>VMDO01000409.1:174106-313917 GCA_007922755.1 Pedetes capensis | reverse complement strand
GGGTATGGGACAGGGTCTGGCTGACCGTGGAATTGCTTGGCTTGGACTGCCACACGCTGCCCCTCCCACCGCCTCCTCCCCTCACGTTCCCATGACGCCTGTGTGTCCTGTGGAGCTGTGGGAGTGCTTCGTGGGTGCTGGGCACAGACCCTCTTCTGTAAGAAGTATGTACTCCTGGCCCATGGGACCACCTTTCTTTTTTCTTTTCTTTTTTCTTTCTTTCTTTCTTTTTTTTTTTTTTTGCTGTACTGGGGATTGAACCCAGGGCCTAACGCCTGCATGCTCTGCAAGTGCTGCACCACTGAGCTGCACCCTAGCCCATTTTTTTACTTTTTGAGACAGGGTCTCACTAAGTTATGCAGACTGCCTCTGGTCTCGAACTTGCGATCCTCCTGCCTCTGCCTCCCAAGCCGCTGGGATTACAGGCGTGCGCCACCGTGCTGGCTCGGGACCACCTTTCTTGTGCTGGCAAAGTCTTTTGTGAAGGAGAAGTCTTGGTTTGCATGTGCCCTCAGGAGGCGGGGCTTGTCACCCTCCTCTTTCTGGCTTTCACTCTCTGGTCCTTGTCTAAGATCCCAGCCCTAATAGGGCTCCACACAGGGGGTGGGGTGCTGGGCTCCGGGAGGACTTCCCCTAGAAGCCATTCAGCCTGTAACCCAGTCTGCGTTCAGAAAACAACAACGAACAAGGGGCCATGATTTCTCTTTCACTCACGGAAGATGGAGAGGCCACGCAGAGCCTTCCCGCTCAGGGCAGGCGCATCTGTGAATCCCAGGCTAGGGGCCTGGCCAATCTGGGGCGTGACCTCCTGGGCGGGCGGATGCGGAGGGCTTGATGTGTATCAAAGGGTCAAGGATGACGAGGGCAGGGTGAAGTGTCAGGCCCTGGGGCTGAGAGACACCAGGCCTGCTGCCTCACCCCCTCCTTCCACGGGGAGAGGCGGCCGGCCCTGCAGGCAGGGTACCATGAAGCCCCTCTGCACTGCACCCCCCAAGACTGTCTCCTGTGTGGCTTTGCCATGGGGTCTGCGGCTGGCCCGATCTCTGCTTCCTTGATAACAGGAAAACCTGCGCCCAGCTGTTGTTCAAAAGAGGGCAATGTAGAAACCCCAGCTGCCTTGACAGTCGCCAGAGGGAGGGGCCGCCGGAGCGGAGGAGGAAGGGGCTCCAGTCCAGGAGGCTCCTCACCTCCAAGGGCCGCCTCTGGCTGGAGCCCTTTCTTCCAGACTCAGCCCCTTCACGTCGCCCTCTGGCCGCCAGAGGCCAACCCCCACCCCAGCCGGACGTGAGGCCAGGAGATCACAGGGGGCCATCACCCACGGCCTGGGCGCCCTCCTCTCCGTCGTCCCTGAGGAGAATGTCCTACCCTTCCTGCTGCCCCCCGGGGCCCAGGCAGAGAGCCCTGTGGCCTGGGTCTCCCCTGCCCAGACCTCCTCTTGCCCCTGCCTCCCAGGCCACAACATTGCGCTGGCCCCAGCTGCCTCCTCCACTTGGCCCCTTGTCGTTTGATCATGAGTGGGGGGGGTGGCTTAGTTCTGGACTGTCTATTCTTTACATTTTTAAATATAATATTCATTCACACTTCAGCAAATTATAAACATTCAGGATGATAAACACGGTACAGCCCCACAGCCCTTCTGTGGGTGGGGATCCCCAAAATGAGGCCGGAGGCCTGATGGCTCCTCCCAGCCACCTACATTCTGTCTCAGCCCTGGCACGGGCACCAGCGTTTGTGTCTTTGGCCTCTTACTCCAGAGCCCTAGATGCCCCCTGCTCCTCTAAACGATGGCACAGGCTCACAGCTCGCTACCGAGAGCCTGGGCCTTTCCAGCTCTCCTGTCCCCCACACTCTGCCTGTCCCCTGCTCCCCATCATCAGGGCCCCCAGCAGGGGCCTCCTTGACCCCTGGGGCAAGATTCCCGACATTTTTGGACAATAGCACATTCGATCATTGACTCCAACCTGCTTTAGATGCACCGGGGGAGCTGACTGTATACATGGGACAGAAGCTCAGATGGACATGGTTGCCAGAGCATTGGCAGGTCCTCAGAGGCAAGCACTGAGCCGCCTGAATCCTGCACACAAGTGCCCCATCTGACACGGCGGTCATACCTGCATTCATCCTCCTGTTACGGCAGCATTGGCTGCACAGCACAGATCACAGCTGCCAGGGGCTCCTTGGAGGGGCTGCCTAGGCGGGAAGCAGCCTGGAAGGGCAGCAAGGGGACAGCAAATTCTCTGGAGCCCCAGGAAGCTGTCTGCAAGACAGCAGCGGGAATGTTACCCTTATAGAAACCACTAGAAAGATGAGCATCTTAGGTTCACACATGCACACACGTGTGCACACCACACACACATGCACACCTGTGCTCCCTCCGCGCAGACCCTGGAGACAGGTGGTTAAAACCTGGCAACATGTGGCCTAGGGTGGGGGAGATATCTTGTCACTGTGAATCTTGTTCTCAATTTGCTGAAATGTGTATGAATATTGTATTTAAAAACGTAAAGAATAGACAGCCCAGGAGTAAGCCATCCCCCACACACATGGTCAAATGACCCGGGGGCCAAGTCCACCCAAAGTGGAAGGATGGTCTCTTCAACAAATGGTGCCGGGAAAGCTGAATAACCACATGCCTAGGAATGGGCTCCTACCTTACGTTATATACAAAAATTAACTCCAAACAGAGCAAACCTAATTGCCAGACATAAAGTTATAAAACTTCTAACTCCACAATGTTGGAGTTGGCGGTGATTCCTTGGATCTGACACCAAAGGCCCGGGCATCCAAAGGAAAAAAAGGCAAACTGGTCATCAAGAAAATGTGAAAAGTTTGTTGATGAAAAGACATTATCAACAGGATGAAAAGCCAACCCCCAGGAGGGGAGAAAATATTAGCAAATCTCATTTCTGACAAGGGACTAGTATCTAGAATACATAGAGAACTCCCAAAACCCAATGGAAAGAAATAAAACCTGGTTCAAAAATGAGCAAAGAACTTGAATGGAAATTTTGTCAGAGAAGATATGCAGATGGCCAACGAGCACATCCACCAGGGAAATGCACACCCAAACCACAAAGCGGCGCCCATTGGGATGGCTACTGTCGCAAACGCAGAAAATAAAAAGTGTCAGCAAGATTGTGGAGAAATTGAAGCTATCTTGGAGGGAGCTATTTTAGACAACAGTCTGGCAGTTCCTTGAATGAATGCTAAAGTTAGGACTACTGTGTGATGCAACAAGTCTACTCCTAGGGGTGGACCCAGAAGAAATGGAAATCCTTGTCCCCGCCAAAACCTGTGTGTGAGTGTGTATAATGTTCTGGTGTTTCACTTGTTATTGTTGTCAGGTGCCGTCGAGTCAAGTCCGACTCATAGCGACCCTACATACAGCGGATGGAAACACTTGCCAATTCCGTGCCAGGCAAACGATCTTATTTATGTTTAAGCCCATTGTTGCAGACACTGTGTCAAAGGTTTTCCTCTTTTGCTTTGATCTGCCACTCTCCCAAACATGACGTCCTTGGTGTTTCACTACAGCTAAATAAATAAATAAGAAACAACTCAAAGGTCTATCAGCCAGTGAAGGGGAAACACAACTGTGGTCCATCTGCTCAGTGGAATCTTGTTGTTGGTAGGTACCGTCAAGTCGTGTCTGACTGATAGCGACCCTCATAGGGTTTTCAATGGCTGACTGTTTCGGGATTGCCTTGGGAGTGGATTGCCAGGTCCTTCTCCCATTTTTGCGGTGCTGGGAATTGAACTTGGGACCTCAGAGACTGCAGTGCAGTGCTCTACCCACTGAGTTAAATCCCAGCCCAGTGGAATCTTACGTAGCCCTAAAAAGGAAGGATGTTCTGACACTCACTACAATAGAGTGGGCTAATGAGGACATCCTGCCAGGTGAGAGCACCAGGCGCCCAGCCACAGACTCCATAATTCCACTCACAGTCAGATCCCAGAGACAGAAAGTAGGGTAGGGGTTCCGGGGCTGGGGCTGGGGCTGGGGGTCAGTGTTTAGTGGGACAGAGCTTCAGTTTAAGAAGATGAGGAAGCTCTGGAGGTCGGATGGTGGGGATCATAGCCACACAACTCCGTGAACGTGCCTCGCCGTGCAGAACCTCCACTTAAATCGGTGAAGATGATAAATTGTATGTTATGGGCGTCTGATCACCAAAAATAGAAAATAAAATGTAATAAAAATAAGCAGGGAGAACAATGTCTAAACAGAGACTCCGGGCCAGACTCTTGCAGGACAGAATTGCCTCACATTTTCTTTTCCTTTGGAGTTTTCCCAGGGTTCAGTGTGCCCAGAGGGCTGGGCGTGAGGGCAGGGGACGGCCTGGTCAGGGGCAAGGCTGTTTCTGGCCATCCTGAGGGAGAGCAAGCAGCTAGGAGCCAAGAGCACCGGACAAGCAGGCCCCTCGAGGCACTGAGCAGCAGGTGCGTCCTCAGGCCTCTGTCACCGCAGCCATGGAGAATGGGGTGCAAAGCCTGGCGGGGCAGAGGTGCCCTGGCCTCCTGGCAACCCTGGGAAACACCCCACAAGGCGGCGGGCCAGAGCGGCAGGGCCTGCCAACTCCCCACCCAGCATGACTGCTCTGCCGAACGCCTCCCCGTGGGCAGGGGAGGGGTTGCCCTGGGTCGGAGACTGATCGCGGGAGCACAAGCCCCCCATTACCCAGCCCTGGGCCAGCGCCCAGGGGCAGCGCAGCATCGCCCTGCCTGCCCTCTTTCTAGGGACCCCACGTCGGGGCACAGACGGCCTTGCTCTGCAAGAAGCAGGAAGGACTCTCCCCCAGGTCCAGGGCCCCGCCCCCACCCCAGCCCCCGGGGCAGCGAAAGCACAAGACAAGCTGGTGAGGGCCTCAAACCCAGCAGGACGGCCACAGCCGGGGGCTCTGCGGCCAGGCAGAAAGCCGTGGCTCCCCAGGTGCTCAGGCTCGGTTGCTATTTACTTCCTCTGCATTAAAAGCCTTGGGACCGTGTATAGATTTTTCATCAGGACGTGTTATCGCCTATTACACAGCAAAGGGAACAAAGCCTGAGAGACAGGCTCCGGACGACGGCCACAGCGCCACCTGGTGACGCAGCTCAGGCTCCGGCTCCAGGCGGCTCTCAGCCTCCTCTTCCCTGGCTGCTCCTGGCTTCACTGTGCCTGCAGAGGGGGCGCAGCATCAGCCCCCAGCTGTGCCTTAGAAACTTCCCACAGGGTCTCCCCTCCCAGTCCTTTCTCCAGGAGGGCCGAGGGGAGGTGCGGACTCCCTGGCGCCCGCTTGTCTAACGGTGCACCTGCCCCGCTATCTGCGGAAACAGCATGCATCAATACCCGGAGGAGACTCTTACTCTGCCTTTATCTGTCCACCATCGACCCTGGGGCCACGAGGAGCCAGAGCGGGCTGCCTTCTTGCACGAACACAGGCCTAATTGCAGGCACATAGGTCCAGAGCCGCACAACACTCCTGCGCTGAGCCGGCCCAGAGCACCTCGAGGGCAGTGAGCGCCTCAGGGGCGGAAGGCCTGGGCAGAGCGGCCTGGGCGAGGGTGCTGGCACTGGAGGAGGGGGTGAGAGGGCCACAGTGCGCATGCCGGAGGCACTGTCTGCTGCCTCTAAGCTGGGGGTCACCGATGTGTGTCTCTGGGGAGAGGCGTGGGGACATGAGCTCACAGCGGAAGAGAGACTCAGCCTCTCCATGTCTCCTTCATCTGTTCACTCTGTCACCAGGCACACAGTGACCTTTTGGAGTCTGAAGATGGTGATGTCTGTGGCTTTGTTCTTGTTATTGAAGAAACCCAGCTTTTTAGCTGGAAAAAAAAAGATAATCGGATTACAGAAGTAATCCCCGCATGTTGGACAGCAGAGCAAGTTCAGCAGAACACAAAGGAGGGGCAACGGCCCCTCTGGCAGCCCTGGAGCAGCCCTCAGACTGTGCAAAGGCCCCCCCAGACAGTGTGACTCCCTCAGGAGCCTGGATACATCGGGTGCCTCTGTGGTTGCCTGGGGAGGCTGGGAGGAGGCTTGTGCTGGGGCCCCAGTACCCCCTTTCCCTGTCCTTGAAGGTGACAGGCACACTGGCCCAGGGGTGTCCAGTTGGACTCAGAGTGGCATGTGGCCTCTGGATGAGGCTGGTGTCCTGTGCCTGTCTCTGTGACACCATGGTTGGGCCTGTGCTTGGTACAGCGGGGCTCCTCAAGGCAAAGGGGAGACACAGCTTGTGGGCGGCCCCTCCAGGCTGGGTGTCACCAATTCTCTGGGGCCTGAACCCCGGGGGGTTCCATGCTTCAGACAGGCCAAGGCTCTGACGCCCCAGCCCCAGGCTCCACACCTGAGGGGCCATTTCTGTCTCGAGGTGGAGGGGTGCTCCTGGCCAGCTGGTCAGTAGAGCAGCTGCGGCAGGCTAACGTGTGTGTTTATGTGGGCAGGGGACAGTGAGGCAAGCCACCAGCCTGCTCCTCGTGTGGCCCCTGCCCCCCCATGCGGGTGGTGGGAGTCCCCTTCCCTCCCCAGGTGTGACCTGTCCTCCCTGGGAGGGACCGGGGACCTGGAGAGGGTAAGCCACGCCCAGCAGGAGTGGAGGCTGGAAGCCCTCTCCTGTAGGTTCCCTGGGACCAAAGCAGCTTCTTTTTTTTTTTTTGTGGGTTGAACCCAGAGCCTCGAGCCTGCATGCTCTGCAAGTGCTGGACCACTGAGTTGCACCCTCAGCCCATTTTATTTTTACTTTTTGAGACAGGGTCTCACTAAGTTATGCAGACTGCCTCTGGTCTCTAACTTGCGATCCTCCTGCCTCCACCTCCCAAGCCGCTGGGATTACAGGCTTGCGCCACCACGCCCGGCCAAAGCAGCTTCTTTAGGGAAGCAGCTCTGGGGGCCCCAGGAGGAAAAGCCAGTGCCTGCCGATTCTACAAAGAGGGTTAGTGGGTGCTGCCCCGAGGCCGGAAGTGCCTCACCCTCCCTTGCCACTCCCAGGGGCTGAGGGCCACAGCCCCTGGCCACTCTGTGGCCAGCATTGCCAGGGCTCTGGAGTGCTGGCACAGGGTCCCAGAGCAGCAGGAACCTGGTGCTGCCCCTTGGGTCTGTGGGCAGCTCTGATGCATGGGCGGGGCTGGCTCTGACCCTTGTCGGCCAGTAGCACTGGCAACCAGAGGCTCAGGTCCGGTGGTGCACGTGGCCCCTTCCTGGTGGGCCTCAGCATCCCCCAGGACGGGGATGTCCTGACACTGACCCCGGGTGCTGAGGAGGGGACTGGCAGAGTGGCAGGGCAGGTGCCAGGCCCCGGGCTGTGCTGCAGCCATGGCCACAGCACACAGTGTCCTCGTGCCCTGGCCACGGGCTATGCTTGGCTTCTCCCATGCGGTGGGTCTGGTCTCTGTCGCTCTGACAGGTGGCAGCAGCTGCTCCCTGGGGCAAAGGCAGAGGCTCCAGCTGGGCCAGGAGACAGAAGGAAGCATGGGGGGGGGGGCTGGAGGGCTCACCTGCTGCCCAAGAAGACAGGGTGCCCTGTGGGGTCTCGATGAGGGGCAGGAGGCCACAAGGGCAGCAGGCGGTCCTGTAGGCACAGCAAGGACAAAGGTGGAGAGAGGAACGGAGGAGAGGATCTGGGAGGTGTGGGGGGTGCCCAGGGAGAGGCCAGGGACATAGAGAATGGGCAGGTGGGACCCTGAGCAGCACCCAGCAGGGCCCCAGCCCACCCAGGTCTCGGGCCTCAGCTCCAGACCCTGGATAGACGCCGATTCACTGGCCAGGTGCCCCCAGGAGAAAGCAGCAGTCTGAACTCCTGGGAACTCCTGGGCCTACGGTGAGGCCCTTCACAGGGGCTTCCACCCTACAGGGCAGGGCACGGGCACCTCCCCAGGTCCCTCTCCTCTGCAGGTGCCAGCCTGGCTCTTAGTTCGGGGGCTGTTCTACTCTGGGTGTGGAGTCCATGGGCCTCATCTGGAGCGCCTTCCCTGCGTTCGCGGTGGGCTGGCTCCCTCTAGTGGCCTCCTGAGGTATAACATGGCTCACAGCTAACTGCATCAGGAAAGAGGCTGGCCCTGCCCTGTCCAGGGAGTCAATCAGGGGCTTCCAGGTCGAGGAGCCTGCAAGGAAATCTATGGAGGCATCTCTGGGCTCCTGGGGGCTCAGAGCCTCCTGGCACTGGCTGGACTAGGGGCGGATGCCACAGCCCCTGCCTCCCCAATCTCAGGAATCACACAGAGTGGGCCGTCCCTCTGGGTCCTCAAAGCCCTTGACCTTGTTGGCAGCAGACGAGGATTTCTAGGGACACACCAGTGAGACATCAAGTCAGAATGTCAAGGGAACCCACCCCGGCCCCTGACACCTGGTGGAGCAAGGGCCTCCATCAGGTCCCTGGAGGCCACGGAGGGACTCTGCTCCCGGCACAGGCCTGTCTCTGGGTCTACCCAGCCCGCCGGCAGCTGACCAACCAGGTGGCCATCCCCACTGAGCCCTGGCCGCAGGCTTCCCAGAGAGCCACATGGCCCTCCAGCTCCAAACTCCAACTTCAGTCCCGCACAAGGCCCCTCCCTGGCCCTCCCACCTCGGCAGGTCAGGCTGCTCTGTCCACACGGCGCACCCTGGCAGCCCTGCCAGCCCCTGTGGGCCTGAGCGTTGACACAGGGGCTCTGCCATCACCCAACTTAACAAGAGGAAAAACAGGCCCAGTGGGCAGGGCTACAGCGGGACCTGGGCCTCAGGATCCACAAGACCAGGCTGCCTCTGCCACCTTGGAGAGGGGGCATCTGAAGGTGGAGGGTGTCCTAGCTGGGTGGAAGGATGCACCATCCCTGCCTATGAGCCAGGGCATCAGGTCCAGGGGAGCAGCACCCACAGAGCCTCAGTAATGTGGGCGCCTGGGCTCATCAGTCCCCCCTTCTCTGTCTCAGCTCTCTGCCTTGCTGTCTCTGTCTCTCTGTCTCTCTCTCTCACTCTGGCTCTGGCTCTGTTTCTCTCTCTGCCTCTCTCTGTCTCCCTGTCTCCTTGTGTCTCTTTGTCTCTCTCTGATCCTGTCTCTAGCTGTCTCCCATCTGTCTCCGTCTCTCAGGGAGGAGGAGGGGAGCCAGGTGGCTGCAGCCCATAAGACCCGGACCTGCCCTGCAGTGCAGCCAGGCAGCCACATGATGAGGCCGTTGCTCCTTTTTGGGGAGTAGGGCTGGGAGGAAGGGTGTGGGTTCCCAGGGGGCAGGGAGGGGCAGGGTTCAGCCAGTGCCAGGGAGGGAGCTCCGGTGGCTGGGGAAGAGGCAGCAGCCACGGCTTGCCTCCCCTCTGCCGTGGCCTCTAGGACCAAAGCTGTTTTCCACTTGACTGTCTTGCTCAACTCCGGCCACAGAACAAAGGTCCCAGCCAGGGGTGGCAGCAGCCCATGTTCATTTCTGCTTTCTGGCGGTCAGAGGTCCAGGATGGAGGGGTGCGTGAGCTCCGAGGGGCCTTTCCTGGCTTGCAGACACCGCCTCTGTCTGGGTCCTCAATATGGCCTCTTCGCTATGCAGCCGCAGGAGCCATCAATGTCTGCCGTCTCTTCTGACAAGGACGCTTGTCCTGGGGACCAGGGCCCACCAGCCAGCCCCTACCTCACCTCAAAGACTCCCTCAGGGCCACAGGGGTGCCCTGCAGAGTCTGCCGTGCCCTCCTGCTCTTCCCACAATGCCCGTATTCTCCCCTTTGCCTCAGCTGTGTAGCTGAGTGTGAGCACGCTGAGTTCAGGCCCCCCCGGCAGCCACCAGACCCCCCACTCACAGCTGACCCCATCACCCGCCTGTCTCTTTTTCCTTCGCAGACACCCAGCCTCAAGGCCCAGCCACAGGAGACTGACGTCGAATTCCCCTGAGACCCTGGGGCGCAGGCACCAGGATCCTGCCTCTATCGAGGGCTGGTCCCTGAGGCCCAGGAGCCCGGAGGGCGCCATCTGGGGCATGTGCAAGGGGTCTCCAGGAACGGGGACCACCCAAACACAAAACAAATGTGGGCCACCAAAAATTAGCCTAGGGAGGAAAGTAAACATCTTCAAAGCAGCTCAATTAATAAGATGGTCTGACCCTGTCAAAATGCCTTTGTGCATGGAGCAGAGAGCTCCTGGGAGCCCACCCTATAGTACACACCTCACAGGCCATAGATATGTGGATCAAGACCCCAGAAGGCCACTAGCTAATAAGAAAGTCAGGACTTAACTCCTGCCCACATGCTTAGCAAAAGTGGTGATATTTAGTGGCTGTATGGATAAAGAGGTAGGTAAAGGTATAGATAGATCATGCAGAGAGAGAGGTGGCTGGGAGAGGCCTCCCCAAGGCCACTCCTTGGCCACAGGTTCAGATGCACTAGGGTCCAGCACGTGGGCACCGACGGCTGTAGGCACGGGCCTCCCAAGATAGATAGGGTGAGCTAGACCGCAGGCCCTGGTGGCTTCCCAAGTGGTGGCACTAGGAATGTCCCCAGCAGAATGAAGTCTCCCCACACGGTGGGGTCTCCTGGCCAGGGTGCCATGCCCTCTGTCTCTGCAGAAGACCTTTAGACCCTTAGAGAGAGAAGTAGAGAAATGCAGAAATACTTGGGTACATAGGCAGATCAATGTGAGACAAGTGGGGGAGATGAACGAATGGCTGGATGGATGGGCAGTGGGTGACAGATGGATATGTAGGTGAATAGATGGGTCGGTGGGTGAATGGATGAGTAGGGGTAGATGGGTGCATGGATGGATGGATAGATGCATGGATGAGTGGTTGGATGGATGAACAGGTGGCTGGCTAGCTGGCTAGCTGGATGGGTGGGTAGATGAGTGTGTGGACGGGTAGATGGATGGGTGAGCAGATAGATGGAGGGTGGGTAAATGGATGGACGGATAGATGGATGGATGGGTGACTGGGTGGATGGATGGACGGGTGGATGGACAGGTGGATGGGTGGGTAGATGGATGGGTGAGCAGATAGATGGGTGCATGGGTAGATGGATGAGTGGATGGGTAGATGGCTGGGTGGATGGCTGGGCAGGTAGATAGATAGATGGCTGGGTAGCTGGGTGGATGGATGGATAGGTGGATGGGGGGTGGGTAGATGGGTGGGAGGATAGGTAGATGAATGGGTGGATGCGTAGGTGGATAGGTAGATAGGTAGATGGATGGGTGGATAGGTAGATGGAAGGGTAGCTGGGTAGCTGGGTGGGTGGGTGACTGGGTGGATAGATGGATGGGTGGATGGATGAGTGAATGGGTGGGTAGATGGATGGGTGAGTAGATAGATGGCACATGGGTAGATGGATGAGTGGATGGGTGGATAGGTAGATGGATGGGTGGGTGGGTGCATGGGTAGGTAGATGGGTGGATAGAAAGATGGATGGGTGGATGGATAGGTGAGTGAGTGGGTAGATGGTTGGGTGAGTAGATAGATGGGTGCATGGGTAAATGGATGAGTGGATGGGTAAATAGGTAGATGGGTGGGTGGATCGGTAGATGGAAGGGTAGCTGGGTAGATGGGTGGGTGAGTGGGTGGATAGATGGATGGGTGGATGGATGGGTGAGTAGATAGATGGGTGCATGGGTAAATGGATGGGTAGATGCGTGGGTGAGTGGATGGATGCATGGATGGGTGGATGGATAGATGGGTGGACGAGTGGACAGATGGATGTACACACTATATGACATACTCCTGAAGGGGACTCTCAGGACCCCAGCTGGGCAATGCTGGGAGCTGTCTGCTTATCCATGTCTTGTCTTCTAGGCCCAGCCTAAAGGCCAACCCAACTTCCAGGAAACTTCCTCTGAAGCGGAGGGTCTTCCCTGCCCCTGCTTCCTGCCTGTTGAGAGTAACAAAGCCCTGCCAGGAGTTCTGTGTCTTAAGGTCCCCTCGCACCTAGTCTGTCTTGGGTGTCCATCAGGCTCTACCCAGGGCAGGGAGCAGAGCCTATAAATATGCTCCTTGTTCAGGGGACAGGCCAAGGCCAGATGCTGCCCACTGGGACCTGTACTGACTGGATGACCCCGCCCTCCAGTCAGCCCCCAGCAGGGCTCAGTGAACTTGGAAGAAGCAGCCCAGGGCCCGTGGTCAAGGGCCTGCCGCTCCGGCTCCACCCTGGCCAGGCCTGTAGGAGCCATCCATGTGGGGCTCCTTCGCAGGGCCCAGGAGCCCACCCAGCCCAGCCCAGGGCAGGGAGGAGGGCTTTGGGTCCAGCGTCTGGGCCCTGGGGCATCCTGGGGTGGGGACTGCAGGTCACCTGGTGCTCCTGCCCCAAAGTTTGCCTCTCTGCCCCCGGCCCGCAGGAAGGGTTGACCCTCAGCATCGACCTGGCCATCCTGTCTGGAAAGGAAGGCCCCTAGACACTAGGGGGGTGGTGAGCTGGGGTGGAGGTGCAGCACCCGTGAAGTGTGGAGGGTCTGCACATGAGTCTGTGCCCAGGGTCCCAGGCATTTGGGGAGGGCGGCAGTGGGAGTGGAGTGTGGGAACGTGTCCACGCATGAACCATGCAGAGGTGGGGCTGCAGAGGCTTGCTGAGGGCCCTTGTGTGCACGGGCAGGTGCCTGTTGGCAGATGAGCAGCCCCGTGTGTACGGGCTCCCTTACCTGCCCAGGTGTGTGCCGGTGTCTCTGATGTGGACCCCAGGATCCAGAGGTGCCTCCCATCCACCACGGCCTGGGGCAGCAGGAGAAGAAGGGCACACGGTCAGCCCCATGGACTCCATGCCGGACTCTGAGCCGTGGACTGCTCAGCTGGGGGCGGGGCGGGGCCACATCCCCAGAACTCCGTTCTGTGGGTCCACCCTGGCCTAAGAGGCCATTACCTCCTGGGTCTAAGGGTCTTCTGCAGAGACAGAGGGCATGGCACCCTGGCCAGGAGACCTCACCGTGTGGGGAGCCTTCATTCTGCCAGGGGCATTCCTAGTGCCACCACTTGGGAAGCCACCAGGGCCTGCAGTCTAGCTCACCCTATCTACCTTGGGAGGCCTGTGCCTAGAGCTGTTTGTGCCCATGTGCTGGCCCCTGGTGCATCTGAACCTGTGGCCAAGGAGTGGCCTTGGGGAGGCCTCTCCCAGCCACCTCCAAACTCCCCACGCTTGAGACCGGGCTCTGTGGCTGGGCGGTCAGCAGGGCCCTGGGGAGCTTGTTGGTAGGAAATCTCGATCCTGAGCCATAAAGAGGCCGCCTGCCTTTTTGATTCTGCAATTTTATAACAAAATGAAGCGATAAGCCGGCTTTGATTCTGACTGCTTTATCAGCGTAGGCTTTTATTCGCTCCCTCGTTGGGAAAATGAGCGGGTTTATGGCTGTCTCCCATGCCGCAGACAGCCGCAGGCGGGTGCAGGCACCGCTCTGATAAGGGCCGGTCCTGGCTTCCTGCACAGGCTGGGGGGCCAGGGCATGAGGGAGCCTGGGGGTGTGAGGACGCCCAGAGACAGGCACCCTTGGGGGATGGGCACCCCATGGCACTGGCCCCTGCCAGCCTGCCGGCCTCCTAGACAGCCCCACCGGGCAGACGCTCCTGCCCCCTAGTCCCAGGGCTTCAGTTTCTTTGCCTGAGAGCAGGGCACCGATGGGATCGGTGAGACCCTGGGCAGCTCCCCCAGGGTGGCCAGCATCGTGGTCTCTGCAGGGTGCGGAACAGCCCCACTGGCCCGCTGGCCCTCCACTGCGGTAACTCAAAGGCTGCCTCCATGAACGGGGGCTCTGCCTTCCTTCTATGGACAAGGACACAGAGGCTCTGGGTGAAGGCTGGAGGGGCACAGGCCTCTGGCCCTGGTGGCCTGGTAGACTCGAGAGTGGACCCTGGCTCCTGCTGTGTGCGGGCCTCGGCTGGTGCCAGCTTCAAAGGGCCGGAGAAAGCCGCTGGGCCGCGCCCTCACGGTCCCAGTCAGGACATCAAAGGGCCCCACCCGAGGGTGTCGGGCGGTCGGGACAAGCGCAGAGCTGCCCAGGGCTCCAACCCACAGGGAGCGGCCAGGGTGGGGCCAGCGGAGGCCCCACAGTGCCTGGGGCCCCTCACTGAAGTTGCACCCTTGGGCCTCTTGGGAATCCAGGGAGGCGGGTTCCTGCCTCTCAGCCAAGGCTTGCCCCCCCCCCCCGCCGCCGGGCACCAGGAGCAAAGGCAGAGGGCGGTGGGGGCCTCGTGGGCCAGGAGGACCCCCCCCCACCTCATCACCACTCAGTGACCAGGGCCACGTCATTTCCGGGGGCCCAGGGAGACCTTGGTGGGCTGAGGATGCCCAGTGCCGCCCCCAGCCCCACACTTCCTGGCCGGCTGCCCAGAGCCCCTTCTGGACAGTGTTCCTGGCTTTTTCAACCCATGGGGTCCCCAGCCCAACCCTCGAAGGAACAGCAGGGCTGGGGTAATCCCCCTGGCCACCTCCTGGGGCAGACCACCTGCCTGCTGGCCTTATCTGGCCAGGGTGGGGGGCCTGAGGCCACCCTTGGAGCCCAGGGACTCTGTTTCCAGGCACAGGGCTCAGGGTCCGTGGAAAAGGCCGTGATGCAGCCTCACCAGGGGCCAGGCCAGGCCAGGGGTGACCTGGTATGGGGTCTGTTCCTCTCCTCAGCCCTCAGTGCCTGGGGCCCCTCCCTGAAGTTGCACCCTTGTGCCTCTTGGGAACCCATGGAGGCGGGTTCCTGCCTATGAGTGACACTCACAGGGGCACGTGGAGGGCCCAGGACCTGCCCTGATGGGACACCCACCCTGCCCGGAGCTGGCTGCTCCACTGGAGGAAACTCCTGCCTCAGTTCTCCCCCGGGGCCCAGGCGGCCTGCAAGCCTCCCGGACTCCATTCCTCCGCTATCTGATGGAATTCCTGCTGGGTGGGACTCGGCAGCCCCAGGGTTCCCAGAGGATTCCATTCTGAGCGGCTCAGCCTGAGGGTGCGCTTCAGACAGGGGGCCTCCCCTCCCACAGGTGTGAACGCCGAGGTCCCACCTCTTGCCGGGAAGGAGGGCCGAGATGGGCAGGGCTCCCTCTAGCAGCCTGCGCTTCCAGAGCAGGGGTGACGAATCGCTAATTGGCGTCAGGGGCAGTGCTGCACCTGACCTGGGCTGTCCTCGGGCCGGTGATTCACGGGAAAGCCCACACCCTCTCAGCCACAGCCTCCCAGCCTCCCCACCCCCAGCCTCTCCCACAGCCAGCTCTGTCCCGTGGGATCCTGATAGCCACGCTCAGACACCTTCTGTCCCCTTCCCCTCCAGCCCCTGGGACAGGCAGCCCTGGTGAAGCCGAGATCAGAGCCCTGGGCCCCGGGGTTGAAAGAGTGGAGGGTCCCAATGTCCCTCCACACCAGCCCCCATCACAGCCCAGGAGACCGAGGTAGAAGCCTCCTGAGACCCTGGGACGCAGGCGCCAGGATCCTGGCTCCATCCAGGGCTGGTCCTGAGGCCCAGGAGCCACAGAGGGCACCATCAAGGGGGCAAGGGCGAGGGGTCTCCAGGGAAGGGCTTTCTGCCGGCGCTCTCCTGATCTAAGACGCTCCTCTAGCATTTGCTCTCTCTGAGGCCAGGCGCCACCTTCGCGGCTGGGGGTCTGATGGGGGACCGTAGTCCCCTTTCGTGCTGGGGTGTCTCTCCTGGAGGTGACCTCTCTGGGTCTCAGCCCGGAGCCTCCAAGTGTGGTCTGGGTCTGGCGGCAAGTCAGGGTGGGAACGGACACCACCCGCTCCCACCACCAGCACAGCGGTGGGCCGAACAGCCAGCATGTCCAGACGGGCAGGAGACGCCCCTGCTCTGGGGAGGGTGGCGGTGTCCAGCCCCGTCCAGGACTCAGGAAGCGCCCCGGCGAGGCCGACTCTGGGCAGGAAGAGGTGGAGGCCAATGTGGGGATGGTAACCAGGCCCCCTCCCGGGCCTCAGGCAGGGCCTCCAGGAAGCACAAAACAAGATTCCCAGCCATAGAAAACGTCTGCACCGCTGGTCTCCATGTCCCCTCTCCTAGGACGACAGACTCGTGGCACTGGGCTCCATGGGACGTGCGTGGGTCTCCACAGGCACTCGTGAACCCCCACACATCGCGTCTCTCTGCTCACACCTGCCTCACAGGAGGGGCCCCTCAGCCCCTGGCGCTCCGTGGGGCTCCCGCGGCTGGCCTCCTGGCAGCGCGGGGCCGGGCTCCGAGGCTAGGTCCCTCCAGTCATCCCCGGCCTCCTTCCCACCGTGGCCGGAAGCTGCCTCAGCAGGAGCGTCCTCAGACACACAGGGAGGGAAGAGAATGATCCATCTTCTGAAACCGCCATGAAACCGTCACCGGCCAGGATGGTGCGAGGCCGAGACATCACTCATGACCGTGGCCCTAGCAACGTCCTCAGCTGGGGAGCCTGGGCACTGGCTGTGGGCATCACAGAGGATGCCCAGCATGGTCTGCAGAGGAGGAGGGAGGAGGGGGTCCCCTATGGTGGGGGACTCGCTCCACCACGCCACTGGGTGTGAGGCAGGCACCAGTGCCTGCCTGCCAGGGCCGGGCCTCCTCCTGCTGGGCACAGCAGGGAGCGACCCATCCTCATGAAGCAGATCCATGCTGTGGGCTGGAGCTCTGTGGGATCCCACCCCGTGAATGGCCAGTCCTCATGTGGAAAAGCCAAGTACCAGCTTCAGACACAGCGGGTTGAGGGCCAAGCATTCTGGGTGGGCAGCTCTGCATTCCTACCACGTGCTCAGATCTCACTTGGGGCTCAGTCTGCACTAGGTGTCTCCCTGCATAGAAAGCTGCAGTGCAAAGGCCCTGTGGCAGGAGTGAGCATGTTCGCGATTGAGCACGTCAGAGGGAAGCAGAGGGACCGCGGTGCCGGGAGCTGTGAAGACCCACCCACACCCCACCTGGCTCTCAGTCCTCACAGACCCAAAAGAAACACCAGGATGGAGCCAGGGTGCCAGACTCCTGGTAGGCCCTCTCAGAAGTTTTCAGTCTCTGAGGATGCAGCGTCCAGGCCCTCGTCTGACTCCAGGTCAGTGGAGAGGTCTGGGCCTGTGTATTCTACCCTCCCAGGAATGTCCCAGAGCCCCGCAGTTGGAATACAGGCGATACAGAGCCTAGGTGATCAGAGAGCTAGGCTGGGCCGCCTCCGGGGTGCAGGCGCCCCTTAGCCCGGCAGGCGCGGTTCACGCAGCCCAGCTCCCCCAGCCCCCTTGGCTGTAGGGAAGCAAAAAATGGGGTCACCCTCTGGCCTGCCTGTGAGCTGTTCTGGGGAGACCCCGGCTGCTCACCCGCCACGTCTCACCCCCACACTGGCCAGTCCCACATTCCAGAAATAACCCAGCCTGGGGCTACCCGGCTGGGTGACCGAGCGGCCAGGCAGCAAGCGGCTTGTCTCCACTTGTCCAGGGAGCGAGGTGGGTGGGCCCACCTGGGCCCGGGGGGACGAAGTCAGCAGCCGGCCCACAGGGCGCAGAGGGCAGTGGGGAGCGGGAGCAGGAGAGGGCCAGGCTTGCAGTGGCCCAGGCTGGGCCAGGGTGCGGGAGGGGCTGCCTGGAGCAGCTGGGGCCAGGGGAGGACAACAGGGGAGCTGGGAAACCAGCAGGTCCTGGGGCAGAGGCAGGCCTGGCGGGGCAGGGGTGCGGCCCTAGCCTCCATGAGGGCCTGGGACAGTGCTGTTGAGGTGCAGAGAGAGACGCGGATCCAGGTTAGACTCTGCAGAAGGGGCCCACCGGCGACAGAGCGCGGAGGGACAGGGCCGAGCCTCCGAACTCCAGAGGTCAGCCTGGGACCACGGAGGGCAGAGCCGGGCTGAGCAGGCCTGGTGTGAGGGCTCTGTGACACGCCTGTCAGAGCAGGAGGAGGGCAGGGCTGGGCTCCAGGCAGAAGACGGGTCCCCTGTCCCCCAGGTGTGGCTTTCCCAGCCTTGGGGCACCTAAGACCTAGCCACGTCCTGGCTGAGCACAGCCTTAGGCCCTGGTTGCCGAGCCCCAGCCCACGGGACCTGCCCCAGGACCCCTGCATGTGCTCTACCTTGGCTCTCACTCCTTCCTGTGGCAGGAAAGTCCTGTGGACTGAGCCCAGGCCTGTGACATCTGCCAGGCATCCCCCATGCTGCGTGCTCCCCACGCCACTTCAGCTCAAGACCACAGGTAGGAGGGTGCAGAGTTCACACGGCAGGGCCCCCTGGGACTGGGGGTTCCTGGGAACACAGGGATGAGCACTGTAGGCAGGTTGAGGGAGCCCAGGCCTGGCCCCCAACAAGGCTCCTCCCCACCTGGTCAGAGAGCCAGGGCCTCTGCTGGCCCCAGCGGGCAACAGCTGCCACCTGCCGGGGTGATTCTCATGGCCACGTTACCAGGGAATGAGAGTCTGGGGGTTCAGCAGCAAAACTTGGTCTTCGTGTTGCGCACATGAAAGAATTTGCACCACACACAGAAATTACGATGGGGAAGAGAGGCAAAGTGCGGGCGCGGTGGCGCACGCCTGTAATCCCAGAGGCTTGGGAGGCGGAGCTAGGAGGATCGCAAGTTCGAGACCAGAGGAAGTCTGCGTAACTTAGCGAGACCCTGTCTCAAAAGGTTAAAAAAAATTAAAAAAGGGCTGGGGGTGCAGCTCAGTGGTTCAGCACTTGCAAAGCGTGCAAGCGCGAGGCCCTGGGTTCAACCCCCGGTACCACAAAGGAAAAAAATGAGAGAGAGGCAAAGTGCATTGAGAGGTCACACACCTTTGAGAAGGAAAGGCCATAGGGGAGACCCCCGTTCAGCTCTCACGGCCGACGTGGGCCGTCGAGGGAGGAAAGAGACTTCACAGCGGGGTCTACGCTAGAATGGGCTAACGGGCTCCCCAGCACCTTCAAAGGACTGGGCGCAGAGGCAGACACTTCAAAATGTTGAGAACCCAGGCGGTGATGGAGCTGGGGAAGGGAGGGGAGTCCCCTGCAGGACGCCCTCTCCAGGCCTGGGGTGGCGCTGGCTCACGTGGTCGCCGTCATCCTCGATGGCTGGATGAGGGGCTCTCCATTCTCTCTTTCCTCCCTCTGGCCTGCTCACGGCTGAGCTAACCTTCCCCGCCATTTCAGCCTTACACCAGCTTCACTCACCCCTCCTTCCCTCACGACCCTTGCCCACCCCCCAGAGGCCGCCTGGGTGGGGGTGGGCTACACCTGAGCCTCTCTTCCTTCCCTCCCAGCCCCATAGGCAGCCCCTGCGTGGACGCTTGCCAGCCTTATCCCGCCCAGTGTGGGCCCAGCTCAAAGACCCCCTGACCAGTAGGGCACAACAGGAGCTGTAGTGTCGCCTCTGAGCTTGGCACCAAGGCCCACGGCTTCCACCTGCTTCCACTCACAGCCCAGCTCTGCGCCCACCCTGTCCACGAGGGCTTGGCTGGGCAGCAACGGTCTGGCTCTGTCTGGCTGGCCAGACCATCTCTGTGTCCACGAAGTGGCCCCTGAGGACAGTGGCCGGCACCTTGCCTGTGGTCCACACCCAGCTGCCACCTCAGGCCCACGTGAGGTGACACGTGCCCGGCCTGTGGGAGGCTCCAGGTGGGTCGGGGTCGGTTGCCCACCAAGCAGTGGGTCCGCTCTGTCCAGGCACACCTAGAAGGTAGGTGGGGAGGCCATGTCCGCCATAGGGCCTTGGTGGCCCTCGGACCTCAGGACCCAGGGCCCCAGCCAGTGCTGCCCACAGCCCATCGCCACGCCACTGCTGGCCAGAGGGCTGGGGTTGGGCTGAGAGCTCTGCTCCCCTGACTTCTGAGGACTCCGTGGTGACCCAGGGACCAGGACAAGGCTGCACGTGGCCCCGGCGGGATGAGGGCCCAGGCCAGGACATCATGAAAGGCGTTCCCTGGAGACCGGAGACCCTGGTGAGCAGAGCTGGGGGCTGATGCTGCTTTTTAAATTTTTTTTATTTTTTATTTTTGGTGGTACTGAGAGTTGGATCCAAGGCCTTGCGCCTGCAAGTGCTGGGCCACTGAGCTGCACTCCCAGCCCATTTTTTTACTTTTTTGAGACAGGGTCTCGCTAAGTTACGCAGACTGCCTCTGGTCGCGAACTTGCGATCCTCCCGCCTCTGCCTCCCAAGCGGTTGGGATGACAGGCGTGCGCCACTGCGCCTGGCTGGCTGATACTTCTTTTAAACGATGCTGCTCAGACAGGGTCCGGGGGGGAGCCAAGGATAAAATGTCCTACGCCTCGCCCTACATGAGGGCACCGCAGGACCCCTGCACCGAGGCCTCCCGGGCCGGGCCCGTGCAGGGCGGTTTGTGGCCACCTTGCCTGGTGCTCTCGGCCTGACCCTTGCACCTGTCTCTTTGTTTGTACAAATCCCATCCCTAATAGACTTAATCGTGGTGCTTTGATGGCCATGCCAGGCGTATGCGCGGCCTCCGGAGCCTCTGAACAAACGGGCCATTGTCTGCAGCCAGGCAGGCCCGCCTGTTAATGGTTAAACCAGGGGAGGACAGCCCTGACTGAGGCCAGGGTGGGGAGTCAAGGGCATGGCCTGGGCACAGTGGCCTACACTAGGGGCCCCAGGGGGCAGCAGAGGGTCCATGCCTTCTCCCCGTCCTAGAAACAGCCTCCCAGCATGCAGCCCAGGGTGTGAGCTGCCCCCCATGGCAGCAGGCAGGCCTAGGAGGACCCAGGGTGGTGGAAGCTGGAGCCCTTATATCTGGTGGACGGGGCTGGAGCACGGCAGGGCACCACAGCGAAAGGCCTGGCGTTACCACGCCGCAGTGCCACGCAGCCCAGCAGGTAGGTCTCGGTGCATGGCCAGAGGAAGCCAAACCAGGGGCTCAGACAGCCCCCTGCACACCTGTGTCCACTGCAGCAATATTCACAGGCGCCCCTGTGTCCATCAGCCCACGGGACACATAGCCACACGATGGAACACCACTCAGCCGGAACAAAGAGTGGGACAGTGGCGTCCGACCACGCGCATGAGCCTCCGAGACGCGATGCTCGGAGGAGGATCCAGATGCAGAAGGCCACGTGCTGCAGAGGTACATCCGTACCACACCCCAGAGGAGGCAGAGCCACAGTGCAGCTTCGAGAGGAAGCTGGGAGGCGGTGGGGGAGGACAGAGAGGAGCACGCGCCCAGAGACTCCTCTGGGACGTGGTGGGGTTTTGCAATTGCCCAGATGTAATGGTTGATCACACTGAACGCACCAAATGCTGCCAAGTTGTGCTCCTAGAAGCCTCAGTCTTTGTCACGTGATTTCCCTCTACTTTAAAAGTAACGGTGGCCTGCTGGGATTGAGCCAGCAGAGGGTCCTGCAGGGTGGGAACCTGGCCACCTGTTCATCTGGCTCTGCCTGTGCTGGCTGCACAAACTTGGTGACTTTTCTGTGCCTCCCCTCTTCCCCAGGGAAGCTCCTCCTTGGTCCACAGCCCCCATGGCCCTCCCTGGATCCAGGGCTTTTCTGTTTTTTGTTTGTTTGTTTGGGGTTTTTTTTGTGGTACTTGGGGTTGAACCCAGGGCCTCACACTTGCCTACTTTGCAAGTGCTGGACCACTGAGCTGCACCCCCAGCCCATTTTTTCCCTTTTTAAGACAGGATCCCGCTAAGTTACTCAGACTGCCACTAAGTTACACAGACTGCCTCTGGTCTTGAACTTGTGATCCTCCTGCCTCCACCTCCCGAGCCGCTGGGATTACAGGCATGTGGCACCATGCCCGGCTCCAACAAATAACATTTTTTTTATGGCCCTTTTAGGTTTTTGGAAAGTTGGGCGGGAGGTTCATGAGGCCTCACACCTCTCATCCCCCAACCCTGCAGGCTCCCAGGTATCCCTGCTCACGGTGGTTAGAGCCCGTTACTGAGCCAGTGTGACACACTTTTGAACTTTTAATTTTTTTTCATGGTAAAATACACATAATGAAATTTACCATTTTTGCTATTTCTAGGCGCACAGCCCAGGGGAACAAATCACATCCACGCTGCCACATGACCCTCTGCACCGTCCACCCCCAGAACATTCTCAGCTTCCCAAACTGCAGCTCCGTCGCCACAAAACACTGCCTCCTACACCCTCGGAGGGCCCTAGTGCCCACATGTCTCGGTGAACGTCAGGGCCCAGCGCCCCCTGGGGGTGGAATGCGGAATGTTCCTCCTTCACTCAGTGCGGTGCCCTCTGGGTCCGTGGGGACCAAGTACAGAGGGGGCCCCCTCAGGCCCCGGAGTTGCAGGCTTGGTCCCCAGTTGATGAGTCCAGTCATTGGCGGGTAACTGGACCCTGGGGACTCCGACTGATCAGGGGACCCACCCACAGAGGGGTTCAGAAGGTGGTGCTGTACCTGGGAGATGGTGGAGACTTCTGGGGGTTTTGGGGCCAGGGTGGAGGAGGCAGATCGGTGGGGCCGTGTCCTTGGGCACTGTGTCTGGCCTCAGGGCCCTTCCTCTGGCCTCTCTGCCTCCTGGCGGCTGTGAGGTGAGCAGCTTTGCTCCTCCACGCCCTTCTGCCCTGACACTGCCTCACCACCGCCCAGAAACAACACAGCCGGCCGGCCATGCACTGAAATCTCTGAATCCATGAGCTAAATTCATCCCTCCTCCCTTATTGTTCCTCTCAGGTTTTTAGTCACAACAGAAACCACAAAAAACTAACACCAGGTCCATCTATGTTGGAGCGTGTGTCGGAATCTCCTTCCTTTTTAAGGCTGAGTAATATTCCAAGGGGGGCCACAGTTTATCCACACTGATACTTTTTAAAGAAATTTCTTACTTAACTGCCAAATAAAAACTATATGATTTATAGTGAAGTCCATAGTTTACATTAGGGCCTCACTGCTGTTGTGTTTTCTCTGGGTTTTGCCAATGCATAGTATCCTGTGTCCACCGTCTCCGTGTGGCAGACTCTTGTCCCTGCCCTGAGCACCCTGGGCTCCGCCTGCTCCTGCCCTGGGCTCCCCTGGCCCCCAGTGACCGCTGATCTTTTCACAGTTTTGCTTTTACAGGATGTCTTGGAGTTAGAATCACGCAGCGTGTGGCTCTTCACGCTGGCTTCTTCCGCTTAGCAACACATACTGAAGGGCCCCGTGCCTTTGCACGGCTCGGCAGAGTGCTCCTTTCCCGGGCTTTTGGACACGCAGAGCGTTTTCCCACCTTGAGGCCCACCGGCAGCCACGGCACCGCCAGCCTCTCTCCTTCTCCCCACCCACCCTGCGAGCGTCAAGACCTGTCTGCCCCTTCCCAGCGCCTCGCACCTCCTCGCTGCAGACCACCGGCCTCACCGGCCACACCCCCACAGCTCCTGCACAGCTCTCACCAAGGGGCCTGGAGGAGGCCGCCGTGGCCCAGAGGAGCTCTGGCGCCCAGCCCTGTGGCAGCTCCTGGCCGTCCTCCCCTCCTGCTTCCTTCCACCTCCAGTAGTTCTTGCCCAGACCCCTCTTCCACCTGGCCGTGACCTCTCGCCATCCTTCGAGGTTCTGTCTGGGCTAATGCACCTCTCGTGGGCCGCCCCCTCGCCTCCCTATCTCAGACCCCAAAGCCAGCGGCCCTGACTGTGGCTCCATGTGGCACCTCGACTTACCAACTGCCCCCCAGCCACTGCCACTCTCATGCCCATGCCTGTCCTTCAGCTGCTCAAGGGGGACAAGCCGCAGGCATGGGCTGTGGCTCCCTCCACCTTTCTGGCTGCTTCCGCTCCGTCCTCCCTAACCTCCTCGTCCTCCACGTCCTCCTTTCAGAAGTCCAAGTGACCTTCGCAAATATTCATGTATGCACACACCCTTTCCCTGCTTCCTTTCCTGCCAGCCTTCTGGAAAGGTCCAGACTGAACATGCACCTGGGCCAGCCCAACTGCCGCCCGGGTTTGGCGAGGTGCCTCCAACCCCATCCCCTCTGTCTTCTGAAGGAACAAGCACTGATCAGCCACAGTGCCTTTTCACGTGCAGCACGCCGGCCCCAGGTGACACTATCAGACCCCCTCTGGGTGCTGCTCTCATACCACTCCCTCAGGTTCCCCAGGCAGGCCATTCACCCTGGCGTTCTGTGTTCCAGACTATGTCTTCCACGGCACATGCCACTCAACACTGAGGCAGTGAGGGGCAGAACGGGCCCCGCTGAGTGGCACGGGAAGCAGAGCGCGGAGGAGTGCGTAAGCATTGGCCCTGTGTGCTGCAGACGGGTGACGGAGTGCAGCATGGAGGGGAAACCTGTAATGTCTGGGGCAGTGGGCGCAGGAGCAGGGCCCGGCGAGCGAGTCCTGCATGGCCCGTAGGCCCCTCGAATGTCAGAGGAGCCATGAGGCTGTGTGCCCAGAGCCAGGAAGGGTGGGCGGCCTTGCCCCGGAGGCAGTGCTCTCCGCCCAGTGCTGGAGAGAAGCAGCTCAGAGCCAGGCCTGGGTCGTCAGCCCCCGGGGCAGGCAGCGGGGGGCTGGGGCTTCAGCATGCTGGGGTTGTTCTTCCTGGGCCTGGGCCCCCACCTCCGCACCGCTGGCTCCATGGGGCCCCATCTGCCTGCGACCCACAGAGACACAGAGGCTGGGCACTGCCAGGCTTGAGACCAGCCCCCTGTGCCAAGTACACAGGCGCGGAAGCGCACGCAGCACGCACTCTGTGATTGCCAGGGGCGGCCATGCACGGGCATGCACAAGCACGGAGGACACGTGCCCAGCCACACGCGCGCACCACACCCACCCCACACCCAGGGGAGCCCAGCAACACCTGGCTGCTCCTGTGGCAGCTGCCTGCAGGCAGTGACAACCCCACAGACGCCAGGGCCCGTGTTCTCACCAGGCTACCCTGCCTGGCGAGTTGGGACAGGCACTGCCGTAGGCAGCCATTGGGCCTGGAGATCGCCTGCGGGCCACGGAGGCCATGGACACGGAGGCCATGGACACAGATCCACCACCTGCGGCCACCTGCCGTGGCCAGGGGAGCTGAGTGCAGCCCGATGAGCCCGCACCTCCCACTGCTGGGGTTGGGGTTCAGGAGGCTCCAGCGCTGGAGACTGCAAAGCCCATCTCAGGGCCAGGGCAGCTGCTGAAAAAGGACCTGTGCCTGGCACAGCCCGGACTCCCTGACGAACTGCATGGATTGGAGAGTGGCCGGGTGGATGCTATGGGAGCCCAGCTACTCTTTCTGCCCTGACCCCACCTGGTCCTCTATGTGTCCCACACCGCCCCTCTACAATGAGTCACCTGAACTCTCTCCCACAAGCCCTCCTGCTCCTTCTACCTTGAGCCCCCATGGTCCCACATCATCCCAAGCATCCATCCCTACCCCAATTGTTATTGTTGTTGTTGTTAGGTGCCGTCAAGTCAGTGTCTGACTCATAGCGACCCTGCATACAACAGATGAAACACTATTATCAGTGCTTCTCTGCTATTCATAGGGTTTTCAAAGGCGGATTGATTTTTGGGAGTGGGTTGCGGGGTCCATCTCCCAAGCCGACAGCACCTGGTGTTCCGAGGCGGTCTCCCATCTAAGTACTAACCAGGCCCAACCCTACTTAGCTTCTGAGATCTGACAGGATCGGACGCCACAGGGCTACAGCTGCAGGCCTAGCTCCTGAGGCTACCCGCTAACTGCATAGGAGGCCTGCCTGGGCCCAGGGCAGCCATTAGCCAGGAAATAACCACTCACAGTACAGCCAGCCAGCTCCTTGCCTCATGGCCAGAACAACTGGGGGATGCTGGTGCCTTGTGTTCCGGGATCAGGCCGAGGCGCTGCTGCTAAGGCCACCTCCTGTGTCTGTTTCCTTGGCCCCTCTCCTTCTCCTGAGGCCACCTCGCCAACAAACCCCACACCTGAACATCCTCACCTCAGGCCCCACTTCAGGGGACGAGCTGGGCCAGGTGGTACCAGGCATGGCACTTAGAACCCACCCCTGCTCTGTGCTCTGTGCCCCACACCTCCATGTGAGCTCCCAGGGTCTTGGGGTGGGTCCCCTCTGGCCACAGCCTTGCAGCTGCTGAGCCACTGCATGCTGCCCTGAGGGCCCACGTGGTGCCGTGGCCTTGAGAACAAGGGCTGGGGCAGGTGCCACCTGCCATGGGCCGACGAGGTCCTGCGAGAAGAAGATGCAGGCCACATCTCAAAATCCACAGTTTAAAGTCACATATGGGCCTTGGGCCACATCTCAAAATCCACGGTTTAAAGTCACGTGTGGACCTCGGGCCGTGGGGCAGACTCAGCAGGCCAGGCCCGTGGCCAGTGCAGGGGCTGTGGAGCTGCAGAGGAGGCTCCTCCACCCAGCCAGCAACCTGGAGGGGAGGGGGAAGCCCCGAGTCCCTCACACAGGAGGACACTGAGGCCCAGCTCCCTGCAGCCCTCTGGGCCCATGGAAGGGTCCCAGCGCCGTGGGAAGAGGGGAGCCACAGCTCACGCCAGGCCCCAGGTGAGGCTGTGCCTGCCCTCTGCGTAAGCGGCGGTCGCCCACCCGAGAGGAACTGGCCCTGCTGGAGGTGGACAGGGTTGTGCCCACCGGAGCTGCAGGACTGGCCGGCCACCAGGGTCGGGGAGGGGCTGGCGCCTGCTGGTCACAAGCAGAGAGCAAAACCCAGGACAGGAGTCACTCTGAGGCCACACTCCTGGGACAGGGGACCCCATGCCTGGGCAAGGGCAAGGGGATGGGTTTTAACTCGCTGCTGGGATGGCTCTAGAAGGAGAGCAGCCAGAGCTACACCGCAGACCTCAGAGGAGGACAGAGGCCCAGAGAAGAGGCCTCCCAAGTGGGGCCCACGGAGCCCCACAGCAGACGCCCAGCGCCACACATCCTGCGGCTGGAAGCTGAGGCCGGTGTGGCAGGCCGGCTCGCATGGCCGCCCTCCTTGGCTTGCAGACAGCATCTTCTCCCCGTGTCCCCTTGCGGTCACCCTCTGCATGTTTGTGTCCTGCCCCACTCTTCTCATGAGTACCCCGTCCTATGGATCAAGGCCCACCTAGTGGCCTGACATCACCTTAATTGCCTCTTTGAGGACTCTGTTTCCAAATTCAGCACACTCTGAGGGGGTGGGGTAGGGCTGCAGCCCCTGGGTTGAGAGGACATGGTTTAGCCATCTAGCTCCGGACGGTGGTAACGGTGCCCACCTCAGCCTGTGCCTGGTTGTGCGTGACACCCCGATCTTTGCAGGGCTGTGGCCTCTGGGCTGCATCTCACGGAGACTGGAGTTATGGTTTGAATGGAAGGCAGCCCCCGAGGCTCCTGTCTGAACGCTTGGTCCCAGCTGGTGGCACTGTGGTGGGAGGCCGTGGAATGCTGGGAGGTGGCACCTCCCTGGAAGCGGGTCCCTGGTAAGAGACCTGCACAGGTGAGACCTGGGTCTGGTTCTGACCGAGCTTTCCGCTCCTGTTCACTGTGATGTGAAGAGCTGGCCTCCACCACCGGCCCGCTGCCGCACTGTGGACAGAGCCCTCCGAAACCATGAGCCACACCAACCTGCCTCCCTTAAGTTGTTTCTGCCAGGTCTGTGCTCACAGCAACCCAACATTAATGACTGGGGAACCCAAGCGCACCCAGGGCCCCGACTAGAGCACAGTACATGAGGGCAGGGGGTCAACAACACCCAGGCTCGGTCTGTGTCAGGAGGGTGCTGTGTCCCACGGGGGTACCTGCTGCATGATTGATCAAAATGGGCCGTTAACACTTGGCGAAGGTTACCCCGAGGTATTGGTCTACTTTCTGTATTTATAACGAGATGCCTGAGTCTGGGTACTTTACAAAGGAAAGAGGTTTCTGTGGGTCACAGTTTGGAGGCTGATAGCCCAATACCAGGTGGCCATGTCACATTAGCCCTGATGAGGGTCCCCTGGCCGTGTTACCACACAGCAGCTGGCACCATGACAGGAGCGTGTGGGGCAGAGATCATACCTAAGACAGGAAGCGAAAAAGTGGGATGGGGTCAGCTTACTCTCTTATAGGAACCACCTCCCAGGAACTAACTGAGGTCTCTCGAGCACTTCATCAACCCCTCTGAGGGCAGCACTCCGGTGACCTGATTGCCTCCCACCAAGCCCCACCTCTTGAATCCCACCCCCTCTACCTGCCACACTGGGGACTGAGCTTCCAGGACATGAATCACGAGGACATGCTCAGGTCATACCCAGACCATAGCTCCGAGGGTCCCAACTCAGGTGCTGACATCTTCTGCAGCAAGAAAGAACAGGTGGCGGTCTCCAAAACTGCCCCTAAAGCCACAGATGAAGTCACCGATGACCCTCCCCAAGGCCTTTCCTCTACTCTGGCACAGATGGCGCAGCCACAACTAGCTTTTCCCTCCCACCTGTAGAAATAGGCAAAGCTACAGAGCAAACTCTACAGAACTCGGGTTTTCGAGATGTCGGACACAGGGCAAAGGAAGACGGTGACCCTGAGGATGGGAAACAGGGTGGGCCCCACAATTGCCCAGCTCACTGCCCTGGGACCATTTCCAGACTGCAGCACAGGAAGGGAAACTGAGGCTCCACTCAGCAAATACCTGGATTAGGGAGGCAGAGGTAGGCGTCTGGGAGACCAACGTGGCTAGAGTGTGCGAGGCAGACAAAGGAGAGTGGTAGAGGGTCCCCCAAAATAGCTGGCAGGGTATGACCGGCACACACCAGGAAGGGAAAGACTGGAGCCCAGAAATGGACCACCAGGAGGGTCCATGGACAGAGGACCAGGGCCTCACAGAGGCCATGGCTGGGCCAGAAGACCTCACGACTCCCAGTCCCCCGGGGAGGCCGCTGATGAAAGGGTCAGCCCAGTAGTGGGACCAATGAGCCCTGAAGCAATGTTCCGGGCCCGCCTGACCAATCACAAAAGCAAGATCCCAAAGGAAGAACCTGTTCCAACCCCTCCCCGCTGCAGCCCGCAGCAAAGCCGCTGCGCTCACGGGATGGCGAAAGCACCCAGCGCCCGCACTGGAGGCCCCACAGCATCTGCAGCCAGTGGAAATGCGCGAGGGCTGCGAGGGGCAGGAAAACACGAACCACACCTGGGGGAAAGCGGAAGTCACAACTCCCCGAGGGGAGACACACGCGCGAGCTCACAGGCAAGCGCTTTAAGACGGGTATCGTAACGCGTTCCCGTGTGCAAGAGCCAAACAGCAGTGGGGGCGTAGAACAAACTGGGTGGAACTTCCAGTTACACACACCACAGTGCCCGAGATGAAAGGCCCCGGCTGTGACGACTGAAGCAGCGCCAGGAGAGCACGTTCCCAAGGGACAGAGAGAAGGGAATCGAAAGAGGTGGAAAGAGGATAGGAGCCATGGGACACTTCCCGTGGCCCAGGGTAGCTGGAGTCCCCAAAGGAGGGTGAGGGGGACAGAGGAGAACGTTTGGAAGATGATGGGTTTCCGTCCTCAATTTCAGCATGGAAAGAGCTCCAGGCCTTCCACAGGACAAAGCTGAACAAACTCAAATTGTGACTGAGACTCATGGAAGCGTGGAGGTCAATGGGCAAATCACTCCCTGAAACTGGGAGAGAGGCGAACGCCGAGAGCCTTGGCGTAGACCTGCCTTCCTGGAGTAGGAGCTGCTGGAGCCACCTGGGAGCAACACATGGGTGGTAATTTTGAGCAGTGACTGGGGGCTGTGCACCTGACAGTGAGGAAGCCCTGAGGGGCACAGCCTCAGGGGCCACCGCCCTTTCTGGGCTTTACCTCGAGGGACCCCAGCAGCCTGGAATGCCTTGTGTGGCTCTGGTGGGCGGGGATGTAGGGTCATCACTGAGAAATAGGCCCCCGGCCTTCCCTGTCCCACAAGGTCCTCTCTCCAGGGCAAAGGTTTTGCAGAGCCTTCTTCCTCCAGGGGCAAGTGCCTTCCCCCAGCTCCAGCCCCTTCTAGTTTCCCTGCCTCCCTCAAGGAGCAAGAGCTACCACTGAGAAATGCTCAGGGACGACCATCCACTGAAACACGGGATTTAACCGGAAGATTACCAAACACGCCCCATTCCACAACCGTACTGCCACACCAATGGGACTCTTGTATAGTGACAGTGGATGAGAGCTGATGAACCTCTAAGGCACCGATTGTCTGAGGAAAGCCTAAAAGTAACAGAGGAGACAGAAACCAAGACTCTGGAGGAATGGGAAGCCTCTGACCCCTGCAGATACAGCCAGAATTAACATAGCCCAGCTCTGAACCAGATTAACATTAGCCCACACACTGAAGTGCTAATTTCCCCAGTTCTGTTTCCCAAAATGACATGTCTAACTTGTAACAAAAGATTACAAGACATGCCAAAAAGTAAGGGGAAAAACACAGTCTTAAGAGACAGAGCACACATCAGAACCAGACTCCTATGGCACAGATATGGGAATTTTCAGCCTGGGAATTTAAAATAACTCTGAGTTACATGCTAAGAGATCTAATGGAACAGGTAGATAACATGTCAGAACAGATGGGTAATGGCAGCAAGAATATGGGAATTCTAAGAACAAGTGAAGAAGAAAGGCTAGAAATGAAAGTACCACACCAGAAATGAAGCAGTTGTCTGATGTGTTTAATGCCTGCAGTGGGCCAACTGATCAACTGGACATGGTTAAGAAGAGATTAGGTGGGTTTGGGGATAGATCAATAGACATTTCAAAAGCTGAAAAGCAAGCAGAAAAAAGGATATATTTTTTAAAAAGGCGGAACAGAACATCTAAAGACTGTGGGACAAATTCCAAAGGTGTAACATACTTGTAGTTAGACCACCAGAAAGAGAAAAACGGGGCGGAAGGAATTTGTGCAGCAATGATGCCTAGAACCTGGCAAAGTTAATGACAGACACCAAACCACAGAGGAATTCCTAAAAGTTAAGCAAACAAACATTATACCTAGGCATACCATATTCAATCTGAGCAAAATCTAAGACAAAAGAAAATCTTGAAAGACACCAGAGGAAAAAGACACATTACTCAGAGAGGAAAATGGGTAAGAATTCCGTGACTGCTCACCAGACACCACACAAGCAAGGAGACAGTAGAGTGAAATAACTAAAGTGTTGGGAGAAAAATCCCACCAATCTAGAATTCTATGCACAGGGAAATTGTTCATCAAAAGTAAGGGATAATAAAGATTTTCACAGACAATGAAAAATGGAGGGAGGGAATTTGTCACCTGCAGACCCATCCTGCAAGAGATGATAAAATACTTTCTCCAGATACAGGGAAATTATAGGACAGAAATTTCAAATGTGAATTTAATGAAATGAAATATCACATTGTGACCCATAAATATATACAATTATTATGTGTCATTCAGATTAAAAATTTTATTTGAAAACCAAGACCCAATTATACATTGCCTACAAGAGAATCCCCCCACATGTCAGTCGGTTTGCTGCACTGTGGGGGCTTCTGTGTTGTGATGAGGCTGAAAGCTCTGCCACTGGTATCCCAGATACCAGCAGGGTTACCCATGGTGGACAGGTTTCAGTTGAGCTTCCAGACTAACACAGACTAGGGAGGAGACACCAGCGAACCACTCCCAAAACAACTAGCCACTGAAAACCCTATGGATGGCAAAGAAACACTGTCAGATATAGTGCCGGAAAATGAGCCCCCCAGGTTGGAAGGCACTCAAAAGACTACTGGGGAAGAGTTACCTCCTTAAAGTAGAGTCTACCGTGATGACGGAAATGGAGTAAAGCCCCACGGGCCTCCATTTGCTGATGCGGCATGACTCAAAATGAGGAGAAACAACTGTAAACATCCATTAATAATTGGAACATGGAATGTACATAGTATGAATCTAGGAAAATAAGAAATCATTAAAAGAGAAATGGAGTGCATAAACATTGACATTCTAAGAATCAGTGAGCTAAAATGGATCAACATGGGCCATTTTGAGTCAGATAATCATATGGCCTACTATGCTGGGAATGACAAACTAAAGAGAAATGGAGTTGCATTCCTCATCAAAAAAGACATTTCAAGATCTGTCCTGAAATACAATGTTGTTAGTGATAGAATAATATCCATACATCTACAAGGAAGGCCAGTTAATATGACTAGTATTCAAATTTATGCACCCACCACTAAGGCCACAAATGAAGAAAGGGAAGATTTCTACCAGCTTCTGCAATCTGAAATAGATCAAGCATGCAATCAGGACACACTGATAATCACTGGTGACTGGAATGCAAAGGTTGGAAACAAAGAAGAAGGCTCAGGATTTGGAAAATATGGTCTTGGTGACAGAAACGAAGCTGGAGATTGCATGATAAAATTCTGTCACACCAATGACCTTTTCATTGCAAATACATTTTTTCAACAACATAAATGGAGACTATACACATGGACTTCACCAGATGGAACATGTTGTTGTTGTTAGGTGCCGTCGAGTCGGTATCTGACCATAGCGACCCTCATAGGGTTTTCAATGGTTGACTGTTTCGGGATTGCCTTGGGAGTGGACTGCCAGGTCCTTCTCCCAAGATGGAACATACAGGAATCAAATTGACTGCATATGTGGAAAGAGACGATAGAAAAGCTCTATACAAAATGTCAAAAAACAAGACCAGGTGCTGACTGTGGATCAGACCATCAACTTCACATGTGCAAGTTCAAAGTGAAGCTGAAGAAAATTAGAACAAGTATACGAAAGCCACTGTATGACCTTGAGTATATCCCACCTGAGTTCAGAGACCACCTCAAGAATAGGTTTAATTCATTAGACACAAATGATACAAAACCAGATGAATTGTGCCATGACATAGAAGATATCATTCAAGAAGGAGGCAAAAAGTTATTAAAAAGACAAGAAAAAAAGAAAAGACCAAATTACATGTCAAAAAAGATGCTGGAACTTGCCCTTGAATGTCAAGCAGCTAAAGTAAAAGGAAGACATGATGAAGTTAAGGAACTAAACAGAAGATTTCAAAAGGCAGCTTGAGAAAATAAAAACAAATATTATAATGACATGTGCAAAGAGCTGGAGGCAGAAAACCAAAAGGGAAGAACACGCTGTGTTTCTCAAGCTTAAGGAAGTAAAGAAAAAATTCAAGCCTCGAGTGGCAGTAGTGAAATATTCTACATGGAAAATATTAAATGATGCAGAAAACATCAAAAGAAGATGGAAGGAATACACAGAGTCATTATACAAAAAAGAATTGGTAGATGACCAACCATTCCAAGAGGTTGCATATGAAGAGGAACCAATGGTATTGAAGGATGAAGTGGAAACCACCTTGAAAGAACTGGCAAAACACAAAGCTCCAGGAATTGATGGGATACCAGTAGAGACCTTTCAACAAACAGATGCAGCACTGGAGTTGCTAACATGTTTATGCCAACAGATTTGGAAAACACCTACTTGGCCAACTGACTGGAAGAGATCCATATTTGTGCCTATTCCCAAACTGAATGTGCAAACTATCAGGCAATATCATTAATATCACACACAAGTAAAATTTTACTAAAGATCATTCAAAAGTGACTGCAGCAGTATATAGACAGGGAATTACTGGAAAATCAAGTGGCATTCAGAAGAAGGTGGGTAACCAGGGACATCATTGCTGATGTCAGGTGGATATTAGCTGAAAGTAGAGAATACCAAAAGGATGTCTATCTATGTTTTATTGACTATGCAAAGGCATTTGACTGTGTGGATCATAACAAATTATGGATAACTCTTTGGAAAATGGGAATACCAGAGCACCTAATTGTACTCATGAGGAATCTGTATGTAAGCCAGGAGGCAGTTGTTCAAATAGAACAAGGAAACACTGATTGGTTTAAAGTTGAGAAAGGTGGGTGTCAGGGCTATATACTTTCATTCTTCAATTTATCTCTTCAATTTATATGGTGAGCAAATAATACGAGAAGCTGGACTTTATGAGGAAGAGTGCGGCATCAGGATTGGAGAAAGACTCATCAATAACCTATGTTATGCAGATGACACAGCTCTGCTTGCTGAAAGTGAAGAGGATTTCAAACATTTACTGACGAAGATCAAAGAGCATAGCCTTCAATATGGGTTGCCACTAAACATCAACAAAACAAAATTCCTTACAACTGGGTCAGTACACAACTTCACAATTAACAGAGAAAAGATTGAGGTTGTCCAAGATTTTCCTTTGCTTGGCTGTATAATCAACACCTGTGGAAGCAACAGTCAAGAAATCAAAAGATGCATTGCTCTAGGAAAAGCTGTGGCAAAAGATCTCTTTGTTGTTGTTGTTAGGTGCCATCGAGTTGGTATCCGACTCATAGAGACCCTCACAGGGTCTTCAATGGCTGTTTCGGGTTTGCCTTGGGAGCGGATTGCCAGGTCCTTCTCCCATTTTTGCGGCGCTGGGAATTGAACTCAGGACCTCAGAGACTGCAGCACAGCGCTCTACCAACTGAGCTAAATCCCAGCCAAAGATCTCTTTAGAGTATTGAAAACCAAAGATGTCACATTGAAGACGAAGGTGCGTCTGACTCATGCCATGGTATTTTCATTCGCATCATATGATTGTGAAAGCTGGACATTGAACAAAGGAGACAGGAAAAGAATTGATGCTTTTGAATTATGGTGCTGGAGATGTCTATTGAATATACCATGGACTGCTAAAAGAACCAACAGATCTGTCCTAGAAGAAGAGCAACCAGAATGCTCCTTGGAAGCAAGAGTGGCCAGACTGCATCTTATGTATTTTGGACATGTAGTCAGGAGAGATCAGTCCCTAGAGAAAGACATCATGTTTGGGAGAGTGTCAGGTCAAAGCAAAAGAGGAAAACCCTCCACCAGATGAACTGACACAGTGTCTGCAACAATGGGCTTAAACATAAATAAGATCGTGTGCCTGGCACAGAATCAGGAAGTGTTTCGATCTGCTGTACATAGGGTTGCTATGAGTGGGACTCCACTTGATGGCACCTAACAACAACAACAATAACAACAAGAGACTCATTTAAGCTTTAAGGACACCCACAAACTGAAAGTGAAAAGACGAAAAAAGATATTACAGGCAAATAGAACCCGAAAGACAGCAAAGGTAGCTACACTTATATCAGCCAAAATAGAATTTAAGATATAGCAAGACATGAAGAGCCTGGGGCTCAGTGGTAAAGCACTTGCCATAATTACACACACAAGACCTTGGTTTCAATTGAGAGAGAGAGAGAGAGAGAGAGAGAGAGAGAGAGAGAGAGAGGGAGATGATCAATATACTATATAATGATAAAGGGGTCAATTCACCCAGAGGATGTAATGATTTTAAATATGTATGCCTTGGACATTGGAACACTAAATACATAAGGCAAATATTAACAAATCTGAAGGGAGGAATAGATAGCAATACAATAATATTAGGGAATCCCAATACTCCACTTTCAACAACAGATAGACCATCCAGATACAGAGGTAATAAGGAGACAAACATCTTATTTGAACTGCACTTTAAACTAAATGGCCTTCAGAGGCATTCCATCAAATAGCAGATACACATTGTTCTCAGGCACGCCAGGAACTACCTCCAAGATAGATCATACAACAGAATGCAAAACAGTTCTTAACACACATAAGAAGATGGACATCATATAAACATCTTTTCCAGCAGGGCACGGTGGCACACACCTATAATCCCAGTGACTCTGGAGGCACAGACAGGAGGATCACAAGTTCGAGACCAGAGGCAGTCTGTGTAATTTAGTGAGACCCTGTCTCAAAAAGTAAGAGAATAGGCTGCAGGTGCCATTCAGTGGTACAGCACTTGCAAAGCATGCAAACATGAGGCCCTGGGATCAACCTCCAGTACCACACACACACACACAAAATCTTTACTACCATGATATGAAACCAGAAACCAATAAGAGGAGAAAAATTTGGAAAATTCAACAACACAGTCCTGAACGTATAGTTGTGAAAGCTGGACATTGAACAAGGGAGACAGGGGAAGAATTGATGGTTTTGAATTATGGTGCTGGACATGTATATTCAATATACCATGGACTGCTAAAAGAACCAACAGATTTGTTCTAGAAGAAGTACAACAAGAATGCTCCCTGGAAGCAAGAATGGCTACACTGCATCTTACATATTTTGGGCATGTAGTTAGGAGGGACCAATCCCTGGAGAAGGACATCATGTTTGGGAGAGTGGCAGGTCAACAAATAAAGGAAAAATCCTCAAGTACATGGATTGACACAGTGTCTGCAACAATGGGCTTAAATATATATAAGATGGTGTGCCTGGCACAGAAACAGGGAGTGTTTCATTCTGCTGTACATAGGTCACTATGAGTTGGACCTGACTCGATGGCTCCTAACAACAACAACAACAACAACAACAATAATTACTCCTGAACAAGCAACCGACTAAAGAAGAAGTCAAAAGGAATATTTAAAAAATCCTAGATTAATTGTCATGGAAACAACATACATAAACCTGTGAGATGAAGCAAAAGCAGTTCCAAGCAAGGAGATTCATAGCAATAAATGCCGACATGAAGGAAAAAGAAGGATCTTGAATAAACAACCTAGCTTTACATCTCAAGCAACTAGGAAAAGAAGAATGAACTAAGTCCAGTGGATGAATACATGGACACAAGAAAAATCAATGACACTAAGTGTTGGTTTTTTAAAAAGAAAGAGAAGGGAGGGTATAAAAATCAGAAAGGAAAGAGGAAACGTTACAACTGAAACCACAGAGAGACAGAGGATTGCAAAACCACTGCAAACAATTTGTACCACTAGATAACCTTGAAGAAATGGATAAATCCCTAGAAAATACAACTTGCCAACAGTGACTCATGAACACAGAGAACATCTGAAAAGAAAAATGATGAGCAAGGAGATTAACTCAGTAACTGAAATTCTTCTTTCAAATAAAAGCTCAGGATTTCATGGCATCACTGGCAAATTTTACCAAACATTTATAGAAAAGCCAATACCAACTTGTCTGAAACTCTTCCAAAAAATCGAACTTTGGGGTATCCCTGTGATCCTAGCACTTAGGAGGCTGGGGCAGGAGGATCACAAGTTCTAGGTCAGCCTGAGCTACATAGAAGAAAGAAGAAAAGAAAACAAAAGAAAAGGAAGGAAGGAAGGGAGGGAGGGAGGGAGAAAAAGGAGATGAAAGAAAGGAAAGAAAAATCGAAGTTTTGGAACACTTTAAAACTCATTTTTACAAGGCAAGCATTACCCTGATAATCAAAGACAGGTAAGCTCATTATAAAAAAACAAAGTGACAGGTCAATATCCTTAATGAACATATATGTAAAAATCCTCAACAAAATACTGTACACTGAATTCAACAGCAAATTAAAAGGATCACAAAGGAAGACCAAGTGGGATTTATCTCTGGAATGCAAGGATGGTTCAACACAAAAATCAATAAATGTTAAGAGAAGGAATGATAACAATCATATGATCATCTCAAAGGATACAAAAAATCATTTGACAAACTTCAACTTCCTTTCATGATAAAAATTCTGGAAAAGTTAGATATAGAAGAGGTACATGTCAACACAGTAAAAATGTATACAAGTCCACCTCTAACATCATGCTCAAGGGGAAAATATGAACACTTTTCCACTAAGGTCAGGAACAAAATCAAGATATCCACTCTCACCACTTCTATTCAGGACAGTACTGGACATCCAAGTCAGACAAAATACATAAGAAAAAATTTTAAAATTTACCCAAATCAGAAAGGAAGAAACAAAACTGCCTGTGTTTGCAGAAGACATGATCATATCCACAGAAAACCCCAGATAGCACAAAAAACTTTTAGAACTAATCAGTGAATTGATTGAAATTGCAGGATACAAAAATCAGTTGCTTTTCTATATATTAACAACTTTCTCCAAAAGAGAAATTAAGAAAACACTGCCAATTACAATAGCATTAAAAAGAAAAAAATAGGAGTTAATTTAACCAAGGGATGAAAGATTTGTAAAGGAAAACTACAAAATATGGATGAAAGAAATTGGGGAAGATAGAAATAAACTGAAAATTTTCCTATGTTCATAGATCATAGAAATTAATACTGTCACAATATCCACGCTACTGAAAGCAATCTAAAGATTTAATGCAATCCCTATCAAAATTTGAATGACATCTTGCACAGAAGTGGAAAGAACAACCCTAAAGTTTGTATGGATCCCTGAAATACGCCAAGTAGTTAAATCAATCTTGAAGAAGAGGAACACAGCTAGAGGCATCACATTTCCTCTTTCAAATCATATTGTAAAGCTATAGTAATCAAAAAAGTATGACACTGGCATAAAAAGCAGATACATAGAGCAATAGATCAGAATGGAGAGCCCAGAAATAAATCCACACACATATGAGCAACTAAACTTTGGCAAAGTTGCCAAGAATACACAGTGGGAAAAGAATACATAGTGGGAAATACACAGTGGGAATACACAGTGTAGTTTCTTCAATAAATAGTGTTTGGGAAACTGGATATCCACATATCAAAAAGTAAAATTGGAATCTTATCTTACACTTTACACAATGGTCAACTTTAAATATATTAAAGACTTCTGTGTAAAACCTGAAACCATAGAAGTCCTAGAAGACAACATATGGGAAAATCTCTGTGACATTGTTTTGGCATTCCATGTTCCAATTATTAATGGGTGTTTACAGTTGTTTCTCCTCATTTTGAGTCATGCCATATCAGCAAATGGAGGTCCGTGGGGCTTTACTCCATTTCCACCATCATGGTAGACTCTACTTTGAGGAGGCAACTCTTCCCCAGTAGTCTTTTGAGTGCCTTCCAACCTGGGGGGCTCATTTTCCGGCACTATATCTGACAGTGTTTCTTTGCCATCCATAGGGTTTTCAGTGGCTAGTTGTTTCGGGAGTGGTTCGCCGGTGTCTCCTCCCTAGTCTGTGTTAGTCTGGAAGCTCAACTGAAACCTGTCCACCATGGGTAACCCTGCTGGTATCTGGGATACCAATGGCATAGCTTTCAGCCTCATCACAACACACGAGCCCCCACAGTGTGGCAAACCGAGTGATGTGTGTGGGTGTGCACTGTTAGTGGGTTATAAATTAGCATAGCTATCACAGAAAACAGTATAAGTTAGCAAAAAATTAAAAACCGAACCAGTTATCGGTATGTATCCAAAATAAATAAGATCGTTTTATCTAAGGGATGTGGATGAACTTGGAGAACATTTTGCTAAGGAAAGTAAGCCAGATACAGAGCAATGCACACTGCAATATTTCACTTATATGTAAAACCTAAACAATCTCAAACTCATAGAAGTAGTGTGGGAAGGTGGTTACCAGGATTCGGGAGGATGTGCAACATGCAGAGACCCTGGTGCAAGGGTATAAACTTCCAGTTATAAAACTGGAGTCTGGAGACTGAGTGTATGGTGTGGTGATCCTAGTTAATAAGAACGTATTTTATATTTGTAATTTGCTAAGAGTCTATATTGTAAGTGTTCTTCCCTTCCCACACATACAGAGGGAGCTAGGAAACTTAGGAGGTAAATGGGTAGGTTAACTAACTACATAGTGGTGGTCATCTCAGAATGCATACCTATATCAAAATATCAAGTTGTATACCTCCAATGGATACAAATTTTATTTGTCAAATATACTTCAATAAAATTAGAAAAATGTAAAAACAACTCAAGATTTAAAAAATAAAATGTCAGTAAAACTTTAGGTAGAAGCATTTAATAAAATCCACTCATAATAAATAGCCTTGGTGAATTCAAGGGGACCTTCCTCCATCTGCCAGAAGACATCAGCAAATCACACCTCGCTCAGCGGTGGGTCACAGATGCAAAGATGTGCACACTCAGCCCACACTCACCATCATGCTGGAAGTGCCAGCTGTTTCTTAAAGAAAGAAAAGGAAATACATCTGTCTACTGCATACTTGCAGATGGCATATCACACGCATAGAAAACCCCTCAGAATCACCCCAAACTTCCAATCACAGCAAGACTTCAGGGTCCGTCCTTGATAACATACAAAAGCAGGTGCCACCAAGTTGACAGTAATGAACAATTAGAGTCTGACATCTAAAAACAATGTCAGTTCCAACAGCACTCTTGAAATGTAGTATATATATAAACCTAACCAAATACCCGCAGGACCTTGTGACGGTCAGTTTTAGGTATCAACCTGATTGTATTAAGGAATGCTCAGGTAGCTGGAAAACCATTATTGCTGAGTGCTCCCTGAGGGTATTTCTAGAGGAGAAAAACATTTGAATCCGCAGACTGAGAGAGGAAGAGCCAACTCACTCAATACGGGTGGCACCATCCAGTTGGCCGAAGGCCAATGAACTCAATCTGTCTCCTGGAGCTGGGACACCCACATTCTCCCACCTGGGACCCCAGAGCACCAGGTCCTCTACTCTGCTGGACTCAAGGCCTTGCATCAGCATCTCTCCGCACTCTCCAGGCTCTCAGGCCTTCAGCCTTGGAGCCCTGCAGTGTAGGTCCCCTGGTTATTTAGCCTTTGGGTTCTGACTGAGCCTGTGACCCGCTTCCCTGGGTTTCTACTTGCACTGGCCTACCACAAGGCCTCTCAGCCTCCACAGTCAGGTACACCAGTCCCTAACAAACCCCCTTTCGTGTACAGTCATCTCCCCTTGCCCTTGCTTTCTCATTCCTTGGTCTCAGTTACCTAAGGTTGACTGGGGTAGAAAAATATTAAATGGAAAATCCAGAAATCAATAATTCAAAAGTTTTAAGTGATGTGACATCTTGAGCAGCATGAGGACATCTTGTACCATTCCATGTCATCCTGCCTAGGATGTGAATCATCCCTTTGTCCAGTGTATCCACAGTGTATACACTACCCACTTGTTAGTCACTTAGTAGCTCTCTGGGTTATCAGATCAAGTGTTGCAATCTTGCAGTGACTGTATTGAAGTAACCCTGGTTTTACTTAAAAATAATCTGACAAGAATAGCAATGCAGGCAATTCAGATGTGCCAAAGACAAGCCATAAAGTGCTTCCTTTAGTGCCATCTCACCCCATCACATGGGGGAGCGTAGAGAAACCACATCCACACAGCTCTCTTTGCAGACTACTGCTATAATTGTTCTCTTTTATTACCAGTTATTGTTGTTGTTAATCTTTTACTGAGCCTAATCTAGAAATTAAAGTTTATCATAAGGTCTGTATGTATAGGTTACATTTGTCTGTCATTTTGCTGTGCTGTGGGGGCTTGCATGTTGCTCTGATGCTGAAGGCTATGCCACCAGTATTTCAGATACCAGCAGGGCCACATGTGGTGGACAGGTTTCAACTGAGCTTCCAGACTAAGATAGACTGGGGAGAATGACCTGGCAGCCCACTCCCCAATTAGACATTGAAAACCCTAAGAATAGCAGAGAAGCACTGACATAGTGCCTGGCATGGCACAGTGTTGGGGAATGTTTGTCTGTTGTACATAGGGTTGCTATGAGTCAGACCAGACTCCATGGCCTCCAACAACAACAACTGAAACATGGATCTGGAGATGAGTGTCTGGGAATGAGCTGCAGATGCCAATGTCCCCTAGTTTGACATAGAGGGAAGGATTCAAAGGTGCAGGGAGACTGGAATTCTACAGCAGGTTCAACACAGTGAACCTGCTCACCTGCTCTTGGAGGACCCAGAAGACAGACCTTCCGTGTGACTCTGAGAATCGGATCTGAGGCCTGCACCAGCAACCATGACCTTCTCTGTAGACTAACATGGTGGCCACAACTGGGCTCCCAGATGGCAGAGCCAAATGGTGGCACTCAACCATCAAAGGCAAGGTGGATGTGTTTATGGTAACAGAAAGCAATGGACAGTCTGGCTCGAGCCGACCTGTGGCGCTGGCTAACCGATCACGGGGTTCCCTGGGGGAATGGATGGGACGCCTACTACATCCTGGCATGGTCTGCATAAGCAGAAAACATCCAGCCGGAGCGATCTCAGTGACGAAAAGGCGGAAGCGGTAGTAGATTAAAACCCCAAGTATAAAGTCAACACCCAAACTCCAGTCTGGTGTCAACGCGTGATGGAAGAAAGAAAAAACAATTGAGCAAAAGGCAAATCTTCTACGCACAAGGACTTCAGAGAGTTTGTGTCCTTAGCTCACCCTTAGCGAGGTGGCGCATAACTCCCACTTCTTACGTGTGGGCGTGCATAGGGAGTCCCTCCAGAGCGCAGGAGGCAAAGGAGACGACTAGCAAGTTCACAGTGGAGAAACCTGAAACCAGTAGCCTGGGCAGGCGGTCAAGGTCCACATCGACAGCGGGAGGTCATGCTGAGAGCAGGCACCCTTCAGATGTGGCCACTCCACCTCCCCGTCCCACAAACCCCAGCCTGGTCATGAGCAATACGTTCGTCAGGTCTCAACAGATAAAATTCCGTGAAATGCCCAGTCGGTATTTCTCACAACTGTCAAGGCCATGGAGGGAAAGCGAAGCCCAAGAACCCGTCAACACAGTCCAGCCCAAGGAGACGTGATGGCGGCGTGTGACGTGGCGTCCGGAACCGAAGACATCTGGAAAGCATGGGCTTCGATGAATAGTGGTGCATCAGTGATGGTTTGTCCATAGGGACAAACGTGCCAGGCCAGTGTGAGATGCTGAGAGCGGACGGTGGGTTTGGGTTACGTGAGAACTCTGGACTACCTCTGACGTCATTTCTGAATCTAAAACTTCTCAATCTTTATTTTATTTTAGTTTAGTTTAGTTTAGTTTTGCAGTACTGGGGGTTGAACCCAGGGCCTCACGCTTGCGTGCTCTGCAAGTGCTGGACCACTGAGCTGCACCCCCAGCCCATATTTTTACTTTTTGAGACAGGAGCTCACTAAGTTACGCAGACTACCTCTGGTCTCGAACTTGCGATCCTCCGGCCTCCGCCTCCCAAGCCGCTGGGATTACAGGCGTGCACCACCATGCCCGGCTCAATTTCAATTTTATTAGAAGAGTAACAATGGCCAAGACCTTCCCAAATTTGAGGAAGCCTATTGCTGTGGTTTAAGGTTTGAGAGTCGCCCAGGGCATCCTCTGTTGAAATTCAATCCCCATTGTGAGGAATTAAGAAGATGGAAACTTACTCTGTCTATAGTGTTCAGAGTGGAGCCTTTGGTTGGTGATTAGGATTAAGCAAGTTCATCAGGGTGGGGACCTATGCTTGAATCCTGGTGGTTTTGTAAGAAGATGGAGAGAGACCAGAGGGGACACAGCCACAGAGGCTCCTTGCCCCTTGCCATGCCTTTCCCTGGGCCATCCCAGGACTCTGCCAGCCATCCAGATGAGGACCCTCCACCTCGTACCCCTGGACCCCCAGAACCATGAGCCAAAATAAAGTAAATCATATCAATGCATTTGACAACTTAGGTGAAATGGATGGATTTGTAAAAAAAAAAAAAAAATTAAAACTCACGCAGGAAAAACTAAATAAATTCTGTGTGTGAATTCAAACCCTACTCACAAAGAAAATCTCATGGCTTCACTGGTGAATCCCACCAAACATTTAAAGAAAAGTGATACCATTTCCACACAAGTTCTTCCTGAAACTGAAGAGGAAGAAGATTTCCTAAGACCACAATTTTACCCTGATACCAAAGCTAGACAAAGACATTACAAGAAAAGAAAGCTAGGGCCGAAAGCTGTCATGAAAGCAGGTGCAAGAATCTAAGCAAAAGTTTGGCAAACTGAACCTAACAGCATGCAAAAGATAACAAATCATGACCAACTGGGTTTCAGAAATACAAGGTTAGTTCAACATTGAGAATCAATCAATGCCAATGCCCACATTGACAAGACTTAAAAATAAGACGTAGTATCATCTCTATACCTACTCACATTGGCTATGGTTCTCCAGAGAAGCAGAACCAGCCAACAGAACTTGTGCATGTGTGTGCCCATGCGGGCACATACACTCAGAGTCTACCCTCCGCATCTGTGGACTCAACCCCCGGGGACGGAAAATATTCTGCAAAACACTGCACCTGTACTGAATCTGTATCAATTCCTGAACAGAATGACAAGTATTTGCATGGTATTTATGTTAGGTATTATAAGTTATCTAGCGACAATTCCCTCCACGTCTGTCAGCTTGTCGTGCTGTGGGGGCTTGCGTTATGCTGTGATGCTGAAAGCTATGCCAACTTTATCTCAGATACCAGCAGGGCCACCCATGGCGGGCAGGTGTCAGCTGAGCCTACAGATTAAGACAGACTAGGGAGAAAGACGTGGCTAACCTACTCCGGAAACAATTAGTCACTGAAAACCCTGTAGATAGCAGAGAAGCATTGCCAAATATGGTGCTGGGAAATGAGCCCCCTAGGTTGGAAGGAATTCAAAAGCCGACTGGGGAAGAGTTGCCTCCTCAAAGTAGACGGAAATGGAGTGAAGCCCCTGGGACCTTCTTTTGCTGATGTGGCAGGACTCAAAATGAGAAGAAACATCGGCCGTAACAATGGGCTGGAACATAAAAGAGGTCATGTGCACAGCACAGTGTCCGGTAGTGTTTCATTCTGTTGTGCATGGGGTCACTGAGTCAGACCCAACTGGACAGCGTCTAACAAGAAGAAGGAAGCTAACATACTAACTGGTGGAAGCCTGTGGCGCCTTTCCTCCAAGCCTTGAACGAAGGGATAGAATATTCTCTCTCACCCCTCCTAGACCCTGTGTTACTTTTGTCTTTTTACACAGTGTCTCACTGTGTAGCCCAGATTAGCCTTGATCTTGTGATCCTCCTGCCTCCTCTTCCCAAGCGCTGGGCTTACAGGTGTATTCCACCATGCCTGGATCTAGTCCATGTTTCACTGCAAGGCCTAGCCAGGATAAGAAGATGAGAAAAAAATTGTTTGCAGATGTGAAAGGAAGAAATAAAAACCCTGCAAGCTCTACAAGGGTCGCTTTAAAGTTAAAGTTAGGTGCCGTCGAGTCGTGTCCAACTCATAGCGACCCTCACAGGATTTTCAACGGCAAATTGTTTTGGGATTGCCTTGGGAGTGGGTTGCCATGTCCTTATCCCATTTTTGCGGTGCTGGGAATCGAACTTGGGACCTCAGAGACTGCAGAGCGGCATTCTACCAACTGAGCTAAATCCCTGCCCCATAAGGGTCACTAGATGGCACCTAACAGCAACATCTATTTACAAGGACATGAATGTTTCATAGAACACTCTCCCCCCACCCAAAACTAGAAAAATCTGAAGACTAATAACAGAATTTAGCAAGATTTCAGTATTTAGTCAACATACAAAAATGAGTTGTATTCTTGTGTACTTGTTGTTAGATGCCATCAAGTCAGTGTTTCTCTGCTGTTCATAGGGTTTTCGATGGTGGATTGATTTTGGGGGGGAGTGGGTTTCCAGGTCTGTCTCCCAAGCCTACAGCACCTGGTGTTCCTAGGCCGTCTCTCATCCAAGTACTAACCAGGCCCTACCGTGCTTATCTTCCAAGATCTGATGGGATTGAATGCCACAGGGCTACGGCTGCAGGCTCTTGTGTACTAACAATAAGCTATTAGAATTCCACATTTTCAAAAATAGCTTTACTTACAATAACACCCCAAAATGAAAAGCGTATGTACAAATATAACAAAAAAGTAGATTCTACATGCTTAAATGGGAGAAGGGCCTGGCAATCCACTCCCAAGGCAATCCCGAAGCACTCAGCCATTGAAAACCCTATGAGGGTCGCTATGAGTCGGATACGACTCGACGGCACCTAACAACAACAATAACATGCTTAAAACTACAAAACACTGAAGAATCAATGACAAGACCTAAATAAATGAGAAGCTGTGCTATGCTCCTGAGTTGAATGATTCAATATTAAGAAGTCAGTTCTCCTCAAATTTATCTATATATGTACAAATACCCAAGAATTTCTCCAGTGGAATTTTTTGTAGACACTGACAAGTTGATTCAAAACTTAATAAGGAAATACAAAGAAACTAGAATAGTAAAAATAATTTAGATACTCACTTTGGCAACACGTGTACTAAAATTGGAAAGATACAGAGAAGATTAGCATGGCCCCTGTGCAGGAACAACAAGCAGATTCATAAAACATTCCATACTTTGTTAAAAAAAAATTGTGGTGTGTATATACACAATGAAACATTACTCAGCAATAAAAAAGAATGGAATAATATCATTTGCAGCAAAATGGATGGAACTAGAGAATCTCATCTTAAGCAAATGAACTCAGCCCCCCAAAGTGAAATACCATATGTTCTCACTCATATGTGGGAGCTAAGTCTAACCTAAAGAGAGAGAAAAGAGTCTCCCCTCTCTCTATCTATCAATCATCAGGCTTATCTAAGAAGGGAAAATGAATGCAGAGTAGAAAGAAGAGGGGAGGGACTAAGTGGGGGGAGTGGAGGTTGAGGAAGGGGACAAGGGGAGGGGAAAGAATATGGAGGGAGAGGATAATCTTAAAATAGATGATGCAGCAATATAATTACATGGGGGGGGGAGGGGAATTTAACCCATAAAAATAAGTTAGCAAAGGAAGAACAGAGTTGGAGCACTAATAACATCTGATTTCACTGTATGTTGCTTCATGTCTACTATTTACTAGCAGATTTTACTCTAAAGCTACCATAATTAAGACAATGTACTGTTTGATAGACTCATATCAACGGGACAGAATAGAGATCCCAGAAAAAGACTTCTATAAATAGGGCCAGTCGAGTTTTGACGATGATACAAAAGCAACTCAATAGAGAAAGGATGATATTTTCAACAAATGGGACTGGATCACGTTGAATACCCACGTGCAAAAAGGTGAATGCTGACACGTGTCTCACACCTTATACACAAATTAACTCCAAGTGACTTGTAGACATACATATGTAAAATAAACACTGTAAAATGTCTAGAAGAAAACAGAAACTCTTTGTGGCCTTAGGATAGGTATGTTTCCAACTTCAGCACTGTTGCCACTTGGGGCCCAGTATCTCTTGGCTGTGGCGTTACTCTGTGCCCCATGGCTGTGGCGTTACTCTGTGCCCCATGGGATATTTAGCAGCCGCATGCTCCCTGTGTGGCAACCAAAAAGCTCTCTAGACATTTCCAAATGTCCTTTGGAGGCAAAATGTCCAGAACCAAGAACAACCAGGTTAGGAAAGCTTTCTTATCTAGGACAGCAATGCATGACCCATAAAAGAAAAAAAGAGGTGCATTGGACTTTGCTAAATTTAAAACTTCTCTTCTGTGAATGGCAATGTTAAAACACAGGTTGGAAGAAAATGTTTGCATATCTGGTGCAGAACTTGCATCCAGAATAGACAAAGAACTCTGAATGCAGTATCTTAAAAAATCTGCAAAGGGCTTGAAGAAACACTCCACCAGTGAAGAGACGCAGACGGCAAATAAGTGCAAAGAAGGTGCTTGACATGAGCAGTCACTCGAGAAATACAAAGTCACGTCAAGACTCTTTATCTGCCTATTGCAAAGGCTGAAATTACAACAAACAACAGCAGCCACCAAGCAGAAGCTGTGTCATGCTGGTGAGGACACAGAGCAAATGGGGCTCCACGCCCTGCAGGGTACCACAGCCCCTTTTTGTGTTGGGCCTAGGCATCTGTCAGGAATGAGGGCTTTTTGAATAGGGCCTGTGGCGGAAAATCCAAGGGGGCACAAGGTGTGCAAAGATGGCAGAGTTGCTTCCCAGGGCTGGACCTCTGCGTCCACTTGGGCCAAGGTATCCTGAAGCCACAGGGCAAAGCTGCTCCAAGAGGGCGCAGGCACCCTTGCAGGGGGTTGCGTCTGTGTGTCTGTGTGTCTGTGTTCATGTGTATGTCTATACATCTGCGTGTCCCCAAAGGTCCCTGCATGATACGTGTCCAAGTGTGTCTGTGTGCGTGTGTCTGGGTGGCTGTGCCATGTGTGCACGTGTGCAGGAGAGAGCGGCAGGGCTGGACCGCCTGGCCTCCTGGAAGCAGAGCCCCAGGGCTGTGGGCACAGGGCTGGGGCAGCTGGGGCTGGGTGAGGCGTTTCCAGCCTTAGATGAAGTGGAGCAGAAACAGAAGCTGGAATCCACCCCTGGCGGCATGGCGGGCCCTGCCCAGAACAGGTTAGACCTGAACCAGCTCAGCCCTGCCCTGGGGCAGGGAGGCCCAGCCAGTGCGGGTGGGGCTCTGTTGGCTGAGCTGGCCTGCCTCCCTCAGTAACCCTTCACCCAGGGTCCAGGCTACTGCCTTGTGCCCATCGCCATCCATCACACCATTCTATGGTCCTGCTGGTGCAAGTCATGCTGGGTCCACTTCCCCTGGCATCCACATCCCATCTGAGGCCTGAGGCCTCCTGCCCCGCCCAGCTGAGCCTGGGCTTCCCCGGCCCCTCCCCCAGCCTTCTCCAAGGCACAGCAGCATGCCTGTGTTGGGGCAGCATGGCCAGACACCTGTTCATGGCCCAGACTGGCCACTCCATCTCCTCCGGGGCACCAGTTGCCCGAAGGGTCTACACCCCACCCACAGACACCCAATGTCCACTCCAGGAAGACCCTGCCCCAAGCTGTCCTTGATGAACTCTGGAAGCCGCATATCAGGGGCTTCTCGGGGTCTTCAGAAAGGGGCTTGAGAAACCAGGAATCCCAGTATCCCAGAGACCTCTGTCCCCTCAGCACTCACACCGCCAGGGACTGAGGAGGGCAGTGGTCACGCTAGGAGGAAGGGTCCTCGCTTCCTCCTCTGTCCCTGTCCCAAGCAGGCCCAGGCCAGGGCCACACAGGGAAGAGAGGAGCCACACTGGTCTGCAGAGCCCCTGTCTGATCTCTGTATCTTTTTCTTTTAGAAGGAGAGCATCTGTCTGTTGCAATGGCGCGGCCTTATGGAGGCGAGGGGAGGCGAGCAGGAAGCTCCCTGAACCTCAGGGCACTGCACGGGTCCTGCTCCTGGGCCACAGGAGAAGCTGAAGGCCCAGGCCTCCTCCAGCACTCAGGGGCCCTGCAGTGAGCGCTGGTGCCACGCAGCAAGACGGGCCTCATCCCTCTGCCAGGGTCCCCCAGCACACACCTGCTGACCGTGGTCCAGGCGCCCAGGCCAGCACTGCCGCTCCAGCTCGGGTAGCAGAGCCCTCAGTAGCCACTCCTGATGCAGACGCAGGTGGTGGTCAGCCCCGCCTGCCCCACCCAGGTGCAAAACAGGGCACAGCAGAGCACAGATGCGCCAAGACACAGGCCCAAGAGGGCCCAGTGGCACCATCCACGGCAGCCAGACTCTGGGCCACCCCGGGCCCATCGGCGGGATTGGGTGGGAAAAGCCGCCATGGTGGCTGTCTACACTGACCGCAGCGGAGTGGTGGACGGCCCGCAGAAGCCAGATGCAGAGGGTGCCTGTGTAGTCATGTTCCCGTGGAGTTCAAGAGCGGGGGCAGGGGGTCTCAGGGAAGCCTGCCGTTCTGGAGACACTGGGGTGCCGATGAGGCAGTGGACCAGGCCCACGTGTGTGAGGTTCACCCACAGCACCCCAGACTCCCGCTCTGAGGCACTTACACCTCAATTAAAAGATGCCAAACCACTCTGCTGCCCTCCCCCAGAACCACGGATATCTCCAGGGTGTCCTGGAAGGCCCCGGAAAAGAGGAGACCCCAGGCTGGGCAGGGGGTGACCCGCAGGCTTCCCCAGCTGCCTGCCCTGGCCCTGCATCACCGGCAGAGAGAGCTGACACAGTGCACCCAGGAGTGGGGTGCCCACCCAGACAGTTCTTTGCCGGACAGCCTGGCAGCCGAGGGTGGGTGTCCTGGGTCCTGGGCTCCCAAGGCTGAGCTCGGAGGCCCTGCCAACCGGGTTGCATGACCCCCACAGACCCCACCTGTTCTTTTTGGGCACAAAGGCAGCCAGGACGTGCCAGCTGCGCTGCCAGAGGACGGGTGGAGCTGTGGTGAGCACAGCCCCGGCGTGCAAGCAGGGATGGCTGGGGCCGGCCAACTGACTGAGCTTTGCTACCCGCGCTCCGCCTCCTCACGGGGGGCTCTCCGCTCGACCCTCCCCATCTGGAGGCCCAGGCCCGGCCGCAGTCTCCAGGGTCCCATCTGCTGTGTATGTGATCAAAGATCCCTCAGGGCCCCGAGAAGAGGATGAGGCAGGAGGACGGGCAGCCCCAGGGATGTGCAGGGGCCAATGAGGCCTCCGGCCTTGTGGATGGCCCCAGAGCCCCCAGGCCAATGGCCCATCTCTCTGTCCCTCCCCCCCAGCAGGATTCTTCCTGAATCCTGGCAGAGGAGCCTCCCAGAAGGCTGTCTGCAAGAAGGGGGCTCCAGAGAGGTTGGCATGATCTTATGTTGGCACAGGGTGGCCTTGGCAAGGAGGCGCTGAGTACTATGTGTGGAATGACGGAGAAGTGGCTGTCAGGAAAACTGGCAGTGACCCCTGGCCTCTCCGCTGACCTCTGTCCCTGGCACCCCCACAGGCTGCAGAAAACTCAGCTCCTACCGAGAGACTATACAGGGTTACCTGGCCCATGCCCAACAAACTACAGGCCAACTAGAGCAATCTAGGGCTGAGGGCACCTGGGGAAAGGAAGTGCCTGCCAGGTGGGCCGCCGTGGGGAAAGGCACCCTCACTCCCTCACCCCAGCAGGGCAGGCCCTGTGTGTGCCCAGGATGATGTTGGACGCAGACAACTAGGCCTGGAAATCCCGCTCTGCCTGACCAGCCTGCATGCGGAAGCTATGCACCGTCCGAGTCTGTTCCCACAGCTGTGAAATGGGCACAGCCCATGGGCTGAACTGAAGCAGCCACAGGCCCCCCAGAGCCTTGAGTCAGAGGGAGGCAGCTCCCTGCCCTGCATGCTGGGCCAAAGCGCATGGCAGCCGTGCCTGTAGGGACGCTGTGGCCCATGGCGCAGACATGCCATCCACGCAGAGGAGAACCGGCTGGGGACACGCCCAGTCTCTAGCAAGACTGTCACCCCCGAGGGCGCGTCGGGCAGCACTGAGCCATCTTGGAGCAGGACTGTCACAGGGCTGGCTGGAGCGGTGTGGGAGGCTCCTGTGCACATGCAGGCCACACGTTCACTCCCACTCCTGAGAAAGCGCCAGGCCTGTGGCTGTCACGCCCCTCCCACAGAGCCCTGGCACAAGGATCCTAAGACCTCACCCAGCCAGTCCCACCTGAGCCTCGGTCTCACCGCCTGACAAGTGGGTCCCCACCTCCCTGCTCTGTCCACCCTGCAGGAGGGGGTGCAGGACTGTGCAGCGGCCACCTGTCAGGGCTGGGGCTTGGGGAGGGGTGGGGAGGGCTGGGCTGGGGGCTCAGAGGGGGGAACAGGACCCGTAAAAGTTCCCTCAGACCTTCCAAAGTGGGCATGCTGAACAGCTGCTGCCTGAGGGAAGCTTGGCCCTTTCCAGGGCCCCACCTGCCAGCCCACAAAAGACATTCAAATAAGAGACAAATATTTGAGGCCCCACGGTATAGCCCAGCCCAGTGTCAGCCGCCCAGCCCGGCAGCTCCTGGGCCCTCATTTGGGTATTAATTGGATTTCATTTGGAGATTTGCATGCTTATCAATGGGGAGGCTGGCCAGCCGCTGGGCACTGGGGCTGGACAGAGCTCAGGGCGCACTGGGAAATGCCAGGGGGAGAGGTGGAACGTGGCAGCCTGGAGCCCAGGGCTGCCCTCACCCCATGGACGCCCCATGGATAATAGCAGGACAGCACAACCCACACCCAGGGTCACGGGGCCTGAAGGACAGGGAGATGGGCCACAGCCTGGACCCTTCAGGGACCCTTGGCACCAAGCCAGGAGAAAACATGGATGCTACACAGAGGTGTTTGGGGCGAACATCCCCTTCCTGCTAACTCCCAACTCCTGCCCAAGGCCCCCCCCCCACCAGCATGCCAGGGCAGCTCTGGGGGTCCCTGTCCCCGTGATGTCACAGGTGGGCAGGACCTCCCAGCCAGGCAGCCCCAGGGAGGGCCTCAAGGACCATAGCAGTGGCCTCCAGGGTGCTGGCTCAGGAAGCTTCTGCTTGGGCCCAGAGAGGGCTGCATGTGACCAGAGAGGACCACTCCATAACAGGAGAAGGCAGGAGAGTGCCAGGGCGGCAGCCCCTCTCTCCCTTACTGTGAGCTGATTGTGCCCACCACCCCCATGTTGAAGCCCTGACCCCCATCCCTCAGAAGGTGCCTGTATTTGGAGATGGGTCTTTAAAGAGGCACTCGAGGGGCTGCAGCCACACCACTGTGGCCTCCGAGCCCATCAGATCTTGGCAGCTAAGCTGGGAGGGGCCTGGTTAGTGCTTGGGTGGGAGACCACCTGGGAACACCAGGTGCTATAGGCTTGGGAAACGGACCCGGCAACCCACTCCCAAAAATCAATCCGCCGTTGAAAACTCTATGAATAGCCGAGAAACACAGCAATAGTGTTTCACCTGTTGTGTGCAGGGTCGCTGTGAGTCACACGTAGACTCAATGGCACCTAACAACAAAGTTAAAATGGGGTCACTAGGGTGGGTCCTAATCCACAGGATTGGGGTACTTACAAAGGGATGCAAGGGCACAGGGAGAATTCGCCCTCTGCCAGCCCAGGAGAGAGGTCCCCAAGAGAAGCCAGCCCTGTGGCACATCCAGTGTGGTCTGTCCGCCTCCAGCATGTGAGGGAACCAATTTCTGCTCAGGCTCCAGCCCTCGGCCTAATGCACACTGAGCCTTCACAGCTGCGGGGCTGCTGGGTCTCCCCGTGCGTGTACTACAGAAGCCCCGGGGCGTTAGTAACGGGGCCTGCTTTTCCCGAGCTGGCCTCCTCTGGAGAAAGCGTCCTGGAGACCAGCCGGGTGGCACTCAGCGGGGAGGTCTGCCTCCCTGCCCTGGAGAGAGCCGCCCAGTCCTGTGTGTCACCCTCTGCTGCCAAGTGGCCTTGGGCAGGAGCTGCTCTGGGGGAGCTGGCAGATGATCCCTCAGGAGGCCCCTGCCGGCCCCTGGCTGCGACCATACCTGAGCAGCTGGGGGCTCAGACCTGGTGACAGTGGCCTACTGCAACACCTAAGGGAGGTCAGGGTGATGGGGAGCCCCCTGTGCATTCAGGGCTCTGGCTGACCATTAAGGACAGCCTGCAGCGGGGGAGGCACAGAGGGGTCAAGAGGGCAGGGACCCTGGAAGGCCGGGGAGTGGGAGGTGTCTAGACGTGGCTCCTGACCAGGCCGCACCTGCCCCCAGCCACTGCCCTTGTCCTCTTCCCCCCAGCCTCCCGGCCCCACCAAAGAGGTGTCAGAGGAGCGGGCAGAGCGCCTGGTGCTTGGGGCTGGGCCCGTATCCCCTCGTCTGGTTCTCAGGAGGCCCCTCCAAAGCCCACCAGGCCTCTACCCCGAGCTCAGTCTGCCTGGCTCCCAGCTCCTCTCTTCCTTGCTGATGAGATCCTCCGCTTCACAGCACCCAGTGCCCGTGGGGTCCCTGCAGGCAGCCCCAAGGGAATGCACTGAGCCCCCCTCACCTCCACGGACCCCTGGGTCTGGGCCCGGAACAGGGTGAGGCCCTCAAAGGGGTGGGAGGAGGAGGGGCCGTCTGGAGAGCCCAGAGCCTGATGCTCTCTATGGCTGAGGCCCCTCCCTGGCAGCGGCCCCCGCCCTCCGCCAGCCGCCTGCCCTCTGAGCCCCAAGCCTGGCCTCCAGGTCCCTTTCAGCTTTTCTGGGCTCCAGGGTAGACCCAGGCCACTCCTCAAGCCCCTCAAGGTTCAAGGCCATCTCAGCCCACATATTCGGTATGTAGGAAGGCGCAGGCCCTGGCAGCCAAAGCTGATGGTGGCACCTGCCCATGGGCCTGCCTGCCCCAGAAACCCTCAAGAGCCCCAGGCCAGGTGCCCTCCCTTGGGACCATCCTGCTGGGGGAAGGGGGAGTGGAGCCATGCGGGGCCTCTTAGCCCCATACTCTCTCCGCCAATGGCCTTTAGACACAGGGGGGCTGCCAGGTCTCTGGGAGCAGGGAAGGCCTTGGGAGGGGCAGTGTGGACTCAGGGCCCCGCTCACAGCAGCTCTCCTGCCAGGGCCCGCTTGGAGCTGAGCAGGGAGTGCTTTTGCTTCACTCGAGGTCACCCCCTGCCTGTTCCACTCATCTCAGGGTGGTACAGGGATCAGGTGATATGGAGGGGTCCCTCCCCATGCCGATCTGAGGGGCAGCCCCAGGCCGCCTGTCCAGCCACAAGCCCGCAATGAGCAGGTCCCAGCCGCTGGAGGGATGCTCTGGGGGTGCCACCTGGCAATCCTAGTACTTTTATCGTTGAACCCACATTTGGGGGGTGCAGGTCGTGAGACACGGGATCTGCTCGTGAGTAAAGGAGACCGTGCACCAGGGCGCCCTGTGCAAGTCAGGGTGTGTGCGAAATTTACGACTGGGCAAGCAGGGTGCCGAGGGACCACATTTCCCACCCAAGCCAGAAGTGGCCTCAGGTGCAAGAGGACAGCGTCACTCAACAAGCGAGAAGAACAGAGCGAGGAGCAACCTCATCTCTTACTCCAGACGTCACTGAATTAGACGGAGCACTTACGCTGAAGACGCGGCCTGCTGGGGGGGGAGCGGGGACCACCCCAGCTCCTCTCCTGCCCTCCCTGCTTTACCATCAGCCAGCAGGGTGGAGAGGCGGAGGCTGGGCACAGAGCAGGGCAGACGCGAGGCCACTGAGCGTCACCCGCGCCGTGCGGCCTCCCCTGTTCCTGGAACAGGAAGACAAAGGGCGTGTGTGAGCTGCGGGTGGGGGCTCTGACCTGCCAGAGGATTTCCACACCTGCCAGACACCCTTAGCCTTGCCCTCAAAGCTGGCATTACTTGATCCAAACACCGACGACGGAACTCTCCCTGACACAGTCGTCCCTCGGTAGCTGAGGAAGATCGGGCCCAGAGTCCCCGATATCTAGGATCCCCATACCCCCAAATCTTGATGCCCGAGGCCCATATATAAAATGACCGAGGATGTGCATAGGTTCTACCACATCCTCTCATATCCTTTAGACCCTCTCCTGCCCTGCCATCCAGTGGCACGCGCCTGTGATCCCAGTGACTCCGGAGGATCACAAGTTTGAGGCCAGAGGCAGCCCGTGTTACTTAGCAAGACCCTGACTCAAAATAAAACATAGAAAATGGGCTGCAGGAGCAGCCCAGTGATAGGGCACTTGTGAAGTATGTGTAAGGTCCTGGGTACCGAAAGAAAAAAAAATCCTCTGTAGATTTCTCACAAAACTTTGTTGTTATTGTCTTGAGGTGCCGTCAAGTTGTGTGCTACTCATAGCGACCCTCATAGGGTTTTCAAGGGCTGAATGTTTCAGGATTGCTTATGGGAGTGGATTGCCACATCTTTCTCCCATTTTTTTGTGGTGCTGGGGATCAAACCTGGGTCCTAAGAAAGTACAGAGCGATGCTTTACCAACTGAGCTAAACTCCAGCCCCCACGATACCTAATGTAATCTAAATGATTTCTAAATGGTCGTCATACTGTATTATTTAGGGAATAGCAACAAGAAAAATGTCTGCACATGTTTCCTACAGATACAATTTTATATATATATATATATATATATATATATACATATATATAATATATATATATGAATATATATGAATATATATATTTACTACATATATATATATATATTCATACTGCAGTCAGTTGAGCCCCCAGATATGGAGGACCATTTGTAATTTAAATTGGTAAGGTTTCTTTACTTAGAATGACATTAAATCATAGTATAAAACACCATAAATGAGGTTGGGTGCGGCGGTGCACACCTGTAATCTCAGCTCTTGGGAGGCAGAAGCAGGATGGTTACAGATTTGAGGCCAATCTGGGCTACATAGTGAGATCCTGTCTCCAAGACACCAAAGAAAATCAATGAACCCATGAGTCAAGAAACGAGCCATGGCAGGGAGGGAGAGGCTTTGTGTTTAGAACTGCTCATCTCTTGCAATTTTTTGAAAAACAGGTTTGCATTACTCACCCTCACATGAATGCGACAAAGTAGCCGAGGTGATCAGCTCACAAGGTTGTTGCTGTTAGGTGCCGTGGAGTCGGTATCCGACTCATAGCGACCCTATGTACAACAGGCAAAACACTATTGTCAGTGCTTCTCTGCTGTTCATAGGGTTTTCAACGGCGGATTGATTTTTGGGAGGGGGTTGCTGGGTCCTTCTCCCAAGCCTACAGCACCTGGTGTTCCCAGGCGGTCTCCCATCCAAGGACTAACCAGGCCCAACCCTGCTTAAGCTTCAGAGATCTGACAGGATCAGATGTCACAGGGCTATGGCTGCAGGCCCAGCTCACAAGGAGGAGAGGCTTAATTTGGTGTCATTAGAGGTGTCAGTCTATGGTCACTTGGCCCCACTATCCTTCGGGCCTGTGACAAAGCGGTGCATCATAGGAGGATCCCATGATGGGGAAGCCGCTCCCCTCATGGGGTCTACAGCAAGGACTGCGAGGAAGAGGCCAGGGGCCCACTGTCTCCTTCAAGGGCGTGCAGTGATCCTCAGTGACCTCACTTCCTGCCACAAGATGTGGCTTCTCAAAGGCTGCACCAGCTCCCGACAGCACCGTCAGCTGGGGACCGAGCCTTCAACCTAGGAACCCTGGGGATATGTGTGATCCAGACCACAAAGGGTCCTGTGCTCCCACGTCGCGCCGTGTTCTCAGGGGCTGGGCTGGACCATCTTGACTTCGGTTTCCTGGAGTGCCCAGAGTCCCTGAGGCTCCACGCTAGGTGGGCCCTGAGGCCCCGAAGCCGGAGCCAGCAGTCCCTGATCTCCTAGGAAGATGTCGTGCAGGGGCCTGGGTGCCTTCAGGTAGGCTGCCTGGAACAGGAGAGCCACCTGCAACCTGACCGTGACCGAGGCCCCGTCCGCCCAGCTCTGGTGGGACCCAGGGTGTCAACGGCTCCCAGGGCAGGTGCGGCCCTGTGAGGTCAGCAACCTGCAGATGGCTTGGGGAAACTGAGGCCCACAGACCACACGCCCAGGGCAGTGCTGCAGGCCGAAGTCCCAGTGTGGACCCCTGGCCCTGCTGTACAACCAACTCACTGACCATCGTGAGATGGTGTCCGTGGGACGGTGTCCAGCTGGGACATGGCTTGTCCAGAGGGTACCCAGCCAAGACTCTTCAGGGAGACCACGTGGACCTGGGGTCACGGCCCACAGGCTTAACCGCATCTCTCTCCCTGTGCCTCTTCTGGGGGCCATGGTGTCAGGAAGCCCCTGTGTGGACTCCAGGGACATAGCTGCTTTCTGACATCCTCAGGACCGAGAGCAATCTTCTGAGCTGAGGCCCACAGAGGCATTCCCAGGACAAGGCAGTGGGGCTCCCAAGGGCCTCGGTAGCAAAGAGATGAATCGACTGACCTAAAGGAACCAAGGGCCCCCAAGCTCCCAAGAGCTCTGCTTACCTGGACTAGCCCCGGCTCCTTGCCCTCCTGGCCCAAACCCCTGGTCCAGAACCAACTGGGTCCGACTTTGTGGCCGGTCACTTAGCAAAGACCAAGCGGCTGACAGCGCCATTCCACCCCTGTCCCATGGACGGGGCTCCCGGCCCTGCCTACCTCACCCCACCCTCCAGGCGATCCCAATCACCTTCTGCCTGGAATCGGCTCTGAAGCCCCAGGCAGGGGCAAAGCCTGGGTGGGGGGTGGGGGGGGTGTGCCTCCCAGCAGAGCCCTGCTGCCCCCCAGCAGAGCTTAGGACAGGACAGGCCCCTGCCCAGGCTCGCTCATCCAGTATGCTAAATTGCGAAGGGAGTCCTCCCCAGGACAGCTGCCAGGTCGCCCTTCCTGAAAGGTGAGAGCTCAAGGGCAGGAGCAAAGCAGTCCTGGGCTTGAATTCCCATTCCCGCTGTTTTTAAACCCTATCCAGGCTCCAGGCACTTCATCAGTGGCGATTGGCGCGCCATAAACGGCCTGGGAGCCAGGAGCTCAGCTGGTTGTCAACAGCCGCCTCTGTATTCTCTACAGTGTCCCCTTCTAGATAACTAGTTAGAAGGTCACTAGCTGGCTCCTGGCAGGTCATCGCAGCAACCGTGCTGCAGAGCCCAACCCCCACCCCGACTTTGCCCCTATCTCTCACTCTACAAGACTCAGAGGGATGGGCACTTGATAAATAACATCCAGATGGTGCGAGAATCAGGGGGCCATTTCATCCACAAACACCCTGGGGGAAACTGCTCATGAGGGGCTCGAGAGACCCACTCAGCAGATGCAGTGTGTGGCTCTAGGGGGGACCCTGATTCCCGAGGTCCCACTGTGCAAACCTTTGAGACAGTCAGAGGACTGTGCTGTTGGCTGGGTGTCTCACGACACAGAAGCTGCACCACGCAGCGGGGACCAGCGATGATGGCGTTAGGGTTTTCTTTAGAGGTACGCACAGGTGAGGGAAGGTCCACCGGGTAGGGAGCAGGGGTCGGACGTGGCCAGGCCACGAAGCTGTGCCGGGGGCTTATCTTATCCCAACCCGCTGTGTCAGGATCAAGTACATTGCTCCTGACCAGACTGTTCGGGTGGCTCATCCCTGACAGAACTGTGTCCCCAGCAGAAGGCAGGCTGTGTAGACCGGGTGTCTGTTCAGCACACCAAGGAACCCTCCTGGTGCACAGATAGGCTCAGTGAAGATTTCAGAGCTCTGGCTCGCTCGAGGTTTTCCGTCATAAAACACGAGCGCTCAGCCCAGCCAAAGACTCCTGCCCACCGGGAGCCAGGCCCAGCACCTGTGGGGAAGGCGGTCTGCTCCTCCACCCCACGCTTCCATGCCCTCCAACCCAACACCACCCCGTGGCCAGGTGAGGAGTCACGGGGACAGTGCAGGTCCCCTGACTCGGTGAGGCCACAAGCCTAGGAGTGGATTCCTGGGGAAGTGTGGCCCTCACTGGGTGGCCATGACATGTCCTTGGACAGAGCAGATTCAGGCAACCGACCTCCACTGAGCCTGATCCTCACCGGAACAGCCAACTACCCTTCGACCCCGGCTCTGAGGAGCTCTGCCCCTGATCTAGCTGCAGCTTGCTGAGGAGGGGCTCTGAGGGCACCAGACCCTCCCGTGATGGAGGGACCCCGATAGCCCAACTGGAACGGATGTACCCTGGAGCCAGTGCACCTGATCCCGTGGTTATGAAGAAGACACCTGCTGGGCCACTGCCGATCCCACCTCCCAGGGCGCCAACGGCTGTGCCCCAACCACGCCCTCCTGGAAGAAGGGATGCCTGCAGTGCCCTAAAGCCGCCTGGGGATCCCCTCAGCCCCTCCCACGCCCTGCAATAAAAGGGAGCTTTGGCACATGGAGACTTCAAAGCTACTGAGGCCCAAGGCCGAAGGTGGGGCTGTGTGATATTCCGCCCAGGCTCTCTGAGCTGGGGGAGCCTGTGGGAGGGCGGTGCAGGAAGGCCTTGGAACGCTTCCCACCCTTCCTTGCTCTTGGGAGGCTTTTCACGATTTTGACAGACACTGGCAGGGCCTTGCCGGTCCCCTGCCCCTGTGGCCAGCACAGGGGCCCCACATGTGCAGGCTGGCAGGCTGCAAACTGACTCACAGGGGCCTCCACAGCCTGCAAGATGGGCCTGGGGCAGCACCACATGCAGGCTAACAGTGTGCCCAGCGCCACCCAGCTGGAAACAGGCAGTTGCGACCTGGACCCAGAGCCCACGCCTGTACCCCCAGGTGGAGGCAAGGGGGGCTCACAGGTCACACCACCCAGGCCCAACCCTACACCCTGCACGGGTCTGCGGTCTCTGGACTTGAGTTGCCCAGGTAGAAACCAGGCATGGTGGTACCGCCCCAGGGCTCAAGCCCACCGCTGCAGGCCCCGAGTCCAAGGTGTGCGGACTCCTTTCCAGGTGACTGACGGGGATCTCACACCTATTGGCCCACACAAGGAAGGTGGCAGTGAGGGTCCTGAGAGCTGTGGCCTTGGGAGAATCTGGGCCCCTACCCTCCACCGATGCCCAGCCCTCACCTGGTAAACGGGGACAAGACCACGGAACGTTTATACAGTTTGCCTTTGCCAAAACAGGGTGTCCCCGCGAGGCGAGCAGAATGCTGTCCAGACATCAACTCTGGACTGGGCTTCGGAGGAAGGTGCCTCTCTGGGGCTGCCCGCTATACACCCTGGCCAAGCTGGAACGTTCCAGAGAGTGGGGGTGCGGGTATGGACAATCTTTATTGTGCTCCAAGCCTAAAGAGCGTTTGTACAAAAATAACTTCACATTCTCAGCGCAGCCCCTTCAGCAGTTCAAGTGAAGGTGTAGGAAAGGTTCTGGGTCCTTGCAAAAACCCTCTCTCCAGAAAAATCCTGAAGCGCCGAGGGCCCAAAGGTGGGCGTCACTGTGGAAGCTGCCAGTCCATGACGGGCTGGCGAGGCCTGCTCCCATGCTAGCACTTGGTCGAGCTGGACCGGACAGCGTAGCGTCGGTTCCCTGGGGACCAAGCACGGTCTGTCCTCCAGGAGCTCCCAGGTGACTGGTGTGCTTCGGCTGGGCGTCCAGTGCTGGGCTGCAGGGGGACAGAACGCGTCAATGCAGGCTGTCCCAGCAGGCCCTGCCCCCACCTCCCAGGGCGCAGCCGGCAGTTTCGTTTCGTTTGCTTCGTTGGTTTCGCAGTCTGAGTCCGTGGGTGCTCGATTCGGTCTGAGGCCCCGGCTCTGGCCGGGCGGGGCAAGAGGCGCGCTCCCGCTCCGAGCCGCTGTGACTCAGGGCTCCACTCCCGCCGCCGACTCATTCCAGCGCACTGGCCCGGGAGGCGATTTGCAATGCAAAGTCACCCCGCCTCCAGTGCCCCACTGGGCTGGGATCCGCGCGCACTAAGGCCTTACCGGCCAACGGCGCTCCTCTCCCCGGGTTTCCCCTCCCCCGCCGGCAGCCGAGTGCGGAGAGGAAGTTTTGCAATCCCGGACAAACAAACGCCGGTCTTGCTCAGGCTTGACAGAAAGTCAGAGGAAGCTGAAGAGTGAGCGAAATCAGAGCTGCCCCGGCCAGGCGCGAGGCGCCCGGCGTGCCCACCACCCCTGCCTCCGACCCTCCTTCCTCCCCGTGGCCCGAGTTACCTCGGGGGGCGGCGAGGACTCTCAGTAGCCCCCTAACCAGCTGGAGAGGTCGAGCAGCTCGCGCTCGGCGGGGCTCAGCGCGCCCTCGCAACTGCTGTCCTCGGAGGAGTAGGCGGAGCGCGGGGAGCCGGGCTCCGAGCCGCCCCTGCGGCCCGGGGACGGGGAGGCGGCGGCGGGGGAGGGCGCGGAGGCCAGCAGGCCGCCGGCCAGCGCGGCGCGCACCGCGTCGTGCTCGGCCAGCAGGCGCTGCAGCGCGCGGATGTACTCCACGGCCGAGCGCAGCGTCTCCACCTTGCTCAGCTTCTTGCTCGCGCCGCCGTGCGGCACGTGCTGCCGCAGCGCCTGGAAGCCCAGGTTCACCAACTTCACGCGGTTGCGCTCGCGCTCGTTGCGCCGCGCCACGGCCGCCGCGCCGCCGCCACCGCCGCCGCCGGCCTCCGTCGCGCCCGGCCGCCGCCGCCCCCGGCTGCAGCGCATCAGTTCCGGGGACGCGGGTCTCCGCCGGGCAGCGCAGGCGCCCGGGGCGCCACAGGAGGCGGGCACGAATCTGGGCAGGGAGCCGCCGTCCATTGCGCCCTCATCCAACCGACGAGCGCCTGCTCCTGAGTCCCGGTGCGCCAACAGAAAGGACGCGGCGGCAGCACAGCTGAATCCCAGGGGCTTGTAGCCCTGCGCCAAGGGACCGACCCTCCCGGCTGGAACCCAAGGACTGCGTAATGCAGAAAGGCGAGCGGTGGTCGGCCGTGAGCGCCCGGAAGCGTGGGGCGCTCGCGTCCCTCGCGTGGGGCCCGACGCTCCCCGGTCTCCCCCTGCGCCGCGCAGGCGGCTCGGTTTTAAACGTATAGATAACCCTCCTCCGTGCCGCCGCCTCCTTTCTCACGCCCTCCTTCCTCCGCCTCGCCCTCCAGCCACGCTTCGCCCTCCCCCTCGCGCACACGTTCCCAAAAGCCCGACCCGTGCGCGCGCCCCCGACCCTATATCCCGGAGGTGACGGACGCGACACTGTTCTCCCGGCAGGTGCCAAGTGCGCCCCCCAAGGCGCCGTAGGAAGGTCTCAGGGTGCGAGCCCTGCCTGCTCCTGGCAGGTCCCCCGCCTCCAGGTGCTGTCAGGAGGTACGGCGGGAAACCCTTTCCTACCCCCACCCCACCCCGCGCGCGGTCCGCAAATCCCAAGGGCCGCCACCTCTTCGCACGCACAGGGCGCTCTTCAGGGACAGAAGGGCAGGCGTGGCCTCGGGGACCGCATAGCCGTCCCGGAGGCGCGCGAGACCCCTGGGGGCAGCACGCGCCGTGCCACCCGCCCCTGCAACCAGCTCCCCTGGGGCCAAAGGGGCGGGGGCCGGGGTCTTAGCCAATCATGCACCGTCCGTTTGGCCAATGGCGGCGGGCGTGGCCCCACGCTCGGCCCCATGAGGAAGCGTACGCCTGGCGCGTGGCTCCCGGGGAGCGTCACGAACAAAGCTCCGCGCCGGCTCCACCCCAGCCTACACCTTCCTCAGCGACCGATGAGTCCACGCTCAGCCGGCGCACACCTGTGCTCCTCGAGAGGGGCGGGGCCCGAGGAGTGCTTGATCCTGGATTGGGTGGGAGGTTCGGGTTTCAGGGGCGCCTTGTCCACCTTGGTTCCCCCACCCGCGCGCACACCTTATTGCCTGTGGTTTCAGTGCGCCCTGGGCCTGGGGCACTGAACGACGCCTTGAACAGGAGGGACTGGAGGTCTGCCCCGAACTGTTTAATAACTGGGCGGCAGGCCAGCCCACCCCAGCCCTCCGCTGAAGCCCTCTCCTTCCCCCGTGTCCCCCACCTCCACCGCATTCTGCTCTCTGTCTCCCTGTGTGCCTCCCATCCAAGTGTCCATCTGGAGGCCCTCGCTCCTGCTTCTGTTCTCTGGGCTGTTTTTCCTCGGTGACACCCCTACTGGCCTTAGCCACGGGTCTCCCTGGCCCATCCCTCCCCTGAGGACAGTGAGTGGTCTCGGGGGCAGGAGGGAGGCTTGAGAAGACAGGTACTGCAGAAATAAGCAAAACACACTATTAAAAGGAAAGTTCCCCGCCCGCCCCACTGTCCGAGGAATGGCGCCTTGAGGCCATAGCCAGGCACACTTCTCCCAAACAGACCAGATGCCCCTGGGCCAGGCTGCTGGGAATGGAGTTGTCAATCAGATGGACCCAGCTGCCTGGAGTTGCCTTCCCTTCCCTTCCTGGCTGGGGCAGGCTCGAGGCCCCTCTTCCAGGGAGCCCACTGAACAGATGTTGTTGTTGTTAGGTGCCATGGAGTTGGTATCCGACTCATAGTGACCCCACATACAACAGGGGAAACACTATTGTCAGTGCTTCTCTGCTGCTCATAGGGTTTTCAATGGCAGATTGACTTTTGGGAGGGGGTTGCCAGATCCGTCTCCCAAGCCTACAGCACCACCTGGTGTTCCCTGGTGGTCTCCCATCCAAGTACTAACCAGTCCCGACCCTGCTTAGCTTCCAAGATCTGACGGGATTGGATGCCACAGGTCTACCGCTGAAGGCCACTGAGCAGATAGGGAGTGCTGACTCTCACCCTGGTGGGTGCCTGCTGGCCATCCATCACCCTGCAGGGTCCTCCTGGCCTGGTCTGCTTGCCCTTCCCACTGTGGGAAGCAGCCTGCAGAGTAGCACCTGCCTGGTCACCTGCTCAGAGGGGGCCGGGGAATCTGTCCAGTCACCCCTCTGCCCAGTGGAGCAGTCCCAGTAGAAATAGGCACTGAGTCTGAGTCCAGGCTCCCCTCTGTAGCCTCTCCCTGGAGCGTCCTTCCGTAACTTGCTTGGCCAACCCCAGCCAGAGATGGGCCACCTGTCCTCCCTCCTCTGCCCACATCATGGCTGCCCGGCAAGTGGCCAGGAGCAGTCCCAGAACCCTGCAAACTGGGCCTTGAAAGTCCTACCAGGTTTATTATTTCACAGCATCGTGGGGGTTGGTGGGTGGTCCCCCTCTGGTTGACTGCAGCTTCATTCACCTGGCTGGGGGAGTGCAGCAGCTGGGTCTCAAAAGCTGGGTCCAGGATCTTGGGAGCAAAGCCTGCAAGGCCTCTTAAGACCTAGGACTCCAGAACTTCCTGTTGACACTCACAGCCCTCCTAGAGGCCCAGGCGTCTCTTTCTTTTCATCTTATCCACCTGGCATGGCCCTGCTCAAGTGCCTGTGCCCACCCTGCCCCGATCAGGCTGGCACCGCCCCCACTGCTCAGCCTCTCTTCTCACCTTCACCCGCTGCCCCTATCCTGGCCCTCCAGCTGCTCCGGAAGCCCAATCTACCTGCTCCCCACCTTAAAGGCAATGGGGGCCTGATGTCTCTCCAAGTGGCTCCTCCCCTTCATTTCTTGCCCTTGCTCCGTGTTCCAGAAACACATACTTTCCTGGGCACACACAGTCTGGGTCCCTTACTCTATCCTGAGAACCAGCATGGTGACCACATAGATATTTTGACACAGCCCAATGTCCATCACAGATGAATGGATGAATGAAATGGGAGTATTACCCAGCCATAAACAGAGATGATGCACTGATACACACTGCGATGTTGGTGAACCCAGAAAGCACGACACTGAGTGACAGCGGCCATGACGGCATACCTGACTCTGTTCATAAGGAATGTCCGGGAGAGGCAGTCCTGCAGAGAAAGCAGGCTGGCTGCTACAGGGGGAGGGGATAAGAGCAAGGGGATGGGGCAGTGGTGGAAGGCTATGGGTTTCTTTTCTTTTTCTTTTTTTTTTTTTTTGTCTTTTTTTTTTTAATTAGAAATTTTTAATGTACATCATAATGTGATTCATTTTGACATGCTTTTCATTGTGACAATTTTCATATATGCAATTTGATAAGCATTATTCATATTGGGTTTCTTTTCAATTGAGATGTTCTAATGAGGGCCATGCTGACATTTGTCGACTTCTGTGACTGAATCCTGCACTGAGTAAATGAACATGTGAGGTGGGATTATATAGCTCAATAAAGCCATTGTTAGGCACCATGAAGTCGGATCCGACTCATAGCCACCCTATGTACAACAGAACGAAACACCACCCAACACTGTGCCAGGCACAGGCTTATGTTTATGTTTGAGCCTGATGTTACAGGCACTGTGTTTCTTCTCACTTGAGTTGTGCCATATCAGCGAAAGGAGATCCCAGCGACTTTACTCCATTCTTGTCATTAAGGCCAGCCACTTTGAGGGAGCAACTCTTCTACAGCCATTTCTTGAATGCCTTCCAACCTGGGGGGCTCATTTTCTGGCACTCTATTTGACAGTGCTTCTCTGCTATTCATAGGGTTTTCTTTTCTTTTTTTTTTTTTAATCATTTGTTCATTTATTAATATCGAATTCAGTATTCTATACACTATGTTTATTCCATTTTCACACTATTAGATATGTTACTGTTGCTGCTGTTAGGTGCCGTGGAGTCGGTATCCGACTCATAGCGACCCTCTGTACAACAGGGGAAACACTATTATCAGTGCTTCTCTGCTGTTCATAGGGTTTTCAATGGCAGATTGATTTTTGGGAGGGGGTTGCCAGGTCCTTCTCCCAAGCCTGCAGCTTCTGGTGTTCCCAGGTGGTCTCCCATCCAGGTACTAACCAGGCCTGATCCTGCTTAGCTTCCGAGATCTGACGGGATCGGATGCCACAGGGCTATGGCTGCAGGCTCTATTAGATATACATATTTAAAAAACTATTCAGCTTATTTTTATGAAGAAATTAAATATTTTCTGAAAAAGAAATCATTATTACTACTCTCTAGCAACAAACCTGACGGAACTCTCTTCCAATCAACTAACTCATTTAAATTCCTTTGTTCAATGGCAACTTCTGTAGTGCTCTAGTTTACATAATGCTATTCTATATAACACTGCTATTCATAGGGCTTTCAATGGCTCATTGTTTCAGGTGTGAGCTACCAGGCCCTTCTCCCTAGTCTGTCTTAGTCTGGAAGCTCAGCTCACCTGTCCAGCCTGAGTGGATCAGCGAAGAAAGCCATAAGGAAACTTTAAAGCGTGCAATGCGCCCTACCTGCACCTCGGCCCCTCTCTCTGGCCTGGCTCACCCACGGCTAGGCCCTGCCCCTGCTGGGTCTCCACCCCTGAGCTCTGGAGCAGGCACAGGCCAGCTTTGTCCACAAAGGATCAGACAGCAAATACTTTCATATGAGCCTCATGGGGTGCATGGTCTCTGTTCCACACAGGCCCTTTGCTGCTGGGGAGCAGAAGCCGACAGAGACACCCCAGAAATGACTGAGTGTGACTGTGTCCCGACAAAGTCTGACCAGGGGTGCTGAGATGGGGATTCCAGATCCTGTGTCCATGTCACAAAATATTCTTTTGATTTTTGTTATGGTAAAATATACATGGCATGAGAGTTGCCATCTTAACTGCTGCAAGGGGCACAACTCGGGGGAGTAAGCGCGTTTGCAGCGCCATTACCACGACCCATCTCTGGAACTTCTCATCACCCTGAACTTTGACTGCTCCGGTTAGACGCTGCCCCCTCCTCCCCAGCTCCCCATCCCCTCCTCAGCTCCATCTTTCTGTCTCTATGAATTTGACTGCTGTAGGGAACTCAGAATTGGAATCCTACAGTATGGCTCCCACTATGACAAGCTTATGCCTGCAGCCGTAGCCCTGTGGCATCCGATCCCGTCAGATCTTGGAAGCTAAGCAGGGTCGGGCCTGGTTAGTCCTTGGATGGGAGACCGCCTGGGAACACCAGGGGCTGTAGGCTTGAGAGACAGACCCAGCAACCCACTCCCAAAAATCAATCAGCCATTGGAAATCCTATGAATAGCAGAGAAGCACTGACGATAGTGTTTCCCCTGTTGTATGTGGGGTGGCTATGAGTTGGATACCGACTCGATGGCACCTAACAACAAGAACAACATGACAAGCTGGTTTAACAGAGCAGTGTCCCCAAGGTCTGGCTAAGCTGTAGCAAGTGTCAGAATCTCTCTTCTTCTGCAGGCTAAACAATGAGCATGAATTTTGATTTTCAACCACTTGAAAATTTATAAGCAGCGGTCCAGAAGCGGGCAGTGGTCCTGGTTCAGGCCATGGTCTGTTGACCCCCACTGCAGAGGGCTGGCGTGTCCACTTGAGTGCGGACTAAGCCACGCTCTCCCATGGCTCCTCAACGTCAGCTTGTGGCAGGCTGACCTTGGCCTTGTGTTGGGAAGCCCACTCCGTCTCCTAGGCCCCCTCCACAGGGAAGACCCCTACCCATTTCCGGTCAGCGTGTGGGTGCCACCCTCTGGCCCTCCCATCCTCCATCCATGGGGTGGCCCCTTCCGCAGCCAGGTGCTGTCCTGCCCCGAGATGCTGCTCCTACCTCTGCTCTGGTCTCCTGGGTTTCAAGTCCTCCTCCTCCCACCTGGGCACTGGCAGGCCAGGCCAAACCCAATCTTTTCAGGCCCTGGCCCTTGGGCTTCAGTCCCAGCTTCCTCACACACAGCCCTGATGGCTCCCTGCCATTGTGGTTCCCCACAGAGTGGCCCTCTTTGGAATGGTGAGAACGCAGTGACCTTTCCAAGGACCATTTTCTCCTTGCCCATTGGCCGTACCATACCTGGACAATAATGGCGCCTAGCTTTTACAACATCCACTATCTCCTGTGACAGACAAGGAAACCGAGGCCCAGAGAAGGCAAGCCACTTGCTCAAAGCCGGCTAGTGAGTGAGAGGATGAGAACGAACTCTCCCACCTCTGAATCCTCCAATGTTACACGACCCTGGGCCCCTCAGGGAGGCCAGGGCAGAGAGGGGGCTTCCAGGCCAGGCCCCAGGGGCTGGCTGAGTGCACCTGGGAAGCAGCCTCCCCCAGCCTACTGGAAGAGGCCAGGCAGGTCTCCGCCAGGTCATGTCCTGCTCCCGTGAGACATAAAGCCACCCAGCATCACCCAGGAGGAAAACTTGCCATCCGTTCAGCAGGATGAATTCTCCAGGCACACTTTCCACCCAGTCCAATAAACTAGAAAGAAAATGTCCAAAGCACAGTGGCAAGCACAGCAAAAGCCAAAGGAAAGAGCTACCTTCCCAGCTCTTGGCTCACAGAGGAGTGGAGAGGGCACCGACGGGCCCTCTGCCAGCTGCTATGAGAGCAAAGCCCTGGAAACCCTGCCCCACAGTAACTTTACAACCTTAGGGGATTTTTCTTAGAAAACTGGGAAGAGGTCAGGTGTAGAGGTGCACACCTGTAATCCCCATGCTCGAGAGACAGAGGCAGGAGGATGGCGAGTTCCAGGCCAGCCGGGGCCACACAGTGAGTTTGAGGCCAGCCTGGGCTACCTGGAGAGACCATGTCTCAAAAAACAAAAAGAAAACAAGGAAAGTTGAATAAGAGTGAGCAAAGCACACAGCGCAGAGCAGCAGGAGGAACCGAGGCTCTCTGGGCCCTGGACCTCAGGCGCAGAGGGCAGTGGTCCACCTTGGGGAGCAACAAACAAAGGACTCCGTAACACCCTGTTTCTACCCCAAAATTCTCCCCTCCACGGCCCAGGAATACCCAGGAAGAGAAGGTGGAGCCTTTGGTAGAGCAGAAAAGGAGGAGCGAAGGGCCTGGGCAGCTGGAGTTCTCAGGACAGAGCACCAGAGTAGAATGAGACATGCAGGGGAGAACCTAGGACCTGCAGGAAGTCCCCCAAAGATTCAGTGAGGTGATCAGGGGGTGTATGAAGAAGACGGAGGGGGCAATAATACTGAAGGTTAGGAAGAAAGCCCAGATCTGAGGATGGATTAGGACCACCCCATCAGCTACTGTGGAAAACCTCATAACTCATGAAGCATTGGGCAGAGTACACAGTGGGCAGTTGTCCCAATAATGGGGAACTATTTGCCCTGCACTGAGTATTGCTCCACTCCTATCCGATCTGAAAAGATCTAAATGTGTCCAGGTAACTTAACTGTGTCCCAGGACAAAGCTGAGAAATACAAATACAGTGATACTTAAAAAGCGCCTAAACGGGAGTATTGCAAGTTCAAGACCAGACGCAGTCTGCGTAACTTAGTGAGACCCTATCTCAAAAAAGTAAAACAATGAGCTGAGGGTGCAGCTCAGTGGTCCAGCACTTGCAGAGCATGCAGGCGCGAGGCCCTGGGTTCAACCCCCAGTACTGAAAAAAAAAAAAAAAAAAAAAAAGCCTACAGAAAGCCCGGATGTGGTGGTGCATGCCTGTAATCCCAGCAACTCAGGAGGGGAAGGCAGGAGGATCATTAGTTCAAGACCAAAGGCAGCCTGTGCAATTTAGTGAGACTCTGACTCAAATAAGAAATAAAAAAAATAGGCCAGGAGTGCAGCCCAGTGGTAGAGCACTTACAAAGTATGTGTGAGGCCCAGTATTCAACTTTCCATGACTGGAAAGAAAAAAGAGGCACCTAAAAAGTTAAAAGTCATAATGTCTGATATGCAATAAAAATGTCAAACATAAAAAATGCAGGAAAATACGCCATAAAATGAAGAAATATGTAAATGGATAAGTAAATATCCAGCCCTAACAAAGATATTAATAAAGATATGCACACTGACAAACAAGGGCATTAAAACAGGACCGTGATTGTATTTCATATGTTGAATGCTAAGCAGAGATATGGAAAATGTATATAAAAAAACCTAAACTGACATTCTAGAGATGATAAGTATAATGTCTGAGATGAAAAATGCACTGAGTTGGATAAATCCTAAATTAGATGTCATGAGAGAAAAAGTTAGTGAACTTTAAGACAAAGCAATGGGTGATATCCAAAATTAAGCACAGAGAAAAGAGAGAACTGTTTCAAGGGGAGGAGTACATCAATGAGGTATAGGCAACGGCAACTGGTCTAATATACGTACAGTTGGAGTCCCTGGAGAAAAGGAGACAGAGGAGGAGACAGAAAAAGTATTTGAAGAAAAAATGCCTGAAAAATTCCCAAAGGTAATGCAAATTATAAGCTCACAGATCTACAAAGCTTAGCAAACCCCAAGAACAAAGAAGACAACACTAAGATGCATGTTAATCAAATTGCTTGAAACCCATAGTGAAGACAAAAAATTCTAAAAGCAGCCAGAGGAAAAGAAGATACATTTATGTATATGCAGAAGAGTAACTTATGTACAGAGGAGTAAAAATAGGATAATGATACTTGCACATCCATGTTCATATCAGCATTATTTCCAATAGCTAAAGGGTTGAAGCCACCCAAATGTCCACTGGTGAAAGAATGGATAAGCAAAATGTGGTCCATCTATACAAGGGAATGTTATCTAGGTTCTCTCTCTGTGTGTGGTAATTAAGGGTAAAATCCAGAGCCTTGCACATACTTTGAAAATGCTCCGCCACTGGGCTGCACTCCCAACCCACTTTTCTTTCTTATTTTCTTTCTTTCTTTCTCTGATTCTCTCTCTCTCTCTCTTTCTTTCCTCTTTCTTTCTTTCTTTCTTTCTTTCTTTCTTTCTTTCTTTGTTTTTCTAGAAACAGGGTCTCACTAAGTTACATAGGCTGCCTCTGGCCTTGAACTCTTTGTAATCCTGCCTCCACCTCCCAAATTGCTGGGATCACAGGCATGAGCCACCAGGCCCAGCTACTTTGCAAGTGCTTTACCACTCCCCACCCCCTTCTCTTTTTTATTTTTTACCTTCAGACAGGGTCTTGCTGAATTATGCAAATCGCCTCTGGCCTGGAACTCCAACTCCTCCTCTCTCTGCCTCCCAAGTTGCTGGGATTACAGGCAAGCGCCACCACGCCCAGCATGTGATCCAGTCTTAAAATAGAAGGCATTTCTGATACAAGTTACATCATGGATGAACATTGAAGTCATTATATTAAGTGCAATAAGCCAGTCACGAAAGGACAAGTTCCCTAGGTGTGGCTCCACTTCTGTGAGGCCGTTAGGGTCCTCACATTTATGGATATGGAGAGTGGGACAGGAGGACCAGGGGTTGGGAAGGAGGCTGGGGAGCCAGTGTTTAATGGGGACAGAATTTCCATCTGGGAGGCTGAGAGTTCTGCAGGTAGATGGTGGTGATGGTTGCGTGACAATGCAAAGATGCTTAACGCTGTGGAGCTGTGCATGTAAAAAATGGCTAAGATGATAAATTTCATGTCATCTATACTTTAGCCAAATAAAGGTCATGGAAAAAATGCAAAAAAAAAAAAAAAAAGGAAACAGTGACATGGATTTCTCACTGGAAGGTAGTGGAGCAGCATTTCTAAAGTACTGAGAGAAAAAAAAAGATCAACTTAGAACTCTAAACCCAGTGAAAATGTCAGTAAAAAGTGCACATAAACTAAGGATTTCATGAGACATTCAAACAGAGAGAAGTCACCACTTTCAGGTCTATGCCACAAAAATAAGTCTTTTAGGCACAAGGAAAATTACATGAGCTGGAATTATAGACCTACAAAGGCATAAAGAGCACCAGAAGTGGTAGCTACATAGATAAATGTAGAAAATTTTCAGTTATTTGAATGTTTTCAAGAGATACATGACTGGATAAAAATAACAAGTCTTTTCTTTATAGTATGTTGTTGTTATTAGGTGCCCTGGAGTTAGTATTCAACTCGTAGCGACCCTACGTACAACAGATGAAACAATATTGTCAGTGCTTCTCTGCTATTCATAGGGTTTTCAATGGCTGATTGTTTTTTGGGAGTGGGTTACCAGGTCCTTCTCCCAAGCCTACAGCACCTGGTGTTCCCAGGCAGTCTCCCATCCAAGTAGTAACCAGGCCCAACCCTGCTTAGTTTCCAAGATCTGACGGAATTGGATACCACAGTTCAATGACTGCAGGCTCTTGATAGTATAGAATAGGTTTATTAAAGATAGTACACCTTTAAGGAATAATTACAGGGAAAACAGAGGCGCCTCAAGAAGCTTAGGTAGGCCTTCCAAAGGAACTTGGAAAACCTGTGTTCCCAGGATGACTCGGCACAGGATATCTCTGTTCCCCAGGGGACGGTAAAGAAGCCACAGAACAGGAAAGTTAAGCAGGCTTTCAGGGGGAAAGTTACCTTGGATAGACCAAGAAGACAGCGGCCTGAGAGAAGAGAGAGAAGTGTGCACGTGGTTGATAGAGAGAGAAGAGCAGAGCAGAGAGAAAGAGAGAGAGCTTGTGGAAGTAGAGAGATCGAAGAGGAGGTGACAATGAACAAATCTCTAGTGTGGGGTGGAGAACATAGTTAAATGTCCATTGTATGACCCTAACCAGAGGCCAGCCTGAAGCAATGGAAGCCAACGATCGTAAAGTTCTTATCCTGCGTGTGAAGTTGTATGACGTCACTTCGAGGTGGATGTGTAGTCACTGGGGCAAATACCTGAGGCAATCGGCCTGTGAAGAGAAGGTTCATTTGGGCCCCCAGTTCTGGGGGTTCCAGCCAATGGCCGGTGAGCCCCATTGCTTTGGGTGTCAAGGTGGGGAGGGCATGGTGAACAAAGCTGGTTGCTTCACGGCCAGGACTTGAAAAAAAAACAGAAAAAGGGGAGGGGGCAGGGTAACACACTGCCTTCTAAGGCACATCCCCAGTGACCACAAGACCTCCCACTAGGCCTCATCTCTCAGGGTTTCCACTGCATCCCTACAGTGCCAAACTAAGGACTAAGCCTTCAACACACTTGCTTCTGGGGAACCTCTCAGACCCAAGCTACAGCAGTGGACTATGGGAAGTTTAAGATGGGAGGTATGAGCCATTTTGATAGCTGCCATCAAATCAGGTCTGACTCAGAGTGACCCTACGTACAGCACATAAAACACTCCCCAACACTGTGCCATGCCCAGCACTATTGTCAGTGCTTCTCTGTGATTCATCGGGTTTTCAGTGGCTGATTGTTTCAAGAGTGGGCTGCCAGGTACTTCTCATAGGCCTACAGCAGGCAGTATTCCAAGGCAGTTTCCCATCCAAGTACTAATCAAGCCCAACCCTGCTTAGCTTCCAAAATCTGATGAGATTAGATGCCAGGGTGTTACATTAGTTCCTTAGGAGACATGAGCCCATCAGTTACCACTAAAATTAGAAAACAAAGAGTTATTGTTAATATAATAAGCCAATGAATGAAATCATAGAATCATTTAAAAATTATTCAGTTAATCCCTCCCCACAAACAAAAGTCAGAAAAAGAGAGGTAAGGATCAAATAACAGATGGAGCAAATAGAAAATGAACTCAAGATGATAGACTCAAGGGTCTAACGACACCAATAACCACACTACTATAAATGGTCAAAACATCCCAATTAAAAAGCAGATATTGTCAGCTTGACTAATAATGCAAGACCTGCTGGGTGCGGTGGCACACGCTTTTAATCCCAGCATCTCTGAAGGCAGATGCAGCAGGATCTCAAGTTTGAGACCAGAGGCAGCCTGAATCAAAATACCCTGTCTCAAAATACAAAGTAAAAATGGGCTAAGGGCAACTCAGCAATTGAATGTTTTAAAAAAAAATGCATGAAGCCACAGGATCAACTCCCCAGTGCTTCAAAAAGTAAAAATTTTAAAAAATTAAAAAGTAAGACCTAACTGAAGAAAATTAGAACAAGTGTACAAGAGCCAAAGGATGACTTTGAGTATATCCCACCTGAGTTCAGAGACTACCTCGAGAACAGATTTGATACATTAGACACTAATGATCGAAGACCAGACAAGCTGTGTCATGACATCAAAGACATCATACATGAGGAAAGAAAAAGGTTATTAAAAAGGCAGGAAAAAAAAGAAAACACCAAATTACATGTCCAAAGAGACTCTGAACTTGCCCTTAAATATCAAGCAGCTAAAGCAAAAGGAAGACATGACACAGTTAAAGACTAAACAGAAGATTTCAAAGGGCAGCTCAAGAAGACAAAATCAAATATTATAATGATATGTGCAAAGAGCTGGAGATAGAAAACCAAAAGGGAAAGACATTCTCTGATTTTCTCAAGCTTAAGGAATTGAAGGAAAAATCCAAACCTCAAGTGGCAATAGTGAAGGTTTCTACAGGCAAAATATTAAATGACACAGGAAGCATCAAAAGAAGATGGAAGGAATACAGAGTCGTTATACCAAAAAGAACTAGTGGATGAGTAACCATTTGAAGAGCTTCCATAGGATCAGGAACCAATGGTACTGAAGGACAAAGTGGAAGGTGCCTTGAAGGAATTGGAAAAACACAAGGCTCCAGGAATTGATGGAATACCAATAGAGATGTTTCAGCAAACAGATGCAGCACTGAACGTACTCACTTGTTTATGCCAAGGGATTTTGAAAATAGCTACCTGGCCAAGTGACTGGAAGAGATCCATATTTGTGCCTATTCTCAAGAAAGAGGATCCAACTGACCACGGATAGTATTGAACAATATCATTAATATCACATGCAAATAAAATTTTTCTCAAGATCATTCAAAATGACTGCAGCAGTATATAGACAGGGAACTGCTGAAAAATCAAGCCAGATTCAGAAGAAGGTGTGGAACCAGGGACATAACGTGGATGCAGATGGACATTGGCCAAAAGCAGAAAGTAAAATAAAGATTTCTATGTTTTACTGACTATGCAAAGGCATTTGACTGTGGGATCATAACAAATTATGGATAATACTGCAAAGAATGGGAATACCAGAGCACCTAATTATAGTCATGAGGAATCTGTACATGGACCAGGAGGCAGTAGTTTGAACAAAACAAGGAAATACTGCTTCTTTTAACATCAAGAAAGATGTGTGTGAGGGCTGTATCCTTTCACTGTACCTCTTCAATCTCTATACTGAGCAAATAATATAGGAAGCTGGACTTTATGAAGAAGAATGTGGCATCATAACTGGAGGAAGACTCATTAACAACCTGTGTAATGCAGATGACACAACTTTGCTTGCTGAAAGTGAAGAGAATTTGAAACATTTACTAATGAAAATAAAAGAGCACAGGCTTCAGTGTGGATTGCACCTTAACATCAAGAAAACAAAAATCCAGCGCCAGGCGCGGTAGCGCATGCCTGTAATCCCAGTGGCTCGGGAGGCGGAGGCAGGAGGATCGCAAGTTTAAGACCAGAGTCAGTCTGCATAACTTAGCGAGACCCTGTCTCAAAAAAGTAAAAAAAAAAAAAAAAAAATGGGCTGGGGGTGCAGCTCAGTGGTCCCAGCACTTACAAAGCATGCAGGCGCAAGGCCCTGGGTTCAACTCCTAGTACCACAAAAAAAAAAAAAAAAAAAAAAAAAAAAAAAAAAAAAAAAAAAAAAAAAAAAAGAAAAGAAAAGAAAAATCCTTACAACTGGGTCAGTAAGCAATTTCATGATAAATGGAGAAAAGATTGAGGTTGTCTAAGATTTTGCTTTACTTTGTTCTACAGTCAACACCCATGGAAGCAGCAGTCAAGAAGTCAAAAAGACTCATTGTGTTGGGAAAAGCTATTGCAAAAGACTTCTTTAAAGTGTTGAAAAGTAAAGATATCACACTGAAGACAATGTGGGCCTGACTCATACCATGGTATTTTCAGTTGTATCACATGTTTGTGAAATCTGGACATTGAATAAGGAAGACAGGAGAAGAATTGATACTTTTAAATTATAGTACCAGAGACCTATATTGAATATACCATGGACTGCCAAAAGAACCATCAGATCTGTCCTAGAAGAAGTGCAACAGAGTGCTCCTTGGAAGTAAGGATGGCTAGACTGTGTCTGATGTATTTTGGGCACGTTGTCAGGAGGGACCAATCCCTGGAGAAGGACATCATGTTTGGGAGAGTGTTGGGTCAACCAAAAAAAGGAAGACCCTCTATTACATGGATTGACACAATGTCTACAACAATAGGCTTAAACATAAAAAAGATTGTGTGCCTGATGCAGAATCAGGGAGTATTTCATTCTGTTGTACATAGGATTGCTATGAATTGGACTGGACTCTATGACACCTAACACCACCAACAACAACTCTTTCCTGCCTTCAAGAAATATACTTCAAATTGTTGTTAGATGCCACTGAGTCTGGTCCAATTCACAGTGACCCTACGTACAAGAGAACAGAACACCCCCTGATACTGTGCCGTACCCAGCACCATTGTCAGTGCTTCTCTGCTATTCATAGGGTTTTCAGTGGTGGATTGTTTCAGGAGTGGGTTGCCAGGTCCTTCTCCCTAGCCTGCAGCACTTGATATTCCCATGTGGTCTCCCATCCAAGGACTAACCAGGCCAACTCTGCTTAGCTTCCAAGATCAGGCGAGATCAGATGCTAGGGTGCCATGACTGCAGACACATTTGAAATACAAAGTAAAAAATGTGTTAAATGTAAGACGGGCAGTAGAAGATGGCTTCTAAAGAGGTTCTACGTGCCCTCGTATTCATGACTGGGACTAGGGAGAAGTGAGTGACACACTTGCCTCAGTCACAAATCTAAGGAAGCACACACACAAAAGAACCCTTAACAATTAAGAGAAATGATATGTTAATGTAATATTTTTAAAATATGAATTAATCCAAAAATCTAAAGTTCAAAATATCAGAATTTTAAGTAAAGACAGGATTAGTAACAGGATCATGTTTCCCAGCCATATTGGAACCTGAGGCTAAAGAAATCATTTAGCCTCCTTGGGAGGAGTCCTCTTCCGGAGGCACCATGACCAGTTCACAAAGAACCAAGATAAAACAAATATCAGCTGCTTTAAGCCACTAAGTTTTGTAGCATTTGTTAGGTAGCAAAGATAGTGTGGAGATCAAAAGATATTCTGTGGCCGGGCGTGGTGGCGCACACCTATAATCCCAGCGGCTTGGGAGGCGGAGGTAGGAGGATCGCAAGTTCGAGACCAGAGGCAGTCTGCCTAACTTAGTGAGACCCTGTCTCAAAAAGGAAAAAAAAAATGGGCTGGGGACACAGCTCAGTGGTCCAGCACTTGCAGAGTATGCAAGTGTGAGGCCCTGGGTTCAACCCCCAGTACCGCAAAAAAAAAAAAAAAAAAAAAGATATTCTGTGTCAAAACTAATCATTTAAACCTCAAAGTCGATTTTAGAAGAGAGACTACTACCAGTGGTAAGGAACATCGCTTCCTAACAGTGTAGGGGGCCTCGATGAAGACACAATCCTAAATGTTAGTAAACACAGTAAAAGGTGATAGACCTGCAAGGAGAAATAGGTGAATCAACTACAATAGTTGAGAATGTCAATATTCCTCTCTTGGTATTTGATATAATAAATAAACAAAACGTTAGAAAAGATGGAGAAAAGGAAAGCATCACCAACTTGACCTCATTGGTATTGATGGAAAATTCTATCCAATAACAGCAAAACATGCAGTTTTTTTAAAGAGCACACAAAGTAGTTACCAGGATAAGCCATGTTATGGGCCATAAATCAAATCTTTTTTTTTTTTTTTTTTTGCAGTACTGGGGGTTGAACCCAGGGCCTCGCGCCTGCATGCTCTGCAAGTGCTGGACCACTGAGTTGCACCCCCAGCCCATTTTTTTTTTTTTTACTTTTTGAGGAAGGGTCTCGCTAAGTTACGCAGACTGCCTCTGGTCTCGAACTTGCGATCCTCCCGCCTCCGCCTCCCGAGCCGCTGGGATTACAGGCGTGCTCCACCATGCCCGGCCCATAAATCAAATCTTAAAGAATGAAAAAGGATCCTAGCCCACAAATATGTTTTCTAGTAATAATGGAAAAAAGAAAAAGACACAAGCAACTACCACCAGGAATGAGTGAGAGGACATCACTGTAGATTCTACAGATATTAAATGTGCAATGAGAATATTAGGAGAAACTTCATGCTAAGAAATTCATTAACTTAGATGAAGTAGACAAATTCCTTGAACAACTCAAACTGGCAAAATTTACTTATGAAGAAACAGACAAACAAGATAGTCCCTTGTCTATTCAGTAAATTGAATTTATGTGTAAAATCTTCCCACAGAGAAAATTCCAGGCGCAGAGGCAGCACTAGTGAATTCTACCCAATATTTAAGGAAGAAATAAAACCAACACTACACAAACTCAGCCTGCAGCTGTAGCCTTGTGGCATCCGATCCTGTCAGATCTTGGAAGCTAAGCAAGGTCGGGCCTGGTTAGTGCCTGGATGAGAGACCGCCTGGGAACACCAGAAGCTGTAGGCTTGGGAGAAGGACCTGGCAATCCCCTCCCAAAAGTCAATCTGCCATTGAAAACCCTATGAACGGCAGAGAAGCACTGACAATACTGTTTCCCCTGTTGTACAGAGGGTCGCTATGAGTTGGATACCGACTCGACGGCACCTAACAACAATAACAACAACAACAACATCACAAACTCAGCCAGAAAAATTGAAAAATGAGGAATACTTTCCAAATCACTTTATAAAGCTAGCGTTTCCCAGACATCAAAACCAGATGAACACAGGAAAAGAAAACTACAGGCCAATATCCCTCATGAGCATAGACACAGAATTCTAAAGAAAAGTTCAGCCAATCAAATCCAACCTATATAAGTGAGGTTTGTTCTATGAATGCAAAGTTGATTTAACATTCAAAAAATTCAACTTGATTATTTGAGTACATTACTTAAAAAAGAAGAACCACATAATAATCTCAATAGATGTGGAAAAAACACTTGACAAAATCTAACAGCAATTCATGATTTTCACAACAACGAATTGGGAATAGAAGGAAAATTTCCCAGGCTGTAAACGATGTCAAACTTTATGGTAAAGGACTGGATTGATTACTCCCTGAGATCGGGGACAAGACAAGGATGTCTCTTCTCCCAATTTCCATTCAGCAGTGTTCTGGAGGTTTCAGCCAGTGCAATAAAGCAAGAAAAGGAAAAAAAAGAGAAGCATTTAGATTGGAAAGAAGAGTTGTTGTTAGGTGTCATCAAGTAGGGTCCAAGTCATAGCAACTCTATGTATAGCAAAAGAAAACACTACCTGGCACTATCTTTACTCACTGAAATCATGAACATGTGTGAAGAAGCCGGACCAAATCCACATAAACACTTTCCTCATTAAAACGAGTCTAAATAGCAGAGAAGCACTGACATAGTGCTGGGCGTGGCACAGTGTCAGGAAGTGTTTCATTCTGTTGTACACAGAGTCGCTATGAATCAGACCCGACTCAACAGCATCTAACAGCAAGGGAAATTGCAGGATATTAATATGACAAATAAATTATATTTCTATATACTGGCAAAGAGCAATTGGAAACTGAGCTAAAATATGCCACTTACAATAATATCAAAATATTGAATATCTAGGTATAAATATCACCAAAGATATATGAAACCTGTACACTGAAAACTAAAATATTACTGAGGGAAATAAGACTCAAACAAGCAGAGAGATCTTCTGTTTTCACGGATGGGAAAACTCAATCTGAGCATGTAAATCTTCCTTGAATTGATCTATAGATTCAGAGAAATCCCAATGAAAGTCCCCTCAGGGTTTGTTTTTTTTTTTAAACAAGAACTAGTCAAACTGATTTTAAAAGCCACAGGTTCTTTGTGACTCATTCAAATTTATTTTCCTTCTTCAACTGGCATCTCGTTTGTGAAATGCGAAAGCGTTAGTTTGGAGTGGAGCTCAACATAATTCCTCCCATTAGAATTAATGGATATATTTTCTCATGTAGCTGCTTTTCACCTCACAGAAAGGCTCACACAGGAGCAAATGAACTGGTGAATCCAGCAAAGCATAGAATACATATGCACAGCAGGCTGGCCCTCACCTCTCTCCTCTGTCTCTGATCAGACATTGTTCCTGTGCCAGTTCCCTGTGGCTTGGGATTTTGATATAAGATTTCATCATATATCTTAATACCAGACAAGGCAGATCCCTCTTTTGTTCTTTTTGTTCAAAACCACGGAGCTGCCTGGCACTCTGTGCTTCGATATCAGTGTCACACGAGGTTCATAGGACATTCCAAGCTCCTTGGCTACATGCTGACCGGGATTTATGGGTATCCACATAGATTTAGGGATGGAGGTGAGTTCAAATGATAGAGTGCTGCTCTGCGCTCTCTGAGGCCCTAGGTTGGATCCCAGCACCACAAAAATGGCAGATGGATGTGGCAATCCACTCCTGAGCAATCCTCAAACTATTGGCCATTGAAAACCCAACGAAGAGCAGAGAAGCACCAACATAGTGCCAGGCATGGCACAGTGTCGGGGAGTGTTTCATCTGTTGTACAGAGCGTCACTATGAGTCGGGCCCAACTCGACGGCACCTAACAACAACAACAGCGGCAACATTGATTTAGGGACAGGTGACAATTGTAATATGCAGAAACCCTCGTCTGTTTTCTCCAAATAAGGGCCTAAGGGAAGTGCAGCATCTTCCACATGGGGGTGGGGTGTGTTTCCATTGCATCAATCTCTAGAAACTTCTGAATTGATTGTATCATGAGTGGTGTCTTCCGTGGCACTTCCTCATTGGGGGTGACAGGTTCCTTCCTCTCACATCTCCTGAGCACCTTCCATTACTTGCTTCTGTTTGAGCACCTCCCCCCAAGTGTTGGCAAAGTGGCTCTTTCTGGCAGCAAACACCCATAATACACTTCAGCTCAGTGTGTCGGGAACTAGTTTATCCCACCCTGCATTTGTCACGCACTACAAAATCCCATTGCCACAGTCATTTGTCATCGGAGCTCCTGGAACATGACCATCTGACTTCTCACATCCAGAGCTGCTCTTGAGAACAGGGCAGACCTCCCTCTGGCTCTCTTATGCAGTTAGCTGGTTTACCATGGACTTGTTGAGAACGCTGATGATCTGTTGTTGTTGTTGTTGTTAGGTGCCAGTGAGGCTAGCTTGGGGGCAGATGAGCGAGAGGTGGCAGCCCGCACGCGCTCAGAGAGGTGCAGAGTGCAGGTGTATCCTGGACACTGTGCTCAGTGAGACCAGCCTGTCACAAAGACACCCAGAAGAGGGTTCCCCTTCTATGAGGTTCCTGGAAGTCACATCCACAGGGATGCTAGGGTCAGGGGGGCCTGCGGATGTATGGGGTATTTGTTTTGTTTGGGTTTTGGTTTTGCAGCACTTGGGGGTGGAGCCTAGGGCCTCACACATGCTAGGAAAGCACTCCACCCCTGAGCTGCACCTCCAGCCCCTTTTTTATTTGTTATCTTGAGACAGGGTCTCGCTGAGTTAGGCAGGCTGCCTCTGGCCTGGAACTTGCGACCCTCTTCTACTTCCCGAGTCGCTGAGATCTCAGGGCTGCACCGCAGCCAACTGGCTGGAGAGAGTGCCTCATGTGGATGGAGTTTCAGTTCGGAGGATGAGAAAGTTCTGAGGGTGACTAGTGGTAGTGTTTGCACCGCACCGAATTCGCCTAATGCCATGGAGCTGTGCACCCAAACGCGGCAATGACTGGAAAGGTCATGTTCTGTGCATTTTACCACAGTTTTACAAAGAAGTGCTCCCCAGAAGGCATCAGCGCATGCTGCGGAGGGGGTGAGGTGCGGGTCTCTCTCTGCTGGAGCCAGTGCCTGGGACGGGAAAGGAAGCTGAGGGAAAGTGGAGGCCCTGAGATCTGGGGTACCTGGAACTGCGTGGAACCCAGTGAGGGCTAGGCAGGGGGTGGCTAGGGAGTCCTCTGCAGCCCAGGACATTTACCACTCATCCTCCCCCCACCCCAGAGCTGGTGACACCATGGGAGGAGCAAGAAGGAGAAGAGAGAAAGGGGCCGAGGGGGACCATGTTTCCACAGGTCAGAGAGGCCGGAAATGACCATGACCCAGTGAGCAGAGGCAGGAGCGGAGCTGCAGCCCAAGGCCTCTGTGGGGAGGGGTGCAGGTGGGGACTCGGGACACTGCTGGCCCTGGGAACCTGGAGCTCACTGGCCAGGGCAGGGTGGCCAGCGGCCAGCGAGAGTCCCAGTGGGTGAGAGTTGGGAAACAGGGAGGTGCTCCAGGCACATGGGCCACAGTCCCTCCCCAAGCAGTCCCTCGGCACAGTGTGGAACCTGGATGTGACTCCCCGACAGAGGGCGAGGTTCCAGGGTGGTGTGCGGCTCTGGCCTGTGGGCAGGGTGGACGGTGGCCAGGGCCCGGAAGCTCAGGGAGGGCTCAAGGTGGTACAGATGGGAACACGGAGGCTGGTGCCTGGGCAGCCATGGAGCATCAAGAGGACAGTCCCCACTTCGCCTCCACCCCCAGCTGGTTCTCCTGGGGCAGCTAAGGGGACTCCATGTGGACCTCACCCTTGGCAGACACAGGGGCCACTCTTCTGTAAAATTTGCTTTACTGAGATAGAATTCACCTGCTGTAAAATTTACGTGTTCCAAGCATACGGGTCAGTGGTTCTGAGTCCATCTGTGGAGTCACGTAACCACCACCACCATCTAATTTTAGAAAGTTTGCAGCACCCCCAAAATCTCCCTACCCAGTAGCAGTCGCCCCAACTCTCCTCCCTCTCCAGCCAAGGCAACTGCTGACCTACTTCCTGCCTCTATGGATTTGCCTCTTCTGGATTTACGCACGAATGGAGCCATTCAACACAACTTCCAAATAAAGACAACGCCAAATAAGCTTCCACCTAACCCACAGGGCACATGCCCCTTCTCCCCCAAAGAGGAGGAGGTTCCCTTCCGACTGAGTAGCTTTCCTCTTTGATATCCCCAAATACAAACACTGAGATGGATAATTAACAACTTAGAACTCAAATGTAGTCTATTAAGTGGAGGGGGGTGGGAAAGAGAAGAAAGGGCGAGTCCACCGCGAAATCCTGTACCTCCTATCTGAATAAGGAAGCAATTCTGGGAACTAGCCCAGGCCTCAGGGCTGCAGCGGGTCACATGGCCTGCCTGGTATTTATAACCATCTTCCTGCATGGTCCTTTGCCTCGGCAAGCAGCTCAGCTGATTGCGGCCCTTTGGCCCGGTGGGTGACCTAAGCCTTCATTCCCGAAGGGAGTGGGCCATCGGTGGTCCTGCTTGGACTGGGCGGTGGAGATTATCCATCAATTCTAATCGCAGGACTTAGGGATCCTCAGGAGAGCTCGGGGCAGCATCTGCATTCAGACACGCTCCTCCCTGCTGTTGTGAAATACCAGCCAATCCCCCACCCGAGCCACGGAGCCGTCTCTGCCTCCCTGGCCTGGTCACTCTCTGGCATGAGGATCCCAAGGGGCCCAGTGGCCATCTTGACTTCCAGGGCAATAGAATCTCTTTTGTGCCTGTAGTCAAGCCCTCGACCAAGAGAGTCTAGAGCCATGGGGACAGGAAGCAAAAATGTCCCCAGTGGAATTTCACTAGGGGGAATAGGGAGATCGCGGACGTCTCCTCCTCTGGTTCCCAGGCCTGTGCCCCTTGGCTGTAGGAGGTCCGGCAGCACGGGTGGGCCCTGGGGGACATTGCCCTGCTCTGAAGAGTGGTGCCACTAAGCTCGTTCATCACTGAATCCTCAAGAGCCAGTCCTGGGTTCTCAGGCCAGGGCCTCAGGGCGATGGGGCGTGTGGACAAACAGCAATGCCCAGTGCATTTGATTCCTTTGTACCTTTTGTAGCAACCACCAGAAGTCAGTTGCTTTCAGCTGACAAGGGCAGCAGTACACCTCCACGGAGTCTTTTCGGGTGCCTGTCAACTCGAAGTCCTAACCTAGCCCACAGAGACTGGAACTGCTTCTAGAGGACACCATGCTGGTACAGTCCACGCGTGATAGCACACAGACCCTAATAACATGAGCTGTGAAATGAGCCCCCTGGTCAGAGGGAAAGCCCGTGAGACACATGACGTGAGTCAGGTGTCCACAGGTGACTTCAGCCAAAGCATGGAGCTCCCACGCCAGTATATGTGTGAGCCAATGACAGCAAAGAGGTGTCCTTCCCACGGTGGCAGGCGTCCAAGCAGCCCAGCATTCCATGCTACTGTGGTCTCTGCTGTCGCCAGGTAGGGCACGTAGCAGAGTGGCCTTGGGGAGTGGACATTGTGTGCTGCCCAGACACGGCCTCCATCTTGTCTGCAATAGCCACATCCTCCATGAGCCCCTTGGGAAACGACAAGGCTGACTGGGGAGGGAAGCTGGCCAATGGTCACATGATGTGTCATCTTGTCCACCTGGCCATTGAGATCGGCGCAGCCTGGGAGACTGGCTCTTTGGTAAACATTCACACGGGGCACAGATACCTTCAGACTGTGTCCTTTCGGGGAGGTATAAGACCACCCCTCTTCCCTGATCTTCAGCCACCATTTCTCCAAATGCATTCCTTCCAAGACCCCAAGCCTCTGGCCAAACTGCAAGCAACAGCCATGGGCTAGCAGGACCCGTAACCCTCACCTCTCCCTCTAGGCCGAATGAAGCAACCAGGGGCGTTGCTCCAAGTTCTGCCCACTGGGAGCCTTTCCCTTGTCCACGTCCCTCGGGGGAGCTGCCGCTCGCCCCCTGTGGGGTGGCTCCCCAGTATCATCCAGAAACGTTTGTAAACCAGGCCAACATCTCTCCTTCCTCAGCAATCAGGCCGCAGGGACCTGGCCATGAAGCCAAGGGAGGCTGAGCAGAGGGCTGGCAGAGGAGCAGGCGTGGGGCCGGGCACCCGTGGCTTCAGGGCAGTTGAGCCCCACCTGTGTCTGCTGCTTCCACTGGGTGGCAGAACCACAGTGTGTGTCCAGCCTGTGGCCTTGTGGGTCACACACAGCCATCATGCCAAACAGTTCAGGTCGTGTGGTCACTGGGCACGGGGCCCATGCTGTCTCTGTGGAGGCCCCGCATCCACCCAGAATGTGTCTTTTGGAAGGACAGACTGCAGGGCAGCAGAGCCCATGGGCACTGGGCTGGGATAGCCTGTGGGAGCCTCCGCAGCCCCCCAGAGCTTCGCGTCTACCGCGGACCCCTCAGACCCCAAGGGCCTGCTGCTTGTGGACACCCACGTAGTAGGCAGCCTGGGCCTGTTGCAGAGCCTTCCCTTCTCTGAGTGCCTCACAACAGAGAGCCTTTGGGGTCCCTTGGTAGCAGATTATCATCTACCTGCTGCCTCTGAAACCCAGAGGCCCTGTAGGCACCGTGCTGCTGTTCACGTAGAAGGAAGGCCCGGATGCAGAGCTCCATATGCCCAGGTTGCCGGGCCCTTGGCAACTTCATCAAGGTACCCCACCCTCACACTCCCCTGTAGTCCTCCTGTCCACCTTCTGGCACCCTCCACGCTACCAAGCTGTCTTTGGACATTGGCCACTTCTGCTCACCAGCCCGTCTGCATGCCATCACGCAAGGACTGCCCAGCATGGTGTCCTCTAGAAGCAGTTCAAGGCCCTGTGGGCTAGGTTAGGACTTCGAGTTGACAGGCACCAGAAAGGAGGCGGTGGAGGTGTACGGCTGGCCTCATCAGCTGAAAGCGACTGACATCTGGTGGTCGCTACGAAAGGTGCAAAGTCAAACCATTCACCAGGTCAGTGGCTGAGAAGTTGGACTTTATTAAAATTAAAAAGCTTCTGTTTTGAGCCGGGCACAGTGGCGCACGCCTGTCGTCCCAGCAGCTTGGGAAGCAGAGGCAGGAGGATTGCAAGTTTGAAACCAGAGGCAGTCTGTGTAACTTAGCCAGACCCTGTCACTAAAGTAAAAAAATGGGCTGGGGGTGCAGCTCAGTGGTCCAGCACTTGCAGAGCATGCAGGCGCGAGGCCCTGGGTTCAACCCCTAGTACCAGAAAAAAAAAAAAAAAAAAAAAAAACCCTCTGTTTTACAAAAGACACTGATAAGAGAATGAAAATACCCGCTACAGACTAGGGTAAAATCTTTGCAAAACACATATCTGATAAAGGACTCCTGTCCAAAATATACAAAGATCATGTAAAGCTCAGTAGTACACAACTTGGTTAAAAGATCCAAAGGGACACATTGCCAAAAGAGATGTCTAGGCGGCAAGTAAGCGTATGAAAGGTGGTTGGCATCTACGTCATCAGTCATCAGGGCCCTGCCTTTAGCAGTGAGGAGACCCCCACGTGCTGATCAGAATGGTCGAAACCCAGAACACTGACAACACCAAACTCTACAAGCACACTAAGCAGCACGATCCCTCATCCACTGCTGGTGGCAGTGCGACGTGGCATGGCCACCGTGGAAGACAGGTCGGCTGTGTCGCAGCTGGGACAAAACGTGTTCCCCCTGTGGGCTCCTGGGGCCTCCAGCGGGTGGTACTGTTTTGGGATGTGGCGGAAACTTTGGCGGGGGCCCAGCTGAGTCATGGGCCCTTGAGGATGGGCCTTGGAAGACCCTTCTGGCTCCTGGTCCCCTGTTCTCTCTCTGCCTCTGGTCTGCTGTAGGGTGACCGGCTCTCTTCTGCTGCCTTCTCCCACTGCCGGGTTCTGCTTCAACGCAGGCCTGGAATCAGTGAAGCCAACGACCTCGGACTGAACTCTCTGAAGATGTGAGCCAAAACAAGTCCTTCCCCTCCAAGCTGTCTGTGTCGGAGAAGGGGAACTCACACGGGCAGCTTGTTATGGAAATAAACATACTCTTGTGATAGGATCTAGCAGTTGTGCCCTGTGCGTTTCCCCAAACTAGTGTAAAACTTGTTGTTGTTAGGTGCTGTCAAGTCGGTATCCAACTCATAGCGACCCTCACAGGGTTTTCAATGGCTGACTGTTTCGGGATTGCCTTGGGAGTGGATTGCCAGGCCCTTCTCCCATTTTTGCGGTGCTGGTGCTGGGAATCGAACTCGGGACCTCAGAGACTGCAGCACAGCGCTCTACCAACTGAGCTAAATCCCAGCAGTGTAAAACTTAGGTCCACACAAACATCTGCCCATGATTGTTTGTAGCAGCTTTATTCATAATTGTTAAAAACTGGAAAATGTCCCTCAACAGGTGAATAGATAAATAAAACATGGAACGTCCACACAATGAAATATTATTCAGAACGGAAAAATGAGCCTTCAGACCATGAAAAGACATGGAAGAACCTTAAGTCTTTACTGCTAAGTGAAAAAGCCAATCTGAAAAGCCTGCTTACAATGTGATTCCAACTACAGAACCTTCGAGAAAGGGGAAAAACTATGGAGACAGTGTGGGAGAAGGACATGGCAATCCACTCCTAAAGCAATCCCGAAACAATCAGCCATTGGAAACCCTATGAATAGCAGAGAAGCACTGACATAGTGCCAGGCATGGCACAGTGTCAGAGAGTGTTTCATCTGTTGTACATAGGGTTACTATGAGTCAGACCTGACTTGAGGGCACCTGGCAACAACAGCATTGAGACAGCAAAGAGATCAGTGGTTGCCAGGGGTTCGAGTGAGGTGAACAAGCGAAGCACAGTGGAGTTTTAAGACGGAGCCACTACTCTGCGTGATGGTGACAGTGAACGCAGGACATGAAGCATTTGTCCAAGCCCACAGGACACAACATCTACAGTGACCCGGAGCAAACTTGCTGTGTTAGTGCCATCGAGGCGTGTCCGACTCATAGCGACCCTCGTGGGGTTTTCAATGACTGATTGTTTCGGGATTGTTTTCGGGAGTGGATCGCCACCCTCTTCTCCTATTTTTGCCATGCTAGGGATAGAACCCAGGTCCTCAGAAAGTGCAGAGCGGCACCTTACCAGCTCGGCTCAAACCCAGCCCAAAAGTAAACCATGGACTAGCAATACTGAACCACGCAAACACAAGATATTAATAACAGGGGGAACTGTGTGAGGGGTGTACGGGAACCTGCTGTGCTGTCTAGCCAATTTCTCAGTGAACCTAAAACTGCTCTAAAAAATAAAATCTATCTTTATTGTTAGGTGCCATTGAGTCCGGTCCAGCTCATAGTGACCCTCGTGGGGTTTTCAACGGCTGATTGTTTCGGGAGTGGACTGTTACATCCTTCTTTATTTTGCAGTACTAGGGATCAAACCCAGGTCTTCAGAAAGTATGCAGCAGCACTCTACCAACTGAGCCAAACCCCCAAACCAAATCTACCTTTAAAAGATCTTAAAAAGTCTTAAAAATCTTCACCAGGCCAGAGGCTGCCTGTCAGGAGCCTAGGATGTTGTGATTTGCTCCAGCAATCCACGACACCTGGAGTAGCAGTTGAACCCCAAGTCCTAGCTGGGCCCCACGACACACGTCTGTAATCCCAGCAACTCCAGAGGCAGAAGCAGGAGGATCACAAGGTCGAGGCCAGAGGCAGCCTGTACCACCGTCTCAAAATAAAAATTAAACAAGAGGCTGGACGCGCAGCTCAGTGGTAGAGCACTTGCCGAGCGTGTGTGAGGACCCGGGTTCAACCTCCAGTGTTGAAAAAATAATTTTTGTAAAAAATAAAAGAAATCTGAGTGCTAACTAAGGTCGCCAACCACTAGGCACGGCCCCCTCCCAATCCTTGATGGTGGACTCATCTCAGCCATCCCTCTGCAGGCTGTGTTGCCCCAGCTGTACCTTTTCCTGGGTAGAGGGGGCCCTAGTGTCTTCTGTGTGGCCTCTCCCATGTAACAGCCCTCACTGTGAGGGCCAGGAGCTGGAGTGGGGACTCTGGCAGAGGCCACACGTAGCTGCCCCAACACTGTACCTAGAAGTGGCGACGTGGCGACAGGGTGGTCTTGGGAACCACTGGCCCCCTAAGAGTGGGGCCTAAGCTCAAGCTCTGGGGCCTCTGAGCCCCCACCAGCCCTGAGCCCAGCCACCCGACCCAGAGGTTTTTGTCCCCAAGAGTCAGTGACTCCAGAGCCAGTGTCCAGGAGGCCCCCCAAAGTCCAATTTTTTCCCTCCCCCCAAGCACACTCGCCTGGCAAGTAGCGCATGTCCTTTCGGGGAGCTGGAGGAAGAGGAGTGGGGTAATATTTTGGCAGCACGGCGGAGTCCTTCCTTGGGGGACCAAGCCCTCCAGCCAGCATGGGTCTGGGCTGGTCAACCGGCTCCCGCCTGGGCAGCAACCTGGGGCCTGTGATTCTGTGTTACCGATGCCTGTGGCCTGGCCCCTCGAAGGCGCCTCTGGTCACGACTCTAGCTGCTGCCTGTCCATCAGTCCTGGGGGCCCAGGTCTCTGTAGGCCAGGCTGTGCAGACCACTGCCTGCCCCACCACAGCTTTATTCATAAAGCCCCTCCGTGGCTGGCCCAAGGACTCTCAGCTGTCCCCCAACACAGATGCACTGTGTCCTCTGGGAAGGTCACTGGACCCCACCCAGACCAGCCAGGCCTCTCTTCTCTGCCTTTGTCCCGATGCTGGTGTTTGAAATATCAGGACCGGGCGGGTCCCGGCATGGTCAAGCCTGCCTGTAATCCCAGCACTCAGGAGCCTGAGGCAGGAGGATGGGCAGACCAGCCTGGGCCACATGCCGGGTTTGAGGTCAGTCCGAGCTAGGTTGTATGAGCCTGAGCCCCTGTCAAAAAAAAGAAAAAAGTCAGAATGGCACCTAACCTAAGGGCAGCCATGGCTGATGTCACCGTGAGTCCCAGAGTGAGGGCCCTCCACTGGGATGGGGCCGCCCTTTCTGTCTTTTCTTCCAGCCCCCAGGCCAGGGACCTCTCTGTGCCCCTCCCCACCTCTTCACCCGCCAATTGACCTTGAGGGAGGACCCAGTGGGTCGCGTCCACTCCGAAGACCCATCGCTGGGGCTATGTGGCCCAGACCTGGGCATTGTGGTCTCCTCAGAGTGAGGTGTGACGCAGATGACGGCGTCCACTGGCAGTGCTTCTGGGTGGTGAGTGTCCAACTCACTGCTGCCCAGGGCCACCTGGCAGTGCTCAGAGCTGGTGAAGTGACTCAGGGTGTGTGGATGGGTGGGGGAGGGGAGCTGTCAGTCACCTGGGGCCATCGTGAGGAGAGGCAGGCAGGTGGGGACGCAGGCAGCCCTCCTCCCGCCTCCGGACGTGGGGCTCGCGAGGGCAGCGGGCACTGCCTCAGTTCTTGGCGAGGACTTCCTGGTTGGCAGAAGGCCACCTTCTCGCGGTTTCTGCACAGAGACAAACCTCCTTCCTCCTCTCACAAGGCCACAGATCCCATCCAAGGGCTCACCCGACCTTGGTCACCTCCCAAAGGCCACATCCCAACAACTCGAGGGTCCACCTAGTAAGGGAGGGCACATGCCAACACGGAGTCCACCTCCTGACTCCGTCTCACCGCCCTCTTTGCACTGCTTAGGAGCCCCCAGCCCCGCCCCTCCCCCACCCTGAGAGTCCCTGCACTTGTCCCACGAGAGACCTCCTGCCTGAGTGGGGAAGGAGCTCCCGAAGGGGCCCGTGAGGTCATCGCAGCCTTGGGTCACTGAACAGTCTCTTCTCTGCCAGTCAGGAGAGGGGCGGAGATGTTTGTCATGGAGGCTGCACAATGGTCCCTGACCACCAGGTGGAGCGAGGCTGGCTCCTCTGGGCTGGACACGGCCACCGCCATCTTGATACAGAACAGCTGTGAAGACCTCGGGCACCCCAGTCCCCAGTCTTGGCCTCTAGTGGTGGTAATGGGGCTACTAACGCTCCCTCTTGGAGGGAGGGGAAGGAGAGCCATGAGACCCCCACCAGGCTCCCTGAGGGGCCAATCACCAGTCCACCCAGCCCTGCGGCTCATGACGTTAAGGTATCTAAGAGGTGAACGGCTGGCTGCGAGTGAGACCCTTGGGTAGGCAGCTGCCTGTGCGACCCTTCAGTGGTGCTGCCCGGGTACCCGAGGACCTTGCCTTGGGTTGCCAAGTTGGACTCGACAAAGTCCCTCTTTGGCCTGTCCGTGCCCTCGCTGTGGGGTGAACGGCCGGCCCCTCCATGTCTCCCTAGGAAGAGTGCTTCACACACAGCAGGCCGAGGGCCTCGCTGGCCCGGGCCACACTCCTCTGCTGGCTTCTCCGGTCCTTCTACAAGCCCAGCCCAGGGGTCCCTCTGAGGGGACCCCCAGTCACCTGGGCACCCCTGCCCTTTTTCTGCTCCTTCATCTCCTATCACTTGTCAGCCTGGGTGGACAACAGGCCCGCATGGGGCCCAGGTCCTGCACAGTAAGGGTAGAGGAAGACAGAGGTGCCTCCTCCCAGTAGGCTGCCCCTGGCACTTGGGAGGTGGCTGCCTTGGACTCCCCCAGGAGGGAGGGCCTGGGACCTGGGGAAGCAGGACAGGGTGAAGCCGGCAGCCCCTCGGTGCCCGTGGAGGGGAGGTGGTGGTTCCCAACACTGAGTGGGGCAGGGCCAACCAGAGGAGCCCCAGGGCCCAGAGCCCCAAGCCGGGTCTGAGGATGGGCTCAGCTGCTCCGAATGCCAGGGCAGGTCTTGGTAAGTGGGGCTACCCAGGATGGAGAGCCCCGGCCTGCGGGCCCACCATGCTGACCTGGGTGTAGGGTGGTCCCTGGGCCCTGCAGAGGCCAGAAGGCGGTTCCCTGCGTGTCTCAGCTGTCGGGGACAGTTTCAGAGTCAGCACAAAGGCAAAGAGAAGGCCAGCCCGAATTCCCTGTGGGGCCCAACAGGTCTCCACCAGCTGGGAGACATCTTCTCTAGGCAGGGTGCGGGGCAGGAGGGAACTAGCTCATGGCACCCCGATGTGCCCAGGTGATAGGCCGGCTGCCTACCTGGGTGAAAGGGGTCATGTGTCCCTGCACTGCACTGCCAGGCCCCCAGGGGCTGGGCACAGGTCATGCTGGGCCCCCAGCTCCAGGCTTCAGCGCCTGTCTGCTAGTCTCTGAGGAGGGATGGGCATGTCCTTGGTCAGGCCTCCCTCTAGGGGGCCCTCACAGGGACAGAGGCCTCCATGTCCTGGCCCAAGGGAAGTAGTCTTCCAGCGGAAGGGCCTGACCACAGTCCCCCAACGAACGAGGGCTTCCAGAGACACCTGCCCAGGGAAACTGAGGCAGCAGGCTGAGAAAGCTAGATCCGAGCAAGGTAACAGCTGGACAGATAAACAATTGCATGAAAGGTAGGAGCTAGCCGGGCGGAGTGGCGCACACCTGTAATCGCAGCGGCTCGGGAGATGGAGGGAGGAGGATCGCAAGATTGAGACCAGAGGCAGTCTGTGTAACTTAGCGAGACCCTGTCTCAAAAAAGTAAAAAAAAAAAAAAAAAAAAAAAAAAAAAAAAAAGGGCTGGGGGCGCAGCTCAGCGGTCCAGCACTTGCAGAGCATGCAGGCGGGAGGTTCAACCCCCAGTACCACAAAAAAAAAAAAAAAAAAGGGTAGGAGCCAGAGCTAGCCGGTGGTGAACGGTTGGATGGATGGCCCCTAGATGGACGGGTGGCATGTGGCCTTGCTGCATGAGGGGACATCATGGTGGAGGAAGAGCTGGGAGATAGCGCAGCCGGGTCCCGGCCAGGAGCTCGGGGATCAGGGAGCAGACGGCAGGGCCTGCGCCTGACACTTCCTGGGAGGGAGCACAACTAGTCGGAAACAGAATTTACTTTTTAGAGCTGTTTGCGAGGTTTGGCTTGGCTTGGTGTGGTTTGGAGGTGTTTGAGACCAGGTCTTGGAACATAGCCCAGGTCAGCCTCTTACTTGTGACCCTCCGGCCTCAGCCTGCTGGGATGACCAGCCTGCCCCACACCTGGCTGTTTTAGGGTTACAGGTGCCTTGGGAAGACAGTAGAGAGCCTTGTAGACCCCATGCTCCGTTTCTGCGATTGCTGGCTGGGAGGATGCATAGGAAAATCAGTGGTGACCTAATGGGAGGTGACCCCACATGCCAAGCAGTTGGTAGTACAGTGAACACCAGCCCGAGTCCCCTAGTTGGTTCAACTCGGACAGTTTCCACCTGGAGATGGTGTCAGATCCCACCGCGAGGGCTCCCCCCACGTCCCAGGTCCACTTGCAGCCCCGCTGTGACCTGTGGGTCTGGCCCACTGGCTACAAATCAGGTTCCCATGGCCCCTCCTGGGGGTGGATTCATTTGCTAGAGTGGCCCACAGGACTCAGGGAAGCACCTAATTAGATCTGCCCAGCCACTGCAGCCTGCAGCCGTAGTACTGTGGCATCTGATCCCGTCAGATCTTGGAAGCTAAGCAGGGTGGGGCCTGGTTAGTACTTGGATGGGAGACCGCCTGGGAACACCAGGTACTGTAGGCTTGGGAGAAGGACCTGGCAACCCATTCCCAAAAAACAACCAGCCATTGAAAACCCTATGAAGAGCAGAGAAGCACTGACAATAGTGTTTCATCTGTTGTACATAGGGTTGCTATGAGTCACACACTCATTTAATGGCACCTAAAAACATCTACTGTAAGGACATTAGGAAGATGCTGGTGGTTACCAAAGGCATGCAGAGGGTGGGGCGCCCAGGAAGGGCCACAGCTTCCACGCTTCCTCCACACCCACAGCCCTCCAGGGACCTCCCCAGTTCAGCCGCCTGGAAGCTCCTGAACCCTGTCCTTTTGGTTTGTACCCAGGCTTCATGAGGGCAGCATGGCTGACCACACCACTGGCCACAGTGACCAGCTTGGTCTCCAGTCCTTCTCCATTCCTCAGAGGCTGGGAGTGGGGTGGGGCTGACATTCCCAACCCTCTGACCCTGCCGTTGACTTTCTGGTGGCCAGCCCCACCAGGGAGCTACCTGGAGACCCTCAGCCACAGCCAACTCACACAAAAGACACGCCTACCACTCTGGGTCTCTGAGGTCCCGAGTTCAATTCCCAGCACTGCAAAAATGGGAGAAGGACCTGGCAATCCACTCCCAAGGCAATCTCGAAACAATCAGCCATTGAAAACCCTATAAGGGTCGCTATGAGTCACACACGGCTTGGCGGCACCTAACAACAACAACAACAACAACAACAACAACAACAACGTCATGGCTGGGATTTAGCTCAGTTGGTAGAGCTCTGTGCTGCAGTTTCTGAGCAGTCTCAGGTCCTGAGTTCAATTCCCAGCACCACAAAAACAGGAGAAGGACCTGGCAATCCACTCCCAAGGCGATCCCGAAACAGCCATTGAAAACCCTATGAGGGTCGCTATGAGTCGGGTACTAGTTGGATACCGACTCGATGGCACCCAACAACCAGTCTGGAGATTACAAAGGTTTGGGAGCCATGGGCCAGGGGCAAGCACATCTCACAGTATTGCATTGCCATGCAATGTCAATATGGGCAGTTGTCACAGCCTATCAACCAGCAATGATAGTTTGATCAGCTACACCCACCCTTGATTTGGTTTCCTCAGTGCTCCCTCCTGTCCTGTTCCCAGGACCCGTCCAGGGTTCCACAGAACCCACGGCCCGGCCTCCCGAGGCTCCTCTTGGCTGTGACGGTTTCTCCCTCTCCTCGACGTGACCACCCGGGTGGTTCTGAAGAGGGCGGGGTGGGCACCCTGAGCCCCTCGGCTGGGATGTGTCTGGCCTTCTCTCGGGTGAGACTGGAGCTGTGGGTTTGTGGGGAAGACCCTGAGGTGAAGCCCTTCACTCGCCTCCGTCCAGGGTCCCCAAAGTCAACACGGCTCTCACCAGCATGCAGGTCCTCCATCTCCCGGCTGGGGTGTGCCTGTCGCGTCTCCGCTATACACGGACTCTTTCTTCTCCTCAGGAAATGGTTATGCACAGCCCAGGTGAGGGGTGAGGAGACGCCTCGCCTCCCTTATGTGGAATAGTCTCACTGTTTGTTTGGAATTCTTTGGCAAGGGGGATTGGCCTCTTCTTCCTTGCTAATTTACATGTGTAATCATTTACCTCTTGCAGATTCAGGGTTTTTAGTATGGGGGGTTATAACCCAACACTCATCAAAAATTTTTCCAGCTTTAGCCATTGGATCTCCTTTGGTTGGATCCTGTGATAAAATCCTTTTTAATTAATCAATGAATTATGAGGTGAGGCAAGGAGACAAGAGGTCCCTGGCAGTAAGAGCCCCGTCCGCCTGCATGTGCACACACTTCTGTATGGCCAGGCCCAGTCCTGGAGACCAAGGCAGAGGAGAACAGGCCAGCCTGCGGTGGGTGGGTCCCTTGTGGGCAATCCGTGCCCCTTGGCCAGCTCCTTGGGGCTGAACCTGCTGCTTTAGGGCCCTTCCTGGCCACCATGGGCCAGTGCTGCCCTCTAGTGGGAGCAGGCTGTATCCCAGGGAGCCCAGAGAAGATGGACAGTGGGCGGGGCGGCTGTTCCCCTACATGCCACCTCTTCTCACAGAGATGCCAGTGAGAGAGGGCAGAATTCAGTAGTGTCTTTGGGGACAGGAGTGGGCGGTCCCTGTCACAGTCCAACACCCTGTCCCGGTGGGCACAGGGAAAGGGACTGTGGTCAGACCTGGCTTCAGAGGGGCTGGCCTGCGCCTCCCTCCTCCTCAGAGAAGACGCAGTGGCCTCCTGTGAGGCCGGCCTGGCTGCACCCCATACAACCTTGGCTTAGCCGAAGGTGGGGACTAGGTGCTGGGAGGTGCCTGGGCCCAGCAGATCCTGGAGGCTGTCTGACTGCCTTTGTCCAGGCAGCTAGAGAAAGATAGTTCCAATATGGAACCAGGTAGGGCGGTAGGCAGCTGCTCTTTACTGGAGATACGGGTCCTGGGCTTGAGGTGCCTGGATCCTCATTTCACACCTGAGCCCCTGCCTGGGCCCCACCAGGGTTGGGCCCTGGAACTCTGCCTAGAGAACCACAGAGGGCAGATGGAGCCTGCCTGGCAGACACAGGGTGGGGATGCCTGGGGCTAGGACTGCAGAGCGCCTACCGGGGTTCTGGGAAGGTCAAAGGGTCCTGCCGCGTGTCTTTGGCAGGGGGAGGAAAAAGGGGCCACAGCTATGGCCTCCAGCATCAGTCTTAGCACACGGTGGCCGCACAGGCCATCTGCCCAGCACCAGCACTGGTGGCCAGCAGGACCTGCTGCCTAGGACAGAGAGCCCTGTTCTACCGGCTTCCAGAAGGCTGAGGGTCACCAGGCTCACGGCTATCTTCACCCCAACATGGAGGGGTCTGGGAGGACCCCGCATTGTGGGATATTGAGAGAGAGCCGAGCACAGGGGGGGTCAGCATCCCACCCCGGAGGACCCCGAGGTGGGCCTGGTCAGCCTGGGGTTCCATGGAGTGCATTACCGCCACGTCCAGGCCCATCTAGCACCCCCTCCCGTGTTTGAGTCGTAGCCCTGCCCCCGTCCGTGTTTACATCATTTTGTGTAATTACAGATCTGTGTTTTAACAAAGGAACCTCGTGAGGGGGCGGGGGTGGCAGGCCCCAAGATGGCTCTGCTCTGACTCACCCGTTTACGCTGGGGAGATGCTAAAAATTGAATTCCCTTTGCAAAACTGTAGCTGTCAAGGAACTCTTCAAACGGCGCTTTGTGTGAACCTTTTAATAATCAATGTGTGGATTAGACCCTGTCTTCCAAATTCCCCCAAGAATTAATCCCCAGGCAGGACTCCTGGGGTTCAGCCCCCTTACACGACCCACCGTCCTACCTAGGGGCTACCCCTGCCTCACCTGCCTCTCCTGACTACAACTCCCTGCCCTTTCAATATGGCGCCATGGAGCCGCTAGGCCCTCCCCACTTGAGGCCCTGCTGCCGGGCTGGGCTGGGGTGGCAGAGGGCAGAGCTGGCCTTGCTGCCCCTCCCCTGCCTGCCTTTCTTTCGGGGCGCTAGCACCCAGTCATAGGCGCAGGCTGACATATGGGCGGACACAGCTTCCTCCTGGGCGGGCAGCTGTGGTCTGAGGCCCCCAGCTGGCGGGAAACCACAACGGTGGAGAGGAGAGGAGAGGACAGGACAGGACAGGACAGGACAGAAGAGGGAGGAGGGGGACCGCCATGGGGCCCTGGCGTCGAGTCAGGGCCGCCAAATGCCAGATGCTGGTGACCAGCTTCTTTGTCCTGGTAACAGGCAAGGGGGGAAGGAGGGTGGGGCGGGCAGGTGGGTAGGGCTGGAGGTGGCAGGCTGTCCCCTGGCCTCTAGCACTATGGTCCCCTTCCACACACATACCCCAGCCCTTCTGCTCCATCTGTCCTGCAGACTGGTGCTGGGTCCCCAGGGGCCACCCCACAGGCTGCAGACATCCGGGCAGTATCTGCCCTCGCAATGGACACTGCAGGGTCTGAAGGAGCCTGGGTTGGGCCCAGGGCCATGGGGAGCCCGTGACCTGAGGTGGAGGAGGCTGCTGGGCTCAGGGTCTCTCTCGTCTCTTCCAACCCTAGGGTGGGCTGGTGAGCTGGGGAGGGGTCAAGGCACAGGGGCTCTGCGGATGGGGTGAGCCGGGTGTGGGTCTTGGGGACCGGCACTGAGTATGTAGGTGTGTTTGTCCCTGAGGACCCCCACACCGACAGAACACCTAGAACTCCCGTTAGCTGGCCTATCTCCTGAGACCAGGAGGCTGGAGGGGGCCTAGCTGGGGCCCCACGAGCCCAGCCCCCACCCCATGGGCTGTGCCCAGCCCCCACTCTGACCTGCCCCACCCCCAGCTGCTGGGCGTCTCGGTGGCCACCATGGTGGCTCTCACTCACTCCGGGGACCACTTTGCTGTCTTCGGCCGTGCGTCCTTGGAGAGGAACCCATACAAGGCCATGCACCACTGGGGTAAGTGAGGTCGAGCTGTGTGGGGGGCATGAGGGGCCTTGAGGGCGGAAGCAACTGGGGAAGAGCGGGTCTGGAAGGGGTGTCCCCGAGTTCCCCAGTCTCGGGCCATCCGGAGTTGCCGGCTTTGGGCAGGGGCCAGGGCCTCAGGGGCAGGGAGGCTTGCCCCGGACTCCTGGCTCCGGTGAGCAGATGCTGCAGGTCTAAAGGATGGCCAGCACTTTGTCCTGGTCCCCCGTCCACAGGAGCAGGGACAGAGTGGATGTTCAGGAGGGATCAGGACAAAGGACTGCGCAGTCAAGGCAGGGGTCCCTTGGGTTGGGCTTGCAGGGGCCCATGAGACTCAGCAGAGAAATCACAGTGGTCAGAAGGCAGCAAGTGCTGCGCAAGGGCCAGGGTCTGTGGGGTGCTGCTTTAGAGAGGGGGCGTCCCAGACAGGAGCACAAGAAGCCTAGGAGGGTGGGGGACACTGAGGCCCATGTGTGCGGGTCTGAGAGACCCAGGCTGCAGGCCTCCTGCCTCTCAAGGCCCTGAGCCTCCCTGAGCAGGAAACCTGGGGCCTGGGCTTGGGCTGATAAGGCGGTAGCCCCACAGTGTCGCTGTCACTGGGGCATGGCAGTGTGGTTTATAGATAGCCCCTAGGAGGGGACGGCAGGGGAGAAATGGGGGAGGCACCCCAAGGCCCAGCCAGCTCCCTCTCACCCTCCCTCCTTCCCGCTGAGCCTTGGGAGGAAGGGGGCTGCTGGGCAGTGAGGCCCCTCCCTCTCTGACAGGGAGATGCGGCCTGTCCCTTCAGGGGCTCTCCGGAAGTCCAGCCTCGGCCCCCTGATCCCATGCCGGGTGCCCTCAACCCCACTCCTCTCTCTTCCCACCCAGCCTTCTGTGTAGGGGTCAGCCTGGCAGGCCTGCTGAGCCTGGGGGCTGCCCTGAGTGCCATAGCCACTGTGAAGGAGGCCCAGACCTTCATGGCAGGGGTGAGTTCTCTGTGCCTCCGGAAAGCCCAGCCCCAGAAAAGGGTCAAGAGTGGGGGGCTGGGCTGGTACGTGCAGGGAGCTGCCTCAGTCTCAGCCACTGAAAAGTCCAGACAGAAGCAGAGACTGAGGCATGGGGGCCAGGCAGACCTTCTACCTGCACCGGCCAGGGACATGCACCCAAGTCAGACAGGACCCTCCACGTGGGCCGACCAGGAATGTCCACCAGTGTCGGGGCTCGGCTCAGGCCCGGCAGAGGTCAGAGCCTTGCCCAGACACCACGTGGGTATCGGGGACCCACTGAACCGGGTTTGGTGTAATGGCCGGTGGTGCCAATGAAGGACCTCGGGAGACCTTCAACAGGGAAAACAGGAAAGGAAGGTTTTTGGGTGCTCCCCAAGTGGGGTGCAACAAGCAAGCAACCCCTAAGCAAGAGCTATAAGTGCTGGCTCTAAGCCTGCAGCATGGAATGCTGCAGGCTGCGTGCTGGAACAGCTCAGGCTTAAAGGCACAGCTACAGCAGCCGGTGTTCCGTTGGGCTGGAGGTCCGGTGGTCGTGACTCTCGCAGTTCGCCTTCTCTGCCTCCCTCCTTCCCAGGGATGGGAGGAATTGGGAGGCTCTTTGTGGCTTGACTGTAGCCTTCAGCAATTCGGGGCCCCTGGTCTTGACCCTGTTGGCTTGCTTGAAGAGTCCGCTGGAGTAGGGAGTGCTGGTCGAGGTGATGGGGTTCAGTTGGCAGTTAAGGGACTGTCATAAGTGGTGGAAGGGGAGAAATAGTAGGGGGTCAAGGGGGTCCGGGAGCCCTGCTTATATAGGGTCCCAGAGGGGCACGTGACTGGGATTAGCCAATCAGGGCACACACCTGACAGTTACTGCAGATAAACTGACATAACTGCCAGGTAGGGACAGTTATCTAACGAAAATGCCAAGGATAGCCAATCAGGATTAAGGCAATTAAGGCAGGCCAGGCTGGTCAGGCGCCATCTTTGCTCACTCGATGGGAGGGGCAGGTGTGAGTAAGATGTGGCCCTGGGGTCCCTCAGGCTATTATGAGGGACCCTATTTATGGGTAGATTTAAAAAATCCCCAACACACCAGGGCCAGCCAAGACCCTGTACCTAGGCCAGCCAGGACCCTCCCTCACAGCCAGCCAGGACCCAAACCCAGGCCAGCTAGGACCCTCCACCAGATCAGACAGGACCTTCCACCAGGGCCACCCAGGACCCTGCTCCTGGTCCAGCCAAGATCCTATGCCTGGGCCATCCATGATCCTGCATTTGGGCCAGCTAGGATCCTGCACTTGGGCCAGCCAGCACCTTACATTTAGACCAGCCAGGGCCCTGCACCCAGGCCAGCCAGGGCTCTGCACAGGGCCCTACACACCCATCAACAATCCTACAGGAGCCCTGCAAGGCAAAGCTAGCCCTCCCAAGCCATCCTCAAAGGCCCTGCGAGGGTGTGATCTATTGTCCAGAAGTCTGTGGAGCCAGGGTTTGGGGGAATTCCACCTCCTGCGGCCTGCAGCCGTGGCACTGTGGCATCCGATCCCGTCAGATCTCAGAAGCTAAGCAGGGTCAGGCCTGGTTAGTACTTGGATGGGAGACCACCTGGGAACACCAGATGCCGTAGGCTTGGGAGAAGGACCCGTCAACCCACTCCCAAAAATCAGTCCTCCATTGAAAACCCTATGAATAGCAGAGAAGCACTGACAAAGTGTTTTGCCTGTTGTAGATAGGGTCACTATGAGCCGGATACTGACTCGATGGCACCTAACAACAGCAACAACCACCTTCTGCTAGGAGATCAGGGTGGGCAGAAAGGCCTCACGTGACAGGCTCTCCGGCCTGGTGTCCTTCTCACCTCCACAGACCCACCCCAGGCAGGAGACTAGAGGATTCCTCCCAGCCCCGAGGTCCCATAGCCCTGGACCCCAGCCCTACAGAACTGTCCCTTGTTGCTCTACTACCTGTTCCTCCACTTGGGCTCCCATCTCATCCCAGACTCCACCTGCCAGTTCCCCACCCCGTGGGCCTCCTTCCTGCCCTTTCTCAGCCCAGGCTGTCCCATGTCACCTCCTCCCTGGTGCCTGGGCTCCCATGTGCCCCTCCATCCCAGCCACGAGGTCCTCCTTTCCCATTCCCCACCTCCTGTGCCTGGGTGCCCCGCATGCAGGCCTCCCCACCCCGTCTGTGAGTGGTTGGGTGGTAATAGGCCTGTGGGGGCCTCACTGGGGCCTTTGCTGCCTGGTGGGCTGTGAGGCCGGATCTCACGAGCGCCAGAGAACAGAGCCTCCGGCCTCTGTGTTCGGCACATGTTTGTTGATAACCCCTGTCTCCAAGGACTCAGTCACCTTCTGGGGGTGCTGCAGGGGCCACCCAGCTCCGGGCGGGCCCAGAGGGAGGCAGGGCAGGCTCTGGCAGCTCCAGTCCCACCGAGACTCTTGCTCTGGGGACACAGGAGCAGGCAAGGACAAGTTCTGGCCATCAGTGGGCACTAAAACCCAGGCATGTGCAGTGTGGCTTCAGGGCTCAGAGCCAAGCCCCAGGGAGGAGGCGGCGGACTGTGCCCCCAGAGAGCGGGTGCCCTCGGAGCAGGGCTTGGAGGGGAGGCAAGGCTGTCAGCCAGGCCCAGAGGCTGTGCCAGGGCTGCAGCATCGACCACCAGGGGGCACCATGGAGCTGGGCTTGAGGCTATAACACAGTAACCATGGGCTCCTGTTCCTGGGTCTCCAGTGCGACCCCTGGTGCCTAGCCCAGCACAGGCTTTCTGGAGCTCCCCAGGGCCCCCATGCCCTACTTGGCACCTGCTCCATGGGCAGGGCTCAGGAAGCACCCAGGGTCTCACTGGGGCCTCAGGTGACCATGGCGTGGTCAGGCCCACAGGAACAGCCTGTTGTAAGAACAGTAGCTCATCTGTGCCAGGCTGGGGTCTGAAGTTGCTCCGAGCCCAGCATGGGCTCCTGCACAGGCCTCCAAGCCCCAGCACCTGCAGGCCCAACACGGACAGGAAGCCCAACAGGGCCGTCACAGGGGCACTGGAGACCAGCCGGATGCCTACTGCACTGAGCGGCGCCTCTGTGAGCGTGAGCGCGTCTCTGGCTCGCCTCAGCCCTGGGCTGTCTGTGTTTGTGAGCACACGAAGGGGGCTGGGCGGTGGGGAGCAGGGATCGGAGAGCATTTTTCCCAGTGTGTCCGGGCCGGGCTGCCCCCCTGTCCTGCTCCTTCCTGTCTTGCCGGCCACAGGATCCACGCTCCACGGCCTCTCGCACAGGAAATGAGAGCGAGCCTAGGCCCAGACCGCCCAGCTGGTCGCAGCAGCCCAGGGACGCAGATTCAAGTTGTTTACCGATCTATTTATTGATTTTCATTTAGGACGAGGAGCAGGAGAATTCCCGTGGTTGGAGGCCCACTGCCCAAGTCCCTCTGCAGAGAGAGAGAGAGAGAGAGAAAGAGAGAGAGAGAGAAAGAGAGAGATGTGGGGGGGGGCAGAGAGAGGAGAGAGGGAGAGAGCGAGAGAGTTTGATGCTCTCTCTCCTGAGGAATGAAACATTTTCTGGAAAATGCTGGTCCCCGAGCTGGCTCAGGGCCTGTAACCTGGGAGGCAGCTGGAGGGATGGCTTCCAGATGGGGAAGACGGCCCTCAGCCAGCCAGGCAGCCAGCAGGGGGAGGAGGAGGAAGCTCAGGAAGGGAAGGTGAGGCAGAGGGAGAAGGAAGAGGAGGGAGGAGACCGGGAGGCAGAAAGGAGAGAAGGCAGAGGGAGAAGGAGCAGGCGGCCCCAGGGCCCGCCCCAGACAGGCCTTGCCGGCTCTCGGGGAGGGGCAGAGCCTGGGCATGGGCCGCCTCACCACTGCCGAGCCAGTACCCACGTCTGCGGGCTGCACTGGTGCCACCGGCTCTCCCCGCACGCTTTGGGGAGCTAGGCTGGCCCTGGCCTGCGCTGTTGGGTCTTCCTAGCCACTGGTCCTCTTCCTGCTAGGGGTCTCCTAGAGTGAGGCGAGTGAGGCTCCTGGGCTGGGGAAGCAGAGGCCAGCAGAGGTGGGGAGGGGCTGACGCAGAAGGCTGGAAGGTCATTCAGGGCCTCTGCGCACTGGGTGGGCCTGTGTGGACACCGCCTGGATGGACGGTCCAGAGCACCAGGAGGCTTAGAGGAGACCCAGGTCCCAGGGCACCGGGGGGCACAGGGCTCTTCGTACAGAGTGACCCTCATAAACTCCAGACAACGCGGAGGGCTCTGACAATTGCATCTTCAGGGGCGGGGCCTGTGATGTCCGTTAGCTTCTGCAAGGCTGCTCCCTGCATCTGGGCCCTGACTGGGGGAAGGAGGGCAAGCGTGGGGGCTGGGAAGGACACAGTGGCCCCAGAGAAGTCCCCCTCCAGCCCTGTGGGGCCCTATCCAGGGAACCGGAGGATGGTGGGAAGCTGGCCTCGCAGGGAGGGCTGTGGGACGCCGCCCTGTCCTGGGAGGAGTCCAGCGGTAGAAGTCGGGGTCTCCTTGGCACATGTTACAGAAAGCTGACCAAAGAACCCACAGACGGCGTCGGGACTGGGGGGTTAAGGCTGCCGCTTCCCCCACCCCAGGGGCAGGGGGGGGGGCTCGGCCCTAGCCCCTCCATCAGTGTCCCTCCGGGACGCAGCCCCAGTGGGCAGGGTCTCCACCCTCCCAGAAGAGGCCTGGCCATCCTGGGCCAGACAGGAGTGTGGGGGAAGAACTCTTGGGAACGGTGGAGGGAGGCGTGGGAACGGGGCGCTGCCGTCACAGCACACTCCTGTCATCCGAGGCCTCCCTCACGGTGGCCCTGCCCAAGGAGCCACCGCTGGTGACCGGGCCTCCCTCGTCCCCAGGGCTTCCTGTGCTTCGCCCTGGCATTCTGCGTCTTGGTGCAGGTGGCCTTCTGGAGGTTCCGCAGCCCCACGCAGGTGAGTGCAGAGAGGGCCCCAGCCAGCCGCAGAGGCAGGCCATCAGGGGAGTGTTGAGAAGTCAGCCCCTTGGGGCTGCGTGCTCGGGGGCTGGGAGCCAGGCTGGGCGGTGGAGAGGGCTCCCGGGCTCCCTAAGAGGAAGGGGGGCCTGTCCCCCACATCTTCTCCCTAAGTCCCCTCAGCCCACCCTCCCCACCCGGAAGATGCTTCTGGGGAGCTGGCGGAGGGAAGGATCTGGAGAGGGGAGGCTTCCTGTTCAGAGGACCTGAGGGCTTGGTTGGAGGAATAGAACATTCCAGAAAATGCACACAGAGGGACATGAGACCCGGGCAGCAGGCAGCGGCTAGGGCAGGACCTGCTGGTCTCCCCACCACTCATACCTCTGCTTTCATGCGACGGAGTCATCTCAGCCACCTTGGCAGCACCAGCCGGGGTGGGTGAGGGTCCAGGTGCCTTGCCCACAGCTGCTGCTTCTTCCCTCTCCCCTGCCCGAGGGTCTTCCTAACGTGCCCATCCGCCCATGTTGTTGTTGTTGTTGTTGTTGTTAGGTGCCACCGAGTTGTGTCCAACTCATAACTACCCTCATAGGGTTTTCAATGGCAGATTGTTTCCGGATTGCCTTGGGAGTGGGTTGCCACGTTCTTCTCCCATTTTTGTGGTGCTGGGAATCGAACTCGGGACCTCAGAGACTGCAGTTCTAGCAACTGAGCTAAATCCCAGCCCCATCTGTTCATAACTGGAGGGAAAAGCAGCATCTCCTCTGGCCAGAAGGCTCTGGAAAGGGGTCAGTCCCCCAGCAGCTGTGGTTTTAGGAATGGGAGTGCAGCAGGCCTGCTAGGGAAGAGCCAGGCAGGCCAGATTTGGCGTCACATTTCCTATGCAGCAGGCTGGTCCAGCCAGTTGAAGGTCTGGGTCACAGCGCGGGTGGCCTCCGTCAAGACAGCTTCCAGGTACTGAGCTTGCCTGGGGCGCCCACAGCCCACCCCTCCTCTGAGGCGGTGTCCTATTCGCTGGGCCTGGGGTGGTGGTTCTGGAGAGAGGAGGCCTTGCGGGGGCTGCTGGGCAGAGCCAGCTGGGGTCTGCTCTCCAGGAGGGATGGAAGTGGGAAGCGGTGGACCCAGCCAGGACTCCTCTTTGGCCTGCCCCAGCCCAGTGGCACGTCCCACTCTGGGCACAGAGGCAGCCTGGGGGTAGGAGCTCTGGGTTTGCAGTCAAGGTCCATGGGGCCTGTGGACCAGGCACTTAGGTTTCGTGGGCCTCCGTTTTCTCCTCTGTGAATAGAGTACGGAGACCCCTGCTGGTGGGGCTGCCTCAGGGTGGGAGTGAGCCGGCCTCCCCCTACCCAGGTAGCCTCTGCAACATGGGACCAGGTCAGGGCTGTCCTGGGCTTGAACAAGGTGGTGTTTGGCACCAGGGCAAGGCCATGCAGGAGGCAGAGCGTCCCATCCACACCCTCTCTGCCATGGGGCCAGCCCAGGCGAAATGGGCTCCATCCTGAGATGTGGCCAGCCCAGCCCACCCATGGTCCAGTGGGTGGGGAAGGCTGAGCTGGAGCCCAGGGGCCAGCCAGACCCATCCATGTAACTTTCCCTGCACCTTCCCAGTTGTTGTTGCTGTCAGGTGCCGTCGAGTCGTGTCCGACTCATAGCCACCCTCATCGGGTTTTCAATGGCTGATTGTTTCAGGCTTGCCTTGGGAGTGGGTTGCCACGTCCTTCTCCCGTTTTCATGGTGCTGGGAATTGAACTTGGGACCTCAGAGACTGCAGAGAGGGACTCTACCAGCTGAGCTAAATCCCAGCCCCACCTTCCCAGATTGTTGTTGTTGTTGTTAGGTGCCATCAAGTCGGTATCTGATCATAGCGACCCTCATAGGGTTTTCAATGGCTGCCTGTTTCAGGATTGCCTTGGGAGTGGATTGCCAGGTCCTTCTCCCATTACCTTCCCAGAAGGACCCAAAATTATCCCAAAATGAGCGGGTCAGATGGGAGGCTGAGGTCAGAGGGGCACATGGACCTTGGCTGTCCCCGGGGACACAGACCCTGGGCTGGGTGAGGGTAAGGAGCCCCTGCCCCAGGAGCACCACCCCCATGGGATTCCCCAGCTGCCACTCCCCAGCCCCTGGGCCCCGTCAGGAGCCCCTAGGCTGGTGAGGGCGGCCGTGTGGACCAGGCCGTGGGGGGCTGAAGGACAAAGGGCTAGGGCGATTAATTACGCTCACCGCGGCCTCAGAACCACTTCCCCACAGCGGTCCCCAGGGGCCTCTGCACAGGGAAGATGGATTGCCACTCCCTCAATAATTCATGCCCAGAACAAGAGCAGCGGCGCATCCTGGGCGCAGCCGGTCGCCCAGCCCCTCCCAGGCTGCCCTGGAGGTCACAACTGACCCCCAGACCCCAGGGCCGGTCTGCAGACCACCTGCGCTCCCACAGGGCCCCCCACCTGGCCACCCTGAACCAGCAGGCATAGTGGGGGCAGGGGAGAAGTCACCCAGGCCAGGAAAGTATGGGGGCACCCTGGTCTTGGGGACAAACTCAGGCCAGACACCCTGGATACCAGGCCCTGGTGTGCAGGAATCTAAGAAAAGCACTGCCTGATGAATGAGTGTTCCGCAGCCCAGGAGCCCCCCGCCAGCCCTGTTCCTCCAGATCCTCATCCAAGTGGGGGTCGGGGGCACCTTGGACCCTGGCAAAGGAGAAACCTTCCCAGTTGTTGTTAGGTGCCGTAGAGTCGTGTCCGACTCATAGCAACCCTTATAGGGTTTTCAATGGCTGGTTGTTTCCGGATTGCCTCGGGAGTGGGTTGCCACATCCTTCTCCCGTTTTTGTGGTGCTGGGAATCGAACTTCAGACCTCAGAGACTGCAGAGTGGCTCTCTACCAACTGAGCTAAATCCCAGCCCCACCTTCCCAGAAGGACCCCAAAATTATCCCAAGATGAGAGGGTCAGCTTCCTGGTAGGAAGCTCTCAGCTCATGCCCCTCCCCATGAGAAACGGGCCTCAGACCTGCAGAGCTGCCTGGGCTCCACAATGGGGGCAGGTGGTGAAGCGCCAGCCAGGAGCTGGGCCCTGCGGGGAGCGGTCAGCTCGGCCCTCAAGATCCCAACGGGGCAAGGCTCTGTGCCCTTGGCCTCAGGGAGAGGCCCTCAGCAGAGTGGAGCCAAGCAAGCCTCTCGGCCGCTGGACCTGCTGTCGTCCCTACTGCCCTCCAACGACGAGGTCAGTGGTCACAATGCCCTGTGGACACTCGGCTCTGGCAGGGCTGCTGGGGGAAATGAAGCTGTAGAGTCCAGGAGGGGCTGAGATGGGGGGTCCAAGCTGTCCCGCTTATTTGAGCCAGCTGCCCAAGGCCCCCAGCCTTCCGCAGGACCCGCTCTGACCACACAGGAAGCTGAGGCCCAGACAGGGCCCTGGCTCTGGCCAGCCAGTGGCCGAGGCTAGCTTGTTGCCTCTCCAGGGCGGGGAGAACCGTGTGCGCCAAGCTGGGGATGACTCAGGGGGTGACAGCTAACTTCTGTGGCCAGCAGTAGAGAGGGGTCATCAGTGCCAGGAGCAGAGTTTGGCTCCCGGCAGGGCATCTGGCTGGGGTAGGGCTGGACCAGGACCTGGAGGCTCCTGGGGGGCGGGGGGCATGCTGTGGGGACAGGGCCCCAGCACAGCGAGGGCCGAAGTCTGTGGGGCAGCCCCTTCCTTTCTGGAAGCCAAGCATGAGTGGTCTGAGCAGGCAGGGTCCTCCACCACCCTCGGCCAGTGGCCCCGGGGGTTGGTCAGTGCGACCCAGCGGTGGGCATGGCACGGGGATGGGAGGGGCCTCACGGGGATGGGAGGGGCCTCGGGGTCTCTGAGGCAAGGAGGTCAGATCAGAGTCCTGGGGTGGCCGGGCACCTTCAGGGAGGAGCAGAGACCCCAGTTTATCTCTGAAGAAACTTCGCAAGAGGGGTGCATTTTGATGGGGGGTCACGAGCAGAGTCAGGGGAGCCGCTAGGGGCGAAGGCAGAGCCCACCACCAGCCCCTCTGTCTGCCCCAGGGGGCCTTGTCTGCCCAAAATGGCCCGGGTGCGGTGCCTCCCTTGCTGTGCCATGGAGGGAGCCTGCTGCCTGACTCCGAGTGCTTCTGGCGAAAGCCCAGGGAGCTTCTTCGGGAGTCAGGGTCCTGGCCCAGGCTTCTCGAGAGGCTCCTCCCAGGCCCGGACCCCCACCCGTGTCCACAACAGCAGTAGCGGAGTGGACGCATCCCTCGGCCCACCCTCCCTGCTCCTCAGGACCACAGAAGAGGGTGGCACCTCTGCTTTGTCTCTTGGGGACCTGTGGGGTGCAGGAGGCGTGTGGATGATGGCGCTGGGGGAGAGGCGCTGGCAGAGCCTGGGCTGCTGGCACCAGGGGCCCCGCCTGCTCTCAGGATCTCCACGGGGGGGCCGGTGTTCGCTGGGCCTCCCTCCACCTGGCTGGGGCCTCCCATCATGCTCTGGGTGCAGGTGGAGGACACCGTGTTGGACACCTATGACCTGGTGTACGACCGGGCAGTGAGGAGCCCGTCCGGTGTCCGGCGGCAGGAGCTGGCCGCCATCCAGGACCTGGTGAGCTGGGGGCAGGGACTTCCTCGTGGCCCTGGCGGTGGGGTGGTCGGTGGGGTGGTCAGTCTCGCTGTGGTCTAGGGAATGGTCACCAGACACTTCCGAGAGTCAGTGCTCCCAGGCCACGCCCTGAGGGGCGCAGGACACAGGCCACTGCTGCCTCCTTGAGGGTGGGGGGCAAAGAGCTCCTACCCTAGTCCCCCTGTCCCAAGTAGGACTGGCCCAGCACAAACTGCAAGGGCGGAGCTGTGTTCAAAAATACGTGGAATTCCGGCCGGGTGTGGTGGCGCACGCCTGTCATCCCAGCGGCTCGGGAGGCGGAGGCAGGAGGATCGCAAGTTCGAGACCAGAGGCAGTCTGCATAACTTAGCGAGACCCTGTCTCAAAAAGTAAAAAAAAAAAAAAAAAAAAAAAAATGGGCTGAGGTGCAGCTCAGTGGTCCAGCACTTGCAGAGAATGCAGGCGCGAGGCCCTGGGTTCAACCCCCAGTACCGCAAAAAAAAAAAAAAAAAAAAAAAAAGTACGCGGGAATTCCAAGACAGCGAGGGCAGGCATGGAAACCAGGGCTGCCACCAAGGCCCCCCTGGGGGGAAGTGGCCCTCAGAGGGAAAGGCAGGCCACACAGGGAGCCAGGCTGCTGTGGCCGGTGACCCCCAGCCCTGGCCTCTAAGGGGCCAGTTTCTAGGACCACCAGGTCACCAGCCCTTGCAGTGCCCACTTCCCGTCAGTCCTGCCCACCTCACCCAGCTCCCTGGCTGTCCCGTAGTTTCTATGCTGCGGAAAGAAGTCGCCGCTAGGACTTCTGGGGCACACAGAAGCAGAGCTGTGTCAGGGCGAGGAGGCGGCCAGAGAGGTGAGGAGGAGAGGAGGCCCTGGGGCTGGGCACCCGGGCTCTGCCTGAGGCCCAGGACTTCCTCGCACCTGCCCAGAGGGCTCAGGGACGCTCAGGTGGGATCAGAAGCCACAGACGGGGTGAGTGGTCAGGGAGGCTGTGGAGTGGCTGCCTTGACTCTGGCCGAGGCCCGGGTGCCTCCCGCACTCAGCGCCGGCTTAGAGCCTCCCCAGGCCAGCTGAGCCCCGCCCTCAGAAGCCTCCAGAAGTTCATGAGGAGGGTCTCAGTGGGGGGGGCCTAGGGCACAGGGTAGTCAGCTCTGAGGGCGGGCAGGGGTCCTGAGGAGCTCCGGAAGGGGCTGGAGGTAATTCTGCTACAGAGGGGAGGCTGGAGGGTCAGCCTCGGCCTGTGTGGGTCTGTGGGTCTGTGGTCCTGAGGCCTTGGCCTGGCCAGGCCTCTGTCACTTCCCTCCCACTGCCCAGCCCCTCCCCGCCGATCCCCTGCCTGTCCTGGAAACAAACCCACCCTATCTCACAGTGAGAGGTGCCTGGCAACCCTCCAAGAAACAGGAGGATGGGATGGCTCGTGGCCCAGCGGGGAGGCAGTCACAGCTCCCGCCCCGAGGGCCAGAGGGCCCCATCCTCCAGGGGCAGAACTCGGGCCTCAGCTGCAAAACTGGGGTGTCAGCAGCCATGGCCTGGCTGGAAGGGACCTCTCGGGGAGCAGCAGGGGCAGCAGAGGCAGCCTGCAGGAGAGCGGGGTAGCACTGGGTGTGGCTCCACATCCTCCTCGGCCTCCCCAAAATGCCACCATCTGTGTGGCTCAGAAAGCAGCTGCCACTTCCCTCTTCTGGAGAGGACCTCTGTAGGTGCCACGCCCTGGGCAGCGCTGGAGGCCCAGAGGGAACCCGGACCTCAGGACAGTGAGCAGACCCCATCCCGGCCCCCCCCCCAAGCTTCCCTCCCTGCTCACCAGGACACAGGCGCTGTGCCAGCATTGGGCTGCCCAGAGGACCAGAGCTCAGGGCAGCTGGCCCACCAGAGGCAGTGGCCTCACTGTCTCCACAGAAGCCACCCCTCAGGCTCCCCACCCATGATGCCTCTGTCCCAGAACACTGGGTGGTTCTCCCTGGCCCATTCTCCCCGGCATTGGCCCCGGGGGGTGGGGGGCCCTGTAGCTCCGGGGCTCTGCTGGGGGTCTGGGCCTGGCATGCTAGCCGGGGAGGACTGGCCAGGGTGAGCGCCAGGCCTGTTGCCCCCACCCAGGACTGCCTGCAACGCATCGGGAGCTTCCTGAGGACACACGGGAGCGTCGCCTATGCCCTGACCAGCATCAGTCTGGCCCTCATGGTGCGCCGCCCCTCCCACCTCCACCCCTTCTCCTGGCCTGGGCCTCCCCTCCAGATGGAGAGGCAGCGTAGGCGGCCCCTAGTTTCAGCCCAGACCAAGACCTTGGTCTCGGAAATCCGCAGGCTTCTTGGGGCCCAGCGAGGAGGGAGGAACCAGACTCTGACCCTGGGAGGTGGCCTGCGGGTCCTGTGTCTGCCTCCCTCCCTCCCCAAGACCGTTGGGCCCTTCCTAATTCTGCAAGTCTAGAAGCTTCCTAGGGAGGGGCCACCGAGGTGCTGCTGATGCGGGTGGCTCTCTGGCTCCTCCCAGGTGTACGCCATGGCCCTCAGCGCCTTCCTCTGGCTCGCCATCCGCTCCAGCTGCGGCCTGGACCGCAAAGGCAGATACACCCTGAGCCCTCGGTAGGCCCCTCTGCCACTGCCCTCTCCCAGAAGGGGTCCGCAGCCCCACAGGGCAAGAGGTCATCTGTGCCTCCTGACGGGGAGTGGCCACCTCCACCCAGGTCAGGGCTGAGGGGCCAGGGCTGGCCCTCCACAGGAAGCTCCCTGGGGTGGCCAAGAGTGTGGCCGGGGGGCCAAGCCAGCAGTACTGCAGTCTGCCCCATCCGTCCCCGCCAACACTTCAGGGCCCAAGTACAGCCCCAGGCCAGGTTCTCTGGTCTTGAGGACCCAGGAATCCCGTGCACAGAAGCTAGGAGGATCCAGACCCCACAGCCAGGAAGCGCCCTTGTGCCCGAAGCAGGAGGACGGTCCTGCTGGCCAGCTCCCTGTCCACATGCTCCCTCTGCCCTGGCCAGACCTCTGGGCCTCCTTGCCCGGCATCCTGCCTGGCCCCTCTATTCTGAAACAGCCTCAGTGTCCCCTCCAGAACATTCTGAAACAACTTCACCATCCCTTCCAGAGGGTTCTGGATAGACTCCATCTGCTCTGTAACATTCCACAGCAACCTTACATTTCCCTTTGGAATGTTCCACAACAGCCTCCCAATTCCTTCTAGAACATTCTGGGGAGCCTCACTGTCCCCTCTAAACCATTTGGCACCCTCATAGTCCCCTCTAGAGTATTCTGGAACAGATTCACAGTGCCCTCTAGAACATTCTAGAATACTCTCACTGTCCCATCTGTTTCCCAGAGCCCGTGGCTGCCAGCCCCAGGAGCCTAGCCTCTTCAGACATTCCCAGGATGGACTTGCATCTCCATACCCCTGTGAAGCAGAGGCTCTCGCTGGCCATTGGGGTCCAGTAGGACCCTTTGATGATGGCTCTTGGCAGCTCCAGGACTGATGCCCTGCCCCACCCACCTGTCCTGCCACCTATCTGCCCACTGACTAAGATGCTGGCCATCTCCCCTCACGTGATCATTTAGTCATCCACGTGATGGGGCAGCAGAAGGAAGAAGACCCAGCCACGTGCAGGCTCCACGGAGGACAGATGGAAGCACACGGAGCCATTCTTTGAGTCTGGGCAGCAGGCTGGGGAGATTCAGACACAGGGAGCCAGCCCAGGGCAGCACAGGGCAGACCACAGCGCTGGGCCTGCCACCTGTGACCTTATTTGCACTGCATAACAAAGAGCACAAGTATGGTGGCCGAGCTAATCATGTTTCCTCTCGTGATAAAATACCTGAGCAAACCTACTTAACGCAGAAAGGGTATTCTGGCTCACTATTTCGGAGGTCTCGTCCATCCATGGCTGGCCAATTGCTCTGGGGCCCATGAAGGAGAGCGCGCCTGGCGATCAAAGCTTTCCTTGCCATGGCAACCAGGAAGCAGAGAGAGAGACAGAGACAGGGTATACTTCCTCAGGGGCACACCCCCAGGGACCCCCTTCACCCAGCCAGGACCCCCTCCTGGTTTCCACCACCTCCCGATAATGCCAGTAAATTCTGAATCCCTCAAGGGCTCAATCCATTGATGCAGTCAGAGTCCTAGGGCTCCGTCGCCTCCCCGAAGCCCCATCTCTGAGCATGCACTGGGACCAAGCCTTCCACACATGAGTTTGGGGGAGCATGTCGTATAAACAACACCAGCAGCTGAAGGCCACACCGCTCACTGTCTCATGGGTCTGGGTCGGAGTCCCCATGGCCTGGGTAAGCTCTCCGCTCCGGGGTCTCATAGGCCAAAAGCAAGGGGACAGGCAGGCTGGCCCTCCTCCAGAGACTTTGGGGGAGACTCCAGGCCCACGCTGGCTGGATGAATCAGTTCTTCAGAGTTGTGGGCCGAGGTCCCTTTCGCCTTGCTGGCCGCCAGCTGGGGCTGCTTTCTGCTCTGCAAAACCACCCCATTCCTCCTCTTGCGTCCCATCAGCCATCAGACCAACCAGGGAAGTCTGAGTCTTCCTCATGCTCCAGATTTCTGAGTATTTCAGCAGCCAGGGGCAAACACTCTCCCTGAGGAGGCCTGAGGAGGCCTGTCGGCCCCCTGGATGATCTCTGTCTGAGGAGTCTTTTCTTCTAAATTGGGATGAAATACACCCCACGTAAAATCAACCATCTTCCCCGTGTTTAAGCGCACAGCTCAGCGGCACTAAGTACGCTCACACCGCTGTGAATCATCCCCACAACCATCTGCAGAACTTTATCTCCCCACTGAGGCTCTGTCCCCATTCAGCACTCCCTCTCCAGCCCCCTCCAGGCCCCTGGGGTCCCATCCTGCTTCCTGTCTCTGGATCTGACTCTAGGGAGCTCATGGAAGTAGAATCAGGCAGCGAGGGTCCTGGCTGATCACCCTGGGTGGAGGAGTGTCCTCACGGTCCATCCGAGGTGTAGCTTGTCACAGCTTCTGAAGGACAAATAGTTCCATATTCACGGAGATCGCATAGGCAGGATGTGGTTGAGGAGGGCTTTAGAGATCCTGCCAGGACAGCCACTCTCACTGGACAGCCGTGGAGTGAGCGCGTGTGTTGCTGTGGCAAAGGACCTGACAGAGCGACAACCTAAGGGGGAAAATAGTTGTCCCACTCTGCTTCAGGGCCTCTGTCCCTGTGGGTGGGGGCGTGGCTGAGGAGATAGTTGGGGCGTGACTGAGGAGGTGGAAGGGGTGTGGCTGAGGAGGTAGTGGGGGCGTGGCTGAGGAGTGGCTGGGGAGTGGCTGAGTAGGTAGGGGGAAAATGTCCTGCTCTGCTTCAGGGCCTGTCCCTGTTGGTGGGGGCATGGCTGAGGCGGCGGCAGGGGCGTGGCTGAGGAGGTGCCAGGGGCGTGGCTGAGAAGGGGGCCAGGGGGTTGAGGCAAGCTCTGCAGAGCAGAGGGCGTGAAGGATCCCGGGCCTGGATAAGACCTTACAGTTTAACCTGCTAGGGTCAACTAGGTCCCAGCCCCTAAAGTTCCACAGCCTCCCAAACATCGCCACCAGGTGAGGACCACGCGTTCAAACATGAGTCCGGGGGCCACTTCAGGTTCACGCTGTGGTTAAACCACCTCTGAGGGAATTGTCTGGGGTGTCCCTGAATGTTCCCACAATTTGCTCAGACTGCTGTGTCCCGGGGACATCACCTTGGCCCGCTGCAGGCTGCGGCACCCTAGCAGCTGACAAGAGAACGTCCACAGAGGGGACCAACTCAGAGTCCCCGAAAGGGACAAAGTCCCATCACGTCCGCCCTTCACCTGCACGCACCTTCCCAAGCCCAGAGCTCTCTCACCTCAGTAACACACTGCGCACCTGAAAACACACGGGACTTGTCTCCAAAGGAAGGTGCCCCGATGTCTGGAGGGTTCTGGGCCACCAGACTGTCCAGGGGCTGCGGGGGGTGGGGGCCTCCGACTCTTGTTCCGTTCTGGTTGTTTTGCTATTATTGTTGTTGTTGTTGTTAGGTGCCGTCAAGTCGGTATCTGACTCATAGCGACCCTCACAGGGTTTTCAATGGCTGACTATTTCGGGATTGCCTTGGGAGTGGATTGCCATGTCCTTCTCCCATTTTTGCAGTGCTGGGAATCGAACTCGGGACCTCAGAGACTGCAGCGCAGCGCTCTACCAACTGAGCTAAATCCCAGCCTTTGCTATTATACAACCTATGAAATAAACATTAAAGAAAGCAACAGAACAGCTGGGCGTGGTGGCCACACCTGTGATCCCTGTACTTTGGGAGGCGGAGGCAGGAGAATCTCAGGTTCAAGGCCCAGAGGCAGCCTGTGTAATTTAGTGAGGCTCTGTCTCTGGATAAGAAATTAAAAATGGGCTGGAGGTGCAGCTCAGTAGTAGAGCACTTGCAAAGCATGTGTGAGGCCTTGGGTTCAAGCCCCAAGTACAAAAAAGCCAGCAAGCAAGCAAATAGAAAGAAAGAAAGAAAGAAAGAAAGAAAGAAAGAAAGAAAGAAAGAAAGCAAGCAAGCAAGCAAGCAACAAAACAGCTGGGTCCTGTGGCAACACCAGTCATCCCAGGAACTCAGGAGGTGGAGACAGGAGGATCACAGGTTTGAGGCCAGAGGCAGCCTGTGTAACTTAGCGAGACCCTACACAGGGCTGGGGGTGAGGCTCAGGAGAGAGCAATTGCCTAGCAAGCGTGCAAGTGTGAGGCCCTGGGTTCAACAGAGGAGGAGAAGAATAGAAGAGGAAGAAGGGGTGGGGGACAAGGTGGCCCCCGTGACACAGCTCAGACACGAGACGGTGGAAAAAGGAAAGAAGAAGAAGATAAGATGTGAGATAAACTCTGTAAAGTTTATCTAACGTGGTACCAGCAGAAGTTACAACAGACACCGTAATGAGAATGCTCATTTCCAGCTGGGCACAGTGGCGCATGACTCATCCCAGTGACTCGGGAGGTAGAGACAGGAGGACCGTGAGTTCAAAGCCAAAGGCAGCCTGTGTGACTTAGTGAGACCCTGTCTCAAAATAAAAAATGGGCTGGAGGTGCAACTTCCTGGTAGAGCACTCACCAAAAATGTGTGAGGCCCCAGGCTCAACACCCCAGTGCCACAGAATGCAAAGAAAAGAAAAGAAAAGAGAGGGAGAGAGACTGAGAGAAGAAAAAGCAAGAATCTATTAGTGCTTAAACAGAACAGCACGTTCTGTAGAAACAGGATGTTCTATGGCGCCGCAGCCAACTGTGACCACAATTGTAGCTTCTGTAACTCGCTAGCACCCACTTGCTCAAACTCCACCCCTTCTTGGAAAATACCAAAAACCCCACCCCTAAGCTACCTGAGATGCCCAGGCTGACCAAGAGCCTGGAGTTGGCCCGAAAGACCCCCTTACCTTAGGATTTTGTCTTGCAGGCGCTGCTCCACAAATTCCTTTAGAAGATCACTAGATCAGAATGCTCTGGGCCAGAACAAAGGGCTGTAGATATGAGCAGTAACTTGGGGGGGGGGGGAACTCCCAGGCCTCAAGATAATACAAATGGCATACTTTAGCAACTCAAAGCCCCACCTTATCTCAAAGCCCCACCTTATTTGACTTTCAATAGCAGACCCCTCTGACTTTAGCAACTCAAAGCCTCACCTATTTGACTCACTTTCTCCACCCCCTCCTTCCCTGCTTGTAACCCACAATATAAGCCTTCACCCTGCAACGAGTGGAGTCCCAACACTGAACCGCTGCAGGTGAGGTGTGCTACCCTCGAGCTCAGCTTTAATAAAGGCTCTTTGTTATTGCATTCGACTTCGGACTCCATGGTGGTCTTTGGGGAACTCGAACTTTGGGCACAACACTACCTAGATAAAAACGCAGATTCAACACTGTGCGAGGTCTCCGAGTAAGATGCGAATAGAGCTGAGTGATACAAGTCTCTCAGGACCACGGGCAAGTACCGCTGAATACCTTTAGCTCCGTGTCCGGGCAAGTACCACTGAGTACCTTTAGCTCTGTGTCCGGGCAAGTACCGCTGAGTTTGACCTTTAGCTCCGTGTCCGTGCACTCACTGTGAGATTCCCAGATTTCCTGCTACATTTTGGGGAGCCAGCCAGGAGGTTCTGGGATCCAGAGTGACCACTCATGGCAACTTGCCTCCTCGTGGGCGCAGAGGCCTCAGCTGGCTGCCCAAGTTCCTGCTGAGTGCGCACTGAAAGGAATTTTGGTTTCTACAGGACCAGCAAGCCTGCAGCCGTACCACCATGGCATCTGATCCCATCAGATCTCAGAAGCTCAGCAGGGTTGGGCCTGGTTAGTACCAGGATGGGAGACCGCCTGGGAACGCCAGTGCTGTAGGCTTGGGAGAAGGACCTGGCAACCCACTCCGCCATCAAAAACCCTATGAGTAGCAGAGAAGCACTGTTTTGCCTATTGTACGTAGAGTCCCTATGAGTCAGATACCGACTTGATGGCACCTAACAACAACAACAACACAGGATCATCAAGAGGACTCTGACCGGCTGCCTGGGATGGGCTGTCGTGGAGAAGACCAAAGTGGCACCTGGCAGACGTCTGAATCACGATAAGATTTGCAGGCCCGGGTAGAAAAGGAGATTAGAAGGAATCTCTGAAATGAGGACTGATCACCCGTGTTCCCCGACTCCAGTGAAATGGGAACATTTCGGCCGCCCTTGCCGCGTGGGAGTCTTGTTGGTTTGGATCCATGAATGGCTGTGAGTGGATGAGACAGACACCGCATCTCTGACTGTGGTCGGGATGCACAGGGCTGAAGCGAGCGTGGAGCTTCAAGCCGTGGTTCCTGGACTGCCTCATATATGGCTTAGGACGTCACCAGGGTGATAAGATAGCCGGGAGCCCTGGCCTGCCAACTCCAGGAAGAGAGTGAAGTATCTCCGAGAGGAGACTGGCCGCGATGGGCAAGGCCATCCCTGCCCATGTTTGTCCCTCTGTGAGTGGAACTACCATGGGTGGGAAGCACACTAGACCCACACCCTTGGAATTTTCGACCAAGAATTTTAAGAAGGGATTCACAGGGGACTCTGGGGTCAGATTGTCACCCCAGAAACTCCAAAATGTCTGTGAGGTTGACTGGCTAGCATTTCAGGTTGAATCTCTCCTCACACCCTGGGCACCTTTGATGTCCTCAAGGTTCGAGAGATTGACAGGTTGTCACTGGCCATCTCGGTCACCCAGACCGATTTCCCTATATCCATACTTGCCTTCAGTTGGCCCAGAACCCTCCCTCTTGGCTGAGAGAGCCTGCTTGCAGAGTCCTGGTTGCTACTCATGCTTGCAAAATAGCTGAGCATCCTCCCTAGAGGACACCAATTCTCCAGGGGGAGCTTGCAAACCCCCCTTAGAATTTTTGAGACCTCCAATGAGAGACCCTCCTCAGGGCCAGTAGCCACAGTATAGGCCACCAGATCAGAACCTCCCACATTCCCAGCCTAGGGCCCCCAACTCGATCGACCCTAGACCCTCCTTGGTGACTACTCTGCACAGTCCGGGCTCTGCTTCCGCCCTGTGGCAGGAGATTCTCCTGCTTCTCCCACATCCACCAAGATAGGAATTGCCTGCAGGTGGAGTTGTCTGGGGTCAGGACTCCAGCTTCCCCTGAGGGAAGTCTGAGGCAATGAATGCAGATGGAGAGGAAGTTCCAGATGGCCGACCTTTGCCTACCAACCTTTCACCACCACTGATCGCTTGTATTGGAAGGCTCACTCGCCCTCCTACACAGAGACCTCAGGCCCTCATTGACCTCGTTGAGTCAATCTTCCAAACTCACAGTCCCACATGGCCAAACTATTGTCAGCTCCTCATCACCCTCTCCAATACCAAAGAATGCCAGTGTGTCCTGGCAGTGGCCACGAGATGGCAAGAGGAACAGGCCATGGTGGGGGTGTTAGACCCAAGGGAATGGATGAAGGAGTGCCTCCCCACAGAGGACCCCCCCCCCGGGACTCCAACAGACCGACACCTGGTTGGCAGATTACCACATGATTTGCTCCAAGGGCTAAAGTGAGGGAGTCAGAAGGTCACCAACATCACCAAGGTGAGAGAGGTACTCCAGAGACAAGACGAGAGCCCAGGCATGTTTCCTGAACAACTACACAAGGCCTAACATAACTACACCCTTCTCGATCCAGAGGCCGCAGTGAACCAACACATGGTCAATATGGCGTTTGTAAGTCAGAGCGCCAGTGATACACGTAGGAAGTTCCAGAAGATAGCAGGGTTCATGGGTACGAACGGGGCCCAACTCCTGAAGATCGCCAACAAGGTTTTTGTGAACCGAGATCTGGAAGAGTGGATGAAAAAGAAGGCAGACCTTATCTCCGCAGCATTGAAGGGGCACGCTCTGCCCAACAAAGGGGGATCCAAGAAAGGGACAGGACCACCTCATGGATCACACCCACTGCTAGGGAAGAACCAGTGTGCGCACCGCAAGGAGAAGGCACATTACACGTGAGAATGTCCAAAACTGAAGAAGAAATCGGCTGAGAATTTGGGGAGAAGTAGCTCCGCAGTCCTCCACTGTGGAGACCAATTCCCTGTTAGAGGACTGATGGGAACTGTGCCCCTGTACCCCTACAGGGCCCATGGTCCATGCAAAGATGGGGAGAAAACTGGTGGAATTCTTGTTTGGCACTGGCACTGACCACTTGGTGGTGACTACTCCCATGGGGCCACTTAGCCAGAGAACCAGTGACACCAAAGGGACCACAGGACAGATGATGGCACAAGCCTTTTGTCAGCCATGGGCCTGTGAAATTTGGGGCCACAAAGTAGTCTACCTGCTTTTATATATGCCTGACTGTCCCGTTCCTCTAGGGAGAGATCTCCTGGCCCAATGAAGAGCCCAAGTTGATTTCAAAGACAAAGAAATACATCTACAACTGCCACCCCACAACTGCTTCTTGTCCTGATGTCCTTTGTGAGGAAGCATGGAGACTCCATGACCAGATGGCACTGTGGGCCCCCTGGGTGGAAACAGACCTAATTCAGAGGTGGCCTCAAGTGTGGGCGGAAGACAACACACAGGGATTGGTGATGGACCTGCCTCCCATTAGAACAGAGCTCAGGCCTGGGGCCAGGCCCGTCGCCCAGCAGCGATACCCCATTCCTCAGGAGGCCTGATGAGGGATCCTTCTGCACCTCGAGAGACTCCAGACATACGGAATTCTTGGCCCCTGCTGCTCGCCTTGGCATGTGCCCCTCCTCCTGGTTAGAAAGCGAAACTCTGGAGACCACCATCCTGTTCAGGACCTCCAGGCAATAAATGAGGCCCCAGTGACCCTACATCCACAATTCTGAATCCAGGCACCCTCCTGGGCCTGCTGCCAGTCTCAGTGGAATGGTTCCCCTGTTTAGACCTGAAGGACGCCTTCTTCTGTGTGTGATTGGCCCCAGAGAGCCAGTCACTCTTCACGCTCCAGTGGAGATCAACGACTACCAGTCAGCTCGGCCAGGTCACCTGGGCAAGACTGCCACAGGGTTTCAAGAACTCCCTGACCATCTTTGGAGAAGCCGTGGCCTGAGTCCTCCAACCACTCCCTGCAGAGGACGTGAGGTGCGTGTTGCTACATCATGTGGGTGACTGCCTCCTGGGACAGGCAACCCGAGAGGGCTGTAGGAGTGGACCGGTGAACTGCTCAGTCACATATGTAAGAAGGGACACAAAGTGTCCAGAAAGACAGCGGTGAAGTACCTGGGATTCTGTCTGAGGAAGAGAGAAAGGAACCTCAGAGCCATGGACACAGACAGTTGTAGGAATTTTGGGGAGCCTTAGGCTTCTGTAGAATGGAGATCCCCAACTACGCCATCCTGGCTAAACCCCTTTATGAAGCCACAAAGTGGGGAGAGAAAGTTCCCCTGGCATGGGAGAAGGAGCAGCAGTCTGCCTTCCAGGCCCTGAAGGAGAGGCCACAAGAGGCCCTGGCTTCAGGCCTCCCTGATCTGGGCAAGCCCCTCACTCTGGGTGACCGAGTGAAGGGAAGCCGTGGTAGGAGCGCTGGTCCAGACTCGGGACCTGGACAGACTGGTGGCTCACTTGTCCAAACAACTAGATGGGGTGGCGCAAGGGTGATCCCCATGCCTGAGGGCACTGGCTGCTACCACCCTCTCGACCAAGGAACCTAACCAACTGACGCTGGGTTGGGACCACCGGGAGCAAGTTCCCCATGCTGTGGTCACCCTCATGAATGCAAAGGGCCTTGACCGGCTAGCTGAGTCACCACTGACCCACTACCAAGGCCTACCCCGCGGGAATCCCAGAATCCAGGTGAAGGTCTCAAACAGCTTGAATCTGGCTACTGTGCTCCCACCCGAGAGGGACTCACACATGACTGTGAAGGAGCCATTGAGCAAGTTTGCTCAGTCGGCCCAACCTGCAGGACCAGCCTCCCCACAGCCAGATGTGGAGTACTTCGTAGATGGAGGCAACCATATAGATAAGACTGGGTGGTGAAGGGCCGGCTACGCAGTGGTGACCCTTGAGGAGGTAAAAGAATCGGGGCCACTACCAAAGGGACCTCTGCCCAGAGACCTGGAATCATTGCCCATACCGAACCACTGGCCCTGGGTGAAGGGAAGTGACCAAGTGTCTACACAGTCCTGGGTATGCCTTCTTAACCCTTCAGGGACATGGGGCCCTCCACCACCAAAGAGGGTTACTAATGACTGGAAAGAGAGCAAATATCCCCAGTTGCTCAAGGCAGTATGGACCCCAAGGGAGGTCGCCATGATACATTGCCAAGGTCACCAAAAGGGAAAGTCGAGGGAACAACGGGACACGATAGGGCCAATGGTGAGACCAGGTTGGCTAGCATGCGGGATGAGGAAGCTCTGCCCCTCCCTCTGCTACCTTGGGATCCGGAGGAAGACAGGCCCACGTACACGCCAGAGGAGCACCAGTGGGTCTCTCAGGAAGTGGGGCACAAAGAAAAGGGAGGATGATGTATCCTCCCCGATGACCAAATTGTAGTGCCCCATTCACTTAGGCCCTGCCTGGTTTGGGTGACCCAGGAACCCAGCCCTATGGGAAGAGGAAAACTGGAGGCCTTACTTGGCCGATGCTCTGTATTCCCGGGTCGACGGCACTGACCAACCAAACCCTCCAGCAATGCGTGACCTGTGCACAGCATGACCAGAAAGCAGCTCCCCACCTCCTGGTGGGAGTCCAGTGGATCGCAGCGGCCCATTTGAAGACATCCAGGTGGACTTCACAGAGTTGCCCAAACATGGAGGATTCACTACCTTTTGGCTGTGGTCTGCGCTTACTCCACCTGGGTAGAGGCTTTCCCTTGCCAGACTGAGAAGGCCCAAGAGGTGCCACAGAAGTTGTTACGAGAAAGTATCCACCATATCAATTATCCCTGTAGGGATTGCCATTGAGCGTGGGATCAGATAACAGGCCAGCCTTCGTGGCAGCCATAGTCCAGGGGATGGTAAAGGTTTTGGGGATCATTTGCAACCTACAAGTGGCACACCGGCCCCAGAGCTCAGGAAAAGTAGAGAGAATAAATTGAACCCTAAAAACGGAGCTGGGGAAACAGCCAGGAAGCCAGACTCACATGGGTCCAGGCTCTGCATGTTGTGCCCTTGGATTCCGTGTACTCCCCACAAACGCACAGGCTGTGCACCGCCTGTCTTGAGGGGGCTGGCGCTTCCTGTAGGGACACTGCGGGAGACGGTCCTAGAAAAGCAATTGGTTGAGTTGGGGAAAATTTCCAAAGAGACAGCGACCTGGGCCCTAGCAAGGGCTCCCATCAGCCTCCACTCCATCCCTTCTCCCTGGGAGATTCAGTGTGGATTAAGGAATGCACCAGGACAGTCTCAAACCCAGGTGGAAGGGTCCACTAACTGTCCTCCTAACCACTCCCATGGCAGCCCGAGTGGAAGGAATTGTATGGAATTATCTGGATGCCCCTGAGATGGACCAGGAGGGTGTCAGGGCTGAGGCCCACTCGGTCTGGGCTGAGGCCTAGTCCCACCCCAGGTCCTGACCTGTTCCTGCCTCCTCTGGCTATCCTTAACCCAGGAATCTAGACGGGGACCTATTTGACTCCCTAAGAGCTAATATGATTACCCAAGTCCCAGTTCACCTTTAACCTGTGGTCTCTCCTTAGCCTATTACCTCTCCCATCATGGGATTTAAGATGGCCCCCAAACAGCCCAGCTCTGGGGTGGCCTTTTTCAGCCTGATTGGCTGCCCAGAGCTATCCGACTGGTTACTAAGGAAAGCTCAGTGATTGGTCCAGCCTGCATCTAACCCCCCAATTGTAAGTGCATTTTTCCAAGCCCTCACACAGAAAGCTGCTCCTCCTGGCATGAGCCGCTCTCTGATTGGTTGCACTCTGGTCCACACCCCACCTAGGGTGTATGTAAGCACACTACTGACTACCCCAAGGGTCTGTTCTTTTCTTTCTTCCCAACCACCTTGACTCTGATTGTTACATCCTACACCTGACTTCACCGCTTCGATCATCTAGACCTTCAATCAAGCCACCAAGAGGCAAGACTCTGAGGTCAAGAAAGATCATGAGCAAGCCAAAAAGAGCTCTCAATCCCCCGTGCCAGGGAAGAGGTGAGAGGAGAAGACGAACAGCAAGAGGCAGTATCACCAGACCTTAGGCGCAGCCAGCGAGGACATCAGAGCTGTTTGTTACTCTGACACAGAGCTGTTATTCCATCATAGCAGTAGTAACCTGTGCTGTTGGCTAGAAAGCTTTAGGCTGTCCTGCAAAGGAGCAGCTCAATAAAGTTCCTATAAATATAAGAAGGCTCCCAAGGTCCTTCTTGGCACCACCGACCAGCTCTTCCCCGCCCCTGAGGGTCCCAAAGCGTACTGGTGTTGTGGTGAAGCTCTGTGGTCTTTTGCCGGGCCGGAGCAGACCCCAACAGAAATCCCCACTTAGATCCACCACAGCAGAGTAAAAAGGGCCATGACACTGGAGTGGAGGTGTTTCAGGGACCGCTGCTGTGACACCAAGGTCATCTTGACCCCGAGAAGGCCTGCCCAGGGACCCCAGAGGTCAGCAGCCCTGCTCTAGCCACACCGGAGGCTGATAGTCCACACATGGCAGAAGCTTGAGGATGCCAAGGACAGTCGCAATCGGCGGCCACCTGCTATGCACCGTCACCCCCTGCTGTTAGGCACCCTGGGAGGGACCTCCACGTTATGTGCTGTGGCCCTTGCTGAGTCTGTCTCCCCAGATGGGTCCCCCTGAGAGAGCTGTGCCTTCACCCTCACCTTCCTTCTGTGGGTGGGTGGCTTTGTTGGCATTGGGTGCTTCTGTTAGGAGCAGGCTCTGTGGGTGCCGAGCCGTCAGAGGCCGCTGGAGCCTGTCACCGGTGCCAGCGCACTGCGTGGTCTGGCAGGACGGTGACCACCACTCTGTTGCTCAGTACTCACTAGGAAAGCATCAAGAGGAGGAAGGAAGCCGTGCCTACAATGAGACCCAATAAACAGTGTGGGATCCTGGACGAGGGCCATCTCTCTCTGGCAACCCTGACCTCTCACCTATCCTTGCCATCAATGAGGTCCAAGCAAACCCTCCAGCAATGCGTGACCTGTGCACAGCACAACCAGAAAGCAGCTCCCGGCCTTGGGGTAGTCAGCAGTGTGCCTCCAGAAAAAGGGCTACCTACCGAAGTTGACTTGCACATGAACAATGCTTTAATACAAGCATGTCCCATACATAGACCCTACACTTCCCCTGGCAACACGGCCAATGCTTCAGGTGTGATGATAGTGTGCCCTTGTGGCTGCCTGCTGGACAAATGCAGGGAGTTCAGTGGATCGGAGTGGCCCATTCAAAGACATCCAGGTGGACTTCACAGAGTTGCCCAAACGTGGAGGATTCGCTGCCTTTTGGTTGTGGTCTGCACTTTCTCCACCTGGGTAGAGGCTTTCCCTTGCTGGACTGAGAAGGCCCAAGAGGTGCCATGGAAGTTTTTACGAGAAAGGATCTGCCATATAAATTATCCCCGTAGACATGGTCCAGGACCCCTGCAGAATCAGACTAGGGTCATGAGACGATTCTCTGCTGAGGTAAGCCTCCACCTCGATGTCCGCACGGCCTTTACTTTCACTCCCGAGGGATCTGCTCTCGGTGATCACGGATGAGAAAAACAGTATGTATTAAAAGATAAATACATGTGTGAGGAGACTGCGTGGCCAGAGGTTACTACTACCGTCCCAACTGGAACTGTGTTAAATGGGCTGCATGGCAGAGATCATCCAAAAGGGAGTAGCTCCATCAGATTGCACCCTAGGAGCCTGCAGCCCCTCGATCCTTACACTCAAACAGCCCCAAGACATTAAGTGACAAAACAAGAAACAACGTGGCCTTCTTGTCTGTGGCAGGAGCAGGGGCCCAGGGGCCACGATCTACATCCAAAGAAAAGACTGCAACCCAGTGACATCCAGTTTTCAGGTATTCCAGTCCTTTTATAAAGAATAGGCTCAGCCCCTGTCACAAATAGGTATCTCCACCAAGAACCTGTTCCTCAGCCTAGCAAAAGACATCACCCACATCCTAAATGTATCTTCTTGCTATGCTTGAGGAGGAACCCTGTTGGGAGATCAATGGCCCTGGGAGGCTAAAGAATGGGACTCTGATTGCCCTCCTAACATTACCCTGTCAGATCAGGGGAGCAGTAGACCGGGACACCCACAGCTACTAAATGCAAGTATTATTGGCCAATGTTGCTTGGCCAGATGGGGACCAACCTGCAACGTACCAGTAGGTGAACTGACTTGTTTAAGACAGAAATTCTACAGTGAGACTTCACAAAAAACGAAATGGTGGGGAAATGATTCAAAAAAATAAGAAAATAAACCAACCCTCTAGCAATGTTCTGTACCATAAATCACACCTGGTACAATCTATCCTCTCCTGACCCATAGCCGGCCCCAGGTGGTCTCTTCCAGATCTGTGGGGCACTGGCTTACTCCCACCTTCCACACAGTTGGACGGGGAGCTGTGTACTTGGGGCTATGAGGCCCTCCTTCTTCCTGCTGCCCTTGGTGCAGGGAGAACTTTTGGGCTACCAGATCCCCTCAACACTCTTGAGAACCAAGATGGGGATTCAAACTGGAACCTGGAAAGATGATGCGTGGCCCCGGGGAGAATTTTGCAATATTATGGGCCAGCAACGTGGGAAGAGGATGGCTTGTGTGGGTATAGTATCCTCATCTATGTGCTAAATCAAATAATCAGGCTGTGGCTGCCCTAGAGACCATTACCAATGAAACCGCACGTGCCCGGACCCTGCTAGATAAGCAACAGGCCACGTTGCCCAATGCCATATACCAAAGCAGACTGGTATTGGGCTGCCTCCTCGCTAGGGAGGGCAGCATATAAGGGAAGTTCAGTCTGCCTAGCTGCTGCCTGCAAGTGGATGATCAGGAGAGGTGATAAATCAGATAACTCGAAAAATCCAAAACCTGGCTCATATGCCAGTCCAAAGGTGGAAAGGCTGGACAGCAGAGGGCTTCTGGGGGAGCTGGTTGCCTGGAATGTTGTTGTTGTTAGGTGCCATTGAGTCATATCCAACTCATAGCCACCCTCATAGGATTTTCAATGGTTGACTGTCTCAGGATTGCCTTAGGAGTAGATTGCCATATCCTTCTCCCATTTTTGCTGTGCTGAGAATCAAACTTGGGACCTCAGAGACTACAGAGTGGCTCTCTACCAATTGAGCTAAATCCCAGCCTGGTTGCCTGGAATAGGCCAGGTAAAAACCCTAACAATAAGGGGTCTCAGTCACACTTGGACTGTGCATGCCATTACCTTGTCTTCTTCCCTTGGTGGTCCAAAACATAAACCGCCCAATGGAGACAACAGTCTCCAGGCAAGCCATCACTCAGATCATGAGCCTGCAGGGACTAGGGTCACTCCCAAACCTACTGACTCCTGGGCGAGAAGGTATAGAAATACATGGTGCCCTTAGGCTTGGGCCAGAGCACCAAAGGGGGGAATGAGAGAGGAGAAAGCAAAAATCTATGTCTGCTTACACAGGACACCATGTTCTATGGCAACAGGGGTGTTCCACAGCACTTCAGCTAGCTATAATGGCAATTGCAGTGTATGAAACTCCCTAGCCCGTGCCGGCTCAAACACCACCCCATCTTGGAAAATACCAAAACCCCACCCCTAAGATTCCTAGATAAAAACGAAGATTCAGCACTGTTTGGGGCTCTGAGTAACATGTGAGTCTCTCAGGACCACCAGAAAACAAAGCTGAGTTTGACAGTGACCTCCTGTCAGTGTGCTCGCTGTGAGAGTCCCAGGTTTCCTGCTGTAAGATCACGATCATGATGCCCATATCTGTAGCTGCCACGAGCCATGGCTTAAGGTTCACGGCTTGCTTCTTCCACGCCCCATTCCATTTTCCGAACTCTTCACTTCTGAGGGATCTGAGCCATTGTTGATTGGCCACAGCCGTCCAACAATTTTATGACTGGCTGTGATGGGAGGAGAGCTTCCTGCAACCTACGCGTACCCACGTGGGATAGCACTGTCCCCATTTCCTCCCAGGAGGTCACCCGGCCATCACCAGGGCCTCGAGAGTTCTAGGCACATACAATACCACTGAGCTGCTGCCCAGCCCTCTTTTGATTTTGTATTTTGTGGCAGAGTCTCACTAAGTTATGCAGGCTGCCTCTGGTCTCAAACTCACGATCCTCCTGCCCCAACTTCCCAAGTAGTGGGAATTACAGGGGAGCAACATGGTACTCAGCTCTTTGTGGCCTCTTAACCCAGTAGCAGAGAGCCCCAAAATGTCCAGCTGCCACTCACAGCTTTCAACTCAACAAGACTGCTATTTTGTTCTCTGGTCAAAGCTTTCCTTGATTGGCTACTAAAATCTTCAACCTGGGAAAGTCAGCCCCAACAAGCCCGGGAGGCGAAAGGTCTGCAAAGGGTTCTTTGTTGTTATTGTTTTGTTGTTGTTGTTGTTGTTAGGTGCTGTCGAATCGGTATCCGACTCATAGCGACCCTCATAGGGTTTTCAATGGCTGACTGTTTCGGGATTGCCTTGGGAGTGGATTGCCAGGCCCTTCTCCCATTTTTGTGGTGCTGGGAATTGAACTCGGGTCCTCAGAGACTGCAGCGCAGCACTCTACCAACTGAGCTAAATTGTTAGATGCCATCAAGTCCTGTCCGACACACAGCAACCCTCATAGAGTTTTCAATGGCTGACTGTTTCAGGATTGCTGTAGGAGTGGATTATCACGTCCTTCTCCCATTTTTGTGGTGCTGGGAACTGAACCCAGTACCTCAGACACTACAGAGCGGTGCTCTACAAACTGAGCTAAATCCCAGCCTGGTTGCCTGGAATAGGCCAGGTAAAAACCCTAACAATAAGGGGTCTAGGTCACACTTGGACCGTGCATGCTGTTACCCTGTCTAATGAACCAAGGGTTGATTAGTGATAATCATAAGAAGTGTTTTCCCACTTCTACCCCCTGGGCTCCCACCCTGTAGATTCTGATTTGGGGGAAATAACGCCAATCTCTGGCTCCTGGTGCCACATGCGGAAGGACCCCACACCCAGCTGTGGTCCTAAGTGATGCCTGAAAAGCCAGCCCCAGTTCTTCAGGGTCATCCCCTTTGAGTGATAAAAGGTGAATCCCGCAGCACCTCCCAATGGTCTTATCCCTCTGCCCAAACGGTCAGCCCATTGGCCAGAAAGAGTCCTCCATGCTGATACAGTCTGGAAGCGGTTAAACGTCCCCCGGGGCTTCATGGGTTGACGTGTAAGCCCCACTGGGGGGATTAGAGGGTGGAAAGTTAATCGGACTGTGAGGTTCACAGTGGGGCCTTCGGGAGGTGACTAGGGTCAGATGCGATCATCAGGTTGCTTGACCTTGAATCCTGGTGGCTTCACAAGTAGAGAGAGAGAGAGAGAGAGAGAGAGACAGAGAGACAGAGAGAACAGGGGGCACACACATATATGCCCCCATCTCTCTTCATGGAATGTTGTGTGCCACCCAGGACTCTGCCACAAGAAGGCCATCACCACGTGAGGCCCTTCTTCCTTGTACCTGCAGAACCATGACAAAAATAAACCTCTATTCTTTTTTGTTGTTGTTATTGAACCCAGGGTGTTGTACTTGCATGCTTTGCAAGTGCTGGACCACTGAGCTGCACCCTCAGCCCCCCCCCCCTTTGTAACTTTTTGAGACAGGGTTTCACTAAGTTACGCAGACTGCCTCCGGTCTCGAACTTGCAATCCTCCTACCTCCGCCTCCCAAGGCACTGGGATTACAGGTGTGTGCCACTGCGCCCGGCAACCTCTATTCTTCAAAAGCATCCTGCCTTGGGTATTTCATTACAGTAATGAAACAAGGACTGATACAGAACATCGGTACCAAGAGTAGGGTCATTATTCTAAGTGTGCCTAATAATATGGGATTGGGTAGCTGGCAGAGGAGTGACTAGAAAAAGGGTAGCTTGCTGCAAATGGAGCATAATGGGTGATTCTGGTGAGGACTCAGAAGAAGAGAAGGAGGGAAGGAGGAGCTAGGACACCTTAGAGATTGGCTACGTGATTGGCTCTGTGAGTTGACCAGAATGCTGATGGAAAGATGGACAGTCGAGGCTGAGCTGGTAAATTTCCAGATGAAAATCAAGATCCCCTTGGAAAGTGGATGAAAGGCCATCCCTGTTACGCTGTGGCAAAGACCTTGGATGCATTGTGAGCACCCTGGGACTTTGTAGAAGTCTGAGGTTAAGGATGGTGGACTAGCAGGGCGTGGTGGTGGTTGTTGTTAGGTGCTGTCGAGTCATGCTGGACTCATAGCGTCCCTCATAGGGTTTTCAATGGGTGATTTTTTCGGGATTGCTTTGGGAGTGGATTGCCACGTCCTTCTCCCATGGGCATGATGGCAAACACTGATAATCCCAGGACTCAGGAGGGAAACTGAGGCAGGAGGACTGCCAAGAGCTCAAGGCCAGCTTTGGCTGCACAGGGAGACTCCGTGTCAAACAAAACAAAACAAATGACGGGCTGGTTTATTTGGTGAAATACAATGCAACGCAGTAAAGCATTCAGGCTGTGACATGTGCGTTATTGGCCACTTCCAGTCGGACTCACAGTGAGACTCAGGAATGAAAAGAAGCAGAACAGAAAGATTTGGGAATCTGCAGCCTGACCAGGGAAGAGAGAAGAGAAAAGAAAAGAAAAAAAAAAAGAGCACATGTCAGGGTTCAACCCAGGAACCACTGGCTAAAGGTATTAATACAGATCAGAGGAAGCCCGTGCTTTGCAACAGGACACCGGGACCAAAGCCAGGGCATCTCAGAAATCTTCCTGAGCAAGTGCTTCAGGGTGGACAGAGTGGCTGAGACACCTGAGTGTGTGTGTTTGCCTTCGCTGGACAGCACCAAGATGCTTTCCCAGATTACACCCTCACCAGCCATGCACAGGCACTCTGCTTGGCTTGGGTCTTATCTGCACATTCAAGACTTCTGCCAACTGGTAAGTGTTAAATTGTACTGCATTCTACTTTCAGTTTCTAATTTCTTTGCTTATTCACTGAGTTTTCGTGAGTGTTGGCCCTGTCTGTTTCCCATTCTGTGAAACGCCTGCTGTGTCTCTTCCCATGGTTGAATGGGGTGACACACATTCCCCTGCTGGTTTATGGGGGTCTTTGGTGTATTACTGGGCAGAGAACACACGTTGGTCACGTGAGTGGTAAATATGGTCTCCCACACTGTGGGTCCCTCTCACTGCTGGTGGTGCCTTCTGGTGAGTGAATGTTCTTAGCCCATCTTTTCCATTCTCATGAAATCGTCATATGGAACACAGCAGAAGGAATAATACCGTGACCCTGCACATGCTATGATGGCTAACTCTGTGTGCCACCCCAGGTAGGGCACGATGCTGGACTGCTCTTCAAACATGAGTCTGGACATCGCTTTGAGGGTGTTTTCCCATGTGACAAGCATTTAAATCTCAAAACTTGGAGTGAAGCTGGTCACCCCCAGAAGGTGCTGAATCCCTGACAGCAAAGGCTGAGGCTTCCTGGACAAGGCAATTGGCCTCAGTTGGCCTCGGTTCTGCAGCACAGAAACCCTGCCTCCGTTTCCAGTCTGCTGGCCTGTCCTACAGACTTCAAGTTCACCAGAGCACCACCACAGCAGCGAAGCCCTTCCAAGTCTCTGTGCGCATAGGCGTGTGCATGTATGAAAGCATGCCTGGAAATACATACATATAAAACATACATTCATTGTGTGTGCATATAGCCATATGTGTATATATCCCAGGCATGTTTTTACCCAACAACAACATATAGTATAGACCAGTATATAGGTTCTGTTTCTCTGGGGAACCGTAATAGATCCAACACCTACGTTAAAGCAACCTCAGTCTCTCTGTCTTTCTGTGTCTGTCTCTGTCTCCCTTTCTCCCCTCCCTGTGCGTGTACGTGCATGCGTGCATGCGTGTGTGTATGTGTGTGTGCGTCTGTGTGTGTATTTCTTAAAGCAATTGCAATGAAATGTTTATAGTTACGGTAAATTATAAGTGTTCTGGTGCTTAAAGCATAAATGGGTAAATAGTTGCGTGAACCCAGCGTTCCTCTCCAGAAATGGAGAGAATTCTCCAACAAAACCACAATCCATTGTTGCAACCAGCTAACAGTAACTCCTTAGACACAGTGGAAACGCAACCCAGATTCAGCCTGCCCCCGTCCCCAGATGGCTTCTGTTGCTCAAGCTCAGACCCAACCCAAACCCGCTCTGGACACATGGCTTTAGTCTTTGAACATTTATAGCGGTTTCTTCCTCCGCCCACTCCGCATCTACCTGCCCCCCACCCCCGACGGCCTTGCTGTAGGAGCCTGGCCCAGCTGCTGGAGGACCCCAGCTCTGGGGCCGTGTCCCCTCTCCTATGTACCCCTTCTCCCCATTTTCCTCCTGCTGGGGGTCAGAGCCACAGGCTGCAGCAGATGGGCACAGGAGTCCTCCCAGGTGACGTCAGGAGGTTGCATGTGCCCTGCAGCCCACACCCAGGCACGTGATATCTGCTTGTCCTACAGCACTGAGGTCCCCAGGGGCAGCCAGGCATTTCCCTTTGCTGTGACCTGAAGGTGTAGATTCCTCGCACCCCCCAAAATTGTGTCGACACTTAATCTCCCGAGCAGCAGAATGAGGAGGGATCTTTGAGAGATGGGCTACAGCGCAGAGCTCTTCCCTCAGGAGCCAGGTTCATGGCTGTAAAGGAGGCTTTGGGTAGCGCTTGGCGCTCCTTCCCTCCCATCCCTTCCCCAGTGTGAAGACACAGCGTCTCTACTCTGCCCAGGACAGCACCGGGCTGCCATCCCGGAAGCAGGCAGCAGCCCTCACCAGATGCTGAGCCCGCTAGTGTCCTGACATTGGACTTCCAGCCTGCAGAACTGTGAGAAGCAAAAAATATTTTCAGTACTGGAGGTTGAACCTGGGGCCTCGTGCATGCCAGGCAGGGATGCCACCACTGAGCTGCACCCCAAGCCCATCTTTGGCTTTTAATTTTGAGACAGGTTGTCACTACGTTGCACAGACTGTCACTGGCCTAGAGCTCACAGTTCTTCTGCCTCAGCTTCCTCTGTGGCTGGGATCACAGGCGAGCGACACAGCGCCCCTCGAGAGCTCAGTTTCTATCGTGTGTAAATTCCCCAGTCCGGGGCATTTTGTGACAGCAGTGAGAACAGACTAACGGTGTGAAATTGTATCTTTCCTTTGCAACAGCCACTGTGCAAGTGTCACACTGACACTGCGGGGCGGAGCGTCCACCGACAGCCGTGGCCTGAGCCCTCCCTCTCACCACGCACTCCTATTGCACAGCATCAGAAGTAGCCCCGAGGGTGGAGTCGCCCAGTGCCTTGCCCACCTCTTGGTTCATCCTGGATGCTGCATCATAGGAGCCCACGGGCTCAGTGTGACCCGGGCTGGCTCCAGGCAGTGGCAACTGTGGCAGCTGTGACAGCTTATTGCAGGAGTGACCAGGACACTACTTTCTAGAAGTAGTGCCCGTAGAAAGTGGAAGTTGTTTAACTGCTCACCGAGCAAAATAAAAACCCAAGCCACAGCCTTTTTCTATCTGAAGAACAAGTAGCCCAGAACAAGGGAGGAGACTACCAAGAGAGACAACAGAAGGACAAGATCCTACACTGCCCTCCTTGATTTGGGGTACACTTCTGGGACTGTTCAGTCAAATAAGAAGATAATTTAGAAACCTTTATATTGAAAACTTAGGATGGTGTGGAGAAACTGATACTCGTAGTGAATGCTTAGCTGCTGAAGAGAAAGTGATTGATGGGGCAGAACTGAGTAAGGGCCAACTCAAAACAAAAGCCAGTCACAGAGTCACTGATCAGCTGGCTGGGGTCCCTTTCTCTCTCTCTTTTTTTTTCTTTTTTGGTACTGGGAGTCGGACCCGGGGCCTCGCACTCACATGCTCTGCAAGTGCTGGACCACTGAGCTGCACCCCCAGCCCATTTTTTACTTTTTGAGACAGGGTCTCGCTAAGTTACACAGACTGCCTCTGGTCTCTGCCTCCCAAGCCGCTGGGATTACAGGCAGGCGCCACCACACTCGGCTCTGGGGTCCCTTTCTCTATTGCGACAGAACGTGTGATGGGGAAGGAGAGGCTCTTCAAGCGCTACTCTTAGGCAATGGTGTGGCTCTCAGCGTTTGACAGCAGTAAGCAGTGTCAACGGGTGGGTCGGGTGGCAGCCAAGTGGCACTCTCTACTGTGACAGCTCTTATAGAGGTTGAGGTTGAGAATCCTTAGCCAGCTTGTAAGGGTTACAATTCTAGCATAGGTTGAGGAGTTGGGAATCCTTAGCTTTTAACAACAGCAACTTTCAGTGCAGCTTCTGGGCGGGCTGAGGTATCAGGATCCTGAGCCCTGACAGTGGCCAGTGTTACGGCTCTCAGGCCCAGGATGTCTGAGACCCTTGGCCCTCAAATCTTGACAGCTCTGTGGAACTCTTCTAGTGATCAGGACATGCAGTCTCTCCTTTCCAGCTCTTAACGGTCTCTTTCCTTCATCCTCAGCTCTCTCCTACCTCTTGCCTTCTCTTTTCTTCCAACACCCCTCTTCTTCCTGCCCTAGTCCCTCTTTGGAATTGTTCAGCTGTCTCTTAGTTCTGTAGCCACTGTCACTGTTGCTGCCATTCTGGAGACAGGTATCACTGCCCTTCTGCTGCTGCTGCCGCTGCTATTTTGCTGTTGACCACTGCATCTTTTGCCACTGTCAGTGCCCTATTGTTTTACCATTTGCCAGTCAATTAATGGAATCTGGCCATTTAAGGCCATGTTTCTCATGTCCTCCCATCCCTTGCAGCTGCTATCAGAGATGGCACACTGCCAGTATTATCAGAGCTTCAGGAAAGGGGGAGGAAGAAAGACACTCCACTTGCTGTCAGGCAGCAGGAGCAGCTCTTCGGTGCTAGTTCCAACCAGGGACCAGGGCAGTCCCCAGCCCCACTGTCAATGATCAAGACTGAAGGGGATGGCAGGGGCCACTGCCCCACTTCTTCAGATCCCTCAACCAATTGTCTCACTGCTGTTGTCCTTGCCACTGTCACCACCACCACGGCTCCCTTTTCTTCTCCTTTCTTTGTGTTACCATCTCAGCCATGTCACAGCAAGGGAATGTTTGTACCAATCACAGTGATTCTGTCAGGGAAGGAGAAGTTTGTGTTTACACCAATCACAGCATTGTCCCTGTGCACCCGGCATAGCAGTCACTTTTCTTGGTCACAGAGAGAAGTGCTCCCCCTTTGGCCTGGATGGAGACAGTTGCAGGGAAAGGTCAGTGCAAGCTGCTTCAAACAATTATGACTGGGACCACACCCAAGAGTTGTAGCAAATAGTTCCAGTCCTGCAGCTTCCTCAAGATGCCCGTGGAGTACTTACAACAGCTGGTGGTGGTGGGAGGGTGGCTGCTCTGGACAGCAGCTCCTTCATTCAAACAGTCAGAGCCATACGGGAGCGCCCAGAGCTGCCAGTCAGGGAATTAGGTCATCCCATCGCCTGACACCAGTGCCTCCTTGCAGAAAAACCAAGCAGCAGAAGGAGCACTAACAGTAGGATGAAAAGAAAACCTTGTTATTAACACTAACGCTGATTTCAACAGTGTATTCACAATATGCCCAGCACCCCAAGGAGAAGCGGGTCCCTCTGTCCTATCTCAATGTTAATAAACATATTACTAAAGATCTTTGTAGCACTTTTCACAGGATGTTGACTCATCTAAAAAAAAAAAACAATGAAAATGCAAGACTTCTGAGAATGGGAGAAGTAATTTGATGACAAAATATATTCTGATCTGTACCTCAGCATAGATTCCAGTACTACAACTAAGAATGGAGGGAACAATAAAAATGCTACAGTCCAGAGCCATCACTTTCCCTCGCTCTGACTCAGAGCCATGAAGAGCAAGTGGGGTGTTCGTGAGATTGTGGGAACGGGAAAGAGTAGTAAGGAAACTCGGAGGCTCTTCCCCTTCCTGAGTGGCTGATTACAAGTTTCCATTGCTTTATTGGGAGGAAGGCAAGGCCGTCTAACTGGCAAACGTTGCCACAAATTCCTTTAACTACCTTAAAGAAATGTATGGAAATGTTCGCAAATATTTTCATAAAGTATCTTTCATTATGAGAAGGGCCCTTGCTAATTTTTTTCAGAAGTGCTTCAGATTGCATCTCAGTTGAAGTGGATTTAAGATGACAGGCATACGCATTACTTAGTTACTTCATTCTGCTGCCTTTTGTTCTGAAAGCTCCCTTTAAGTAATTTGGTCTGTTTTGTCGAGCTTCTCTGTAATTGTGACTAAGTCAGTGTTTTCAAGAACAAAAAGTTAAAGTTAATAGATTCTCAACATGTAGTAGACCTTGGAGGCAACACATGAGACCTTATGTTAGAGTGTTCACAAATAAGGTATTAGCTTCTGTTTCTAAAGTAACACCAGAAATACAATTGGATTCTTCTATCAATAACCCTTTCACTCTTATCCAAGAAGGGAGTAGGTGAAAAATGTGTCTCTAGTAGTTTCTTATAATAAATAGTATATATTTATATTAGAAATGATGGGAGACTTGAAAAACAAAATTTACTACAATTAATCATGGGGGAAATGTTTGCATAATCTATAATGTTATTCCATCCTAAACAAAACAAAAACAAATTTTTTTGTTTTTGTAAATTTTGTAAATTTTGAAAAACAAAATTTACTACAATTAATCATGGGGGAAATGTTTGCATAATCTATAATGTTATTCCATCCTAAAATATTGTAATACTATTTGATACCCAGATGACACTTTCTTTTTTTTTTTTTTTTTTGGCGGTACTGGGGGTTGAACCCAGGGCCTCGCGCCTGCATGCTCTGCAAGTGCTGGATCACTGAGCTGCACCTCAGCCCATTTTTTTTACTTTTTGAGACAGGGTCTCACTAAGTTACGCAGACTGCCTCTGGTCTCGAACTTGTGATCCTCCCGCCTCCGCCTCCCGAGCTGCTGGGATAACAGGTGTGCGCCACCACGCCCGGCCCCAGATGACACTTTCTATGAGCAAAAGCACTTTCTTATATTGTGGAAGGATAATTGTGCTGGGTTGAATAGGTTGAATATCTTTCAGAAAGATAAGATGAAGATAATGATGAGTTTGAGTGTGAATAAGTCCTTCTATATTTTCTGTTCAATTTAAACCAAGTCGAATAGAATATCTTTATGCTACTAGTAAAAATATCAGGTGTTTGTCTTTAGCCTTTCACCTTATGAGGGGGCTAATGTGAGCACACATACCTAATTGATGTAACAGTGGACTGTGCCTTAATGTGTTTATGTAAAAATGGATTTAAATACATTTTCAGAGCTTTGCTGAATCAGTGCTTAAAATAAGCTGTATGAAACCACCAATTTTTGATTTTCACTTGATTTTATGGTTTCATTATTATTAATGTATATTTTTCTGATTTACTTGAAGAGCTTTTCTTTTATCGAAGAACAGTTTAAAAAACAAATTCTAATAAAATCATTGTATTTACTTTCTTCTTTACTCACTCTATACTTTTCCTTAGAAGAGCAGGTGAGAGTTGTCAGTTGCGTAGCTCATCACACAAGACAGTGCTTCACTGTGTGCACCTTGTGGTGTGTGTTGCTTTCATGTCTGTCTCCAGTAGACTTGCTGTTGTTAGGTGCCATCGAGGGTTTTCAATGGCTGATTTGGGGATCAATTTCAAACGTGGACTGCCACATCCTTCTCCCATTTTTGCGGTGCTGGGGATCAAACCCAGGGACTCAAAAAGTGCAGAGAAGCTCTCTACCAACTAAGCTAAATCCCAGCCCTCCCAGAGGACTGAAAGCTTCCAAAAGGCAAGGCTGTGCGTTGCTGAGCTCTGCGTCGCTGACCTCCATCTAGTGCAGTGCCTGGCTTCAAGCAAGTGCTCAATAAATAATCTTCAACAAATCTGCTAAAAGATGAGATAAAATAGTCCCAAGGACCCCCTGCTGGCATCACAGCCACATGTCACCCCCTCCTCTAGAACATGGGCTGGTCTTGGTCATGCTTCTCTAACTCATCCATCAAGGCTGCAAATGAATGGTGACTTCCACTTCCCCCTTCTGCCTCATGCTCTCCTGGAAGCCAGCTGCAACATTGAAAGCTGCCTTAGGCAGAGGCCAAGGCAACTGACATCAGCAAGTAACTGAGGCTGTGCATCTTACAACCCACAAGAACTGAATCCTGTCCATGGCCACTAAGTGAGCATGGATGTGGGTCCTCCCTAGTTAAGGATTCAGAGAAGATAACAGCCCAAGCACCACAGGCAACCTTGATGCAGACTCTATAACATAGACATCTCTCTGGTATTCTCCACTTTCAGCTAATATCTATCTGACATCAGCAATGATGTCCCTGGTTCCACACCTTCTGAATCTGGCTTGATTTTATGGCATTTCCCTGTCTATATACAGGTATAGTCACTTTTGAATGATCTTTAGAAAAATTTTGCTTGTGTGTGATATTAATGATGTCATTTGATAATTTCCATATTCGATTGCCTCTCCTTTCTTGGGAATAGGCAAAAATATGGATCTCTTCCAGTCAATTAGCCAAAAAGCTGTTTTCCAAATCTCTTGGCATAAACAAGTCAGCACCTCCAGTGCTACATCTGTTTTGTTGAAATATCTCTAGTGGCATTCCATCAATACCTGGAGCCTTGTGTTTTAGCAATTCCTTCAAGGCAGCTTCCACTTTGTCCTTCTGTACCATTGGTTCCTGATCCTATGCAACCTCTTGAAATAGTTGGTCATCCACTGATTCTTTTTGATATAATGACTCTGTGTATTATTTCCATCCTCTTTTGATGTTTCTTATGCCATTTAATATTTTCCCTGTAGAATCCTTCACTATTGCTACTTCAGGCTTGAATTTTTTGATTCCTTAAGCTTGAGAAAAACAGAGCCTATTCTTCCCTTTTGGTTTTCTATCTCCAGCTCTTTGCGCATGTTGTTATGATATTTGATTTTGTCTTCTTGAGCTGCCCTTTGAAATCTGTTTAGTTCTTTAACTTTGTCATGTCTTCTTTTTACTTTAGGTGCTTGACATTCAAGGCAAGTTCAGAATCTCTTTTGACATGTAATTTGGTCTTGTCTTTTTTTCCTTATCTTTTTAGTAAACTTTTGCATTCTTCATGAATGATGTCTCTGATGTCATGCCACAACTCATCTGGTCTTTGATCATTAGTGCTTAATGCATCAAACTTGTTTTTGAGGTGGTCTCTGGACTCCAGTGGGATATACTCAAGGTCAAACTTCAACTCTCATACACTTGTTCTAATTTTCTTCAGTTTCAGTTTAAACTTGCATATCAGCAGGTGACAGTCTGATCCACAATCAGCATGTGGTCTTGTTCTGACTTGGATATTGAGATTTTCCATTGTCTTTTTCCACAGTGTAATCAATTTGGTGTCTATATGTTCCATCTGGTAAATTCCACGTGTATAGTTACTGTTTATGTTGGTTAAAAAAATGCATTTGCTATGAAAAGACCATCAGCCTAACAAAATCCTATCATGTGATCTCCAGCATCTTTTCTGTCACCACGGCCATATTTTCCAACTACTGAGCCTTCCTCTTTGTTTCTAACTTTTACATTCTAGTCACCAGTAATTATGAATGTATCCTGACTGATGTTCAATCTATTTCCCATTGCAAAAGCTGGTAAAAATCATCCCTATCTTCATTTGTGGCCTTAGTGATGGGTGCATAAATTTGAATACTAGTCATATTAACTAGATTTCCTTGCAGACATATGGATATTATTTTATCACTGACAGCATTGTACTTCTGGACAGATCTTGAGATGTCTTTTTTGATGATGAATGCAATCCCATTTCTCATTAATCTGTCCTTCCCGGCATAGTAGACCACATGATTATCTGATTCAAAATGGCCCATGCTAGTCCATTTTAATCACTGATGCCTAGCATGTTGATATTTATGCATGTCATTTCCCTTTTGACAATTTCTAATTTTCCTAGATTCATACTATATACACTTCACATTCAAATTATTAATGGATGTTTATAGTTTTTCCTGCCTGCTGCCGTAGCCTTGTAGCATTTGATCCCATTAGATCTCAGAAGCTAAGCAGGGTCTGGCCTGGTTAGTACTTGGATTGGAGACCACCTGGGAACACCAGGTGCTGTAGGCTTGGGAGAAGGACCTGGCAACCCACTCCCAAAAATCAATCCACCATGGAAAACTCTATAAACAGCAGAGAAGCACTGACAATAGTGTTTCCCCTGTTGTATGTAGGGTCACTATGAGTCGGATACTGACTCGATGGCACTTAACAACAACAACAACAATAACAACAACAACAACAATAACAACAACAACTAGTTGTTTCTTCTCATTTTGAGTCATGCCACATCAGCAAATGAGGTCTCTAGGGCTTTCCTCCATTCCCATCATTAAGGTAGACTCTACTTTAAGGAGGTAACTCTTTCCCAGTCATCTTTTGAATGCCTTCCCACCTGAGGGGCTCAATTTCCAGCACTCTGATACAGTTTCTCTGCTATTCATAGGGTTTTCAATGACTAGGTGTTTTGGGAGTAGGTTAGTCATGTCCTGCTCACTAGTCTATCTTAGTCTTGAAGCTCAGGTGAAACCTGTCCACCGTGGGTGGCCCTGCTGGTATCTGTAATACTGATGGCATAGTTTACAGCATCACATCAACATGTAAGCTCCACAGTATGGCAAATTGACAGACATGTGGGGGATGACGAGAATACTACTTGCAAAATCTCCACATACAGTTATTTCCCAAAACTAAAAATGTAAAGAAATAAAATTTGTATTTACCTCCAACTTGTTCACTAAAAAGATTTAAGTGATTGCAACACAAGGAAAGACAACAGGGAATCCCCTGAAGAAACATAAATAGCTACTGAACAGGAGAAGGTGTCCAGACAGAATATGAACATGGAAGGTGCAAATGGAAAATAAGCTTGTTTTAAGCCACTAACTTTTTGGGTCATTTGTTACACAGCCATTGATAACTGCTAGGCAAATCATGCCATTCCCTCTGTGTCCTTTTGCTAGCACCTCCTTGGGAGGACAGGCTGGGGATACTTAGGACCCTGAGAGAGTCCTCATTTTATTTCTTTTTGTGTCAGCTTTGTCCATTTACATTTTACAGCAATGTGTTGGTTTCATTGGAGTTTTACAATTTTGTGGCCACTCTTGTTTTAACACTGTGTTTTGAGGCAGCTCTAAATTCACAAGAAGTTGCAAAGAAATGCACAGAAAGGGCCTGTGCACCTTACCCTCTGCTCCTCTGAAGCTGGGGTCCTGCCAGATTACTACAGTATCAACACCTAGAATCAACACTCACGCAATCCATAGGGCCAATTTGGGTTTCACCAGGTGTATCTGCACTCCTTTGTGCATATCTGAGCCTGTGTTTCCATGTAAGCACATCACAAATGTAGCTTCACATAACCACCACTATAGAAGTCAGAACTCCATCCTCTCTGGCTCCTCCTGTGCCTATGTGTAGCCTTATCCACACCTCTTACCAGACAACCATGAATCTGTTCTCCATCTCTACACTTTTGTCATTTCAGTGATGTCATATGATGCCTGTCATATAGTATGAGACTTTCTGAGCTTGTCTTTGTCACTCAGCATAACCTCTTGAGTTTTACTCACATTGTTCATGCAACACCTAATTTCTTTTTATTGCTGACTCATAGTCCATGGTGTGGATGGACCACAGAGTCAGGAGGGCTATGAGTTTAGGACCATCCTGAGTGACAGGGAAAGTCCCTTTTCTCAAAAAAAAAAAAAAAAAAAAAAAAAAAAAAAAAAAAAAAAAAAAAAAAAAAAAAAAAAAAAAAAAAAAAAAAAAAAAAAAAAAAAAAAAAAAAAAAAA
>VMDO01000409.1:0-174006 GCA_007922755.1 Pedetes capensis | reverse complement strand
TAGATTTTTTTTCTTTGAGATTAATACCAAGAATTCAATTGTTGACTCACATGGCAGATGCATGTTTAGATTCATAAGAAACTGGCAACTTTATATAATATTCTCACACTCCTGCTGAAATAGTCCTCATGTCCCTGGTCCTTTCCTGGCTTTGGTTTGGTTTTTGTGTCATCTGGTTTGCCAGAGTTTACTGATTCTGTCCACTTTTTGAGGAAACTTTTGGCTGGGCCCTTTCCATTTCCTCTCCCACCATTTCCTTAGCTTCTGCTCTGATCTTTAGGATCTCCTTCTGTCACCACTCTTTGTTGGTTCTGTGGTACTTACTCCAGCTTCTTCAGTAGGATGCTCAGCTCATGGCCTTCCAATCTTCCTCCCAAGCTCCACTCCCACTCCTTGTGAGTTTGTAATGTTGCTTTTTTGGTGCCATTCATTTCTTCCTCGGCCCATTCGTTGTTCAGAATAAATGTTCTAGAGTTATCTTGTTTCTGACCTCTTACTTACTCAGGCAGACAAGTCTGGCACAGTACTGAGCCTCAATATTGCCCAACACTGTCAGGTGGCCACATAAAAGGGGGCCTTGAGGGCACCAGGTGGAGAGTGGACCTTGCCCTGCTCTACTCTTGCTGCTCTCACAGCACCCCAGGCAGGCCGGCCAGTTCTCCTCTGTCGTGGGCCCATCCTAACCACGTGAGGACAAGAACCCCTCCTCCAGCAGGGCCTGCTGCTGTGGTCTGTGGGACACCCTCAGCCTATGGCAACCCTGACTATTCCTGAGCACTGCAAGAGGTGCTCCTGCTATCAATATCCTGTTATCTAGTCCCAAGCCTGCCTTACAACATCCTGGCTGGGGCTGGCCATGGGCTCTCAGGATGCCCTCATGCCTCTTCGTCCCACTCCCTGTAAAATGTTCTAGTAAGTTCCCCAGAGGTGAAAGGCAGACCTAGCCCAGGGGTTCATCTCAGCCTGTCCTCTGGGAGCCTTCTCTAGCCAGGGCTGGCTGGCTGCTGGGGTTTTCAGTGCTGAGCAGTGAGCTGCTCAGGGTTTCCCTCGAAGACTCACGTGAAGGGGCTCAGTGAGCCTGGCAATGCCCTCTTCAGTTGGCCTCAGGCTTCTTCTTCTATAGGTGTCTTAGAGTGAATGTGCTTCTGTACACAGGAACACATTGTACCAATTACAGACTTGAGAATAGCCGCAGAGGCCCTGCAATGCCCCCCAGTCTCCTCTGCTCTGAGCTCCCACCTCCGAGGTACTCGCTCCCATGGTACCAGATGGTACCCAACCAGCCCTGCACAGGTATTGACTGCTGTCTATCCCACTTCCCATGTGTCGTGGTTTGAATATAAGGCATCCCTCAAAGGTCATGTGTTTTAACATTGAGTCTCCAGCTAGGGGTGCTGTCCTGGGAGTTTGGGAGAAGTCCAGCTTGGCAGAAGCAAGTCCTGGGGGTGGCTTTTGGAGGCTTTTATCCCAGACCTGTGCCTCACGTGCTCTCTCTGGCTATTGGTCCTGAAGATGAAGGTCATTGGCCATAGGCCCTTCCTCCTGCCGCCAGCACACCTGCCTCACTTCCATCAGGGACTGATCTTCTATCTGTGAGCTTCCAATAAGCCTTTTCCTCAATAAGTTTATTTGGGTTGGTTATTCTGTCATAGCAATGAAAGCTGACTAATAACACCATGTAAAGAATTTGAGGCACAGCCATCAAGAGGAGGAAGGAACCCCTGGCTAAGGATGGGTTTCTCACTATGAAATGGGCCACACTGGGGCCCAGCCAATGCCAGGGGCAGGGCCACAGGCCACCTTGCACATGTCCCTGTCTCCCAGATGGAATCAGGGTGACCCATAAGGACAAATAGCACTCTAGGTCTCAGTACCCCCTCCCAAGGATTTCAGCTCCTCAAGCACATAGGAGGATGAGGGTTGGCAATGTCCCCAGGCTAAAGGGTACAAGGGACAGTCTAATAACTAGAGACAGTTGCAGCAAGGAGGCCTCCCGAGTCCCAGATCCTGCTGGGCCTCAGCAGGCAGCGGTCTTGCAGGCAGCAGCCTTGAGGTCGGGGTCAGTACCCAGAACAAAACCCCAGGTGCACAAACAGGGCTCAGTCCCCCATCTGTCCAGTGTCCATCCGTCCACCGTTGTGGGGCGTGTGCCTCCCAGTCTGGCCCGGATGTTCAGACAGTCAGCAGCAGACATGCACACAGATACTAAACACAATTCACTTGGGACCCTCGGGTGAAGGGCATGGACTCCTGCCGCCCTCGGGAAGCCGGCGGAGATAGGAGAAAGGGAAAGCCTCCGGTGCTTTTGCCTTGTGGGGACAAACACAGCTATTTATTTCTCTGCCCTTATCAGGGAGGAGAGAAAACTCAAAGCATACAGCTTTAAGTACTAGCTGCTCTTATACTGCCTCAAGGGCAGATACTCCCACTGTTGGTGGTCTCAGTGGTCACAAGGAGAGAGTTCTTGCTTTGTTGGTGGTCAGATGGAGAGAGAGAGTTCTTATCTAGTTGATGGTGGCAGCCGAGAGAGAGAGAGAGTTCTTTCCTTGTTGATGGTCCAGGCAGGAAAAAAAAAGGGCGAGCTGCCATAGTGCAGCTCCTTATATAGCTCACCCACGGAATGGCCTGAGCCAATCAGCTTTGAGTCCAATTGTCTAATCAGGTTCAGGGGACTTGTGAAGGGTTTTGTACAAACGTCCAATCAAGTTACTTTCATTTTCCCTAGATTTCTAATTTACAAGCCAGATATTCAAAAGCTATTTTCCTAGTTTGGGGGTTTTTGCCAATTTCCTCCTAATTTCTCCCTACATACCATGGTGTGTGGTGCCTCACTTGCACAGAGGGAGAGTGAAGGCTCCACCTCCCCGGCCATCTCCAGGCGGCTGTTGGTGTTGGCCCTGTGTCCACGAGGAAACTACAGGCAGTGGGGTCTGGGGGTCTGGCTGGCCAGGCCGAGGATCCCCTGGAGGCTCAAGGGAGTTTTGGGTCCCCTCCTGACCCACAGTGAACACAGACAGGAAACTGAGCCCTCCGCTGGCAGCCGCTCAGTTCACGCCCTTCCCAGCAGCCAGCTCACTTCCAGGCTGCAAGAGTCCAAATCCCTAAATGGCAGAGGAGGAGCTTGGCGGGGCCAGAGACTCCCAGCGGCAGCCAGAGGGCCTTTGGCGGATCAGACACAGCCCCTGCCTGGCCAGCAGCTGCCTCTACCCAGCCCCAGCCCAGGCCCGAGGCTCAGCCAGGCTGGGAGCCTGCAAGGCACCGGAGCCTCCTGGCACCCAGACACCGTCAGCCTCTCGCTCACCTGCAGCTAGGTCCAGGGCTCCCATCACAGCCTCTTGTGTTGGGCATGGGGGTCCCCCAAGCTTCTTGCCAACATGACCTCCCACTTTTTCATGGGTAGCCTGATCCCTCACATGGACTGCAGCCAGCTGGGAGCTCCAGGTCTAGCTGCACAGTGCCATAGCCCAAATGGCAAGTAAGGAAGACCAGCCACACAGTGCAGCCAGTGCCATAGGAGAGGGGAGCCATGGGTGCTGGCGACAGACTCCAAATAGGCCCTGCAGGCAGGGGAGGAGAGAGCAGGTGCGGCCCACGTGCACGTGCCGTGAGTGTGCTCTGTGTGCGCACACGGCGGGGCGATCCTCCAAGCCAGCCTCCTGGCAAGGGCTCATTGTCGGGAGCAGCACAGCCTGTGGGAGGCAGGTGCCAACATGACTTGGTTTAGGAACGGAGACAAGGCCAAGCAGAGAGAGCCAGACTGGGGTCCCAATGATGAGACAGAGCTAGTGTGTGCAACCCCATGTCCTCCTGTGGGGCGTGGCATGGCTTTTTGGCCAGCATTGGCCAGGTGGGAGTGACCCACGCCATGTCCAGGTCTGGCCCAGCCTCCAGCCCTCCTTCCCTGATCAATGGGACCCCAGAGCCCGTTTGACCTGCTAGCACAGCTCAAGACTCAGGAAGACATGGGTCCCCAACAGACAGACTTGAGGGGCCTCACACTGTGTGAGGGTGCATTTCTCGTGTCACCTTGGCTGACCAGGGCCGCTCAGTGCTTCTGAGTTTGTGAGGGTGTTTCTGGATGAGGTCAGCATTTGAGCCAGAGGACTCCTGGTGTAGCTACATGTCCCATTGCACGAGGGCCTGAACAGGACAAAAGGTAGAGAAAGGAGGAATTTTCCTCCTTCTTCCCGCCTCACTGTTTGAGCTAGGACAGTGGTGTTGGTTGGTTGCTTCTGATATTGCTGTATAAAGTGACAAAAGAAAAGGATAAGCTCAGAGTTCCCTGTCAAGCCCCATTTGAATGACCTAAGAGAAGGGCCTGGCAATCTACTCCCAAGGCAATCCCGAAACAGTCAGCCATTGAAAACCCTATGGGGGTCGCTATGAGTCGGATACTGACTCGAAGGCACCTAACAATAACAACAACAACAAGAGCTCCTACACGTGTCCTGAAGACAGCCCAGTTTCCTGCAGGGGCAGGGCTGCACGTGCTGAACATCAAATGCAGAACCTCATTGCGACTGGCTGGATGGCAAGGCAGGCTGAGCTCCAGCCTCAGAGGGTGTCTGCTGGGAGAGTGTGGGCATTGGCTGGGAGAGAAGGGGATCCTGAAAGTCGAGATGAGAACAAATGAAGAGACTTTGATGAGACTGGGGACATTAAGGCCGTAAATCCTGATGAACCTTCCTTGCCAGCAGAAATGCCCCCCCACCTCATGGTCTGGGCCTCCCCATCTACCTGGGGAACCAACCCTACAGGCCTAGGGAGACAGCTGGGGCCTCCCCAGAGGCAATTGTCAGGCAGCTGCCCCAGTGCCCCTCTTTGCTTCATAAATGGGTCCCAGCAGGCCCTACCAGTGAGATTCAGTATGTGACCCATGAGGAGGAAAGCTACACTCCAAAAGAACTTCAGGGGTTTTCTGATCATTGTTGTTAGGTGCTATGGAATCATTGTGACTCACAGCAACCCTATGTACAACAGAACAAAGCACTCCCTGACATTGGGCTAGGCACAGGATCTCTCCATGTTTAAGCCCATTGTTGCAGCCACTGTGTCAATCCATCTAATGGAAGGTCTTCCTTTTTTTCATTGATGTGCCACTCTCCCAAACATGTTGTCCTTCTCCAGGGATTGGTCTCTCCTGATAACATGTCCAAAATTTTCTAATCATACAGATAGAAATTAAATAGAAAAAAAAAAAAAAAAGAAGAAGTCCAGTGAACACATACGGGAATGGAAACAGATGCAAGGAGTGAAACAGTGATGGAAGGAACATAATTTTGGATGGGGCCTAATTTATTTATTTATTTTTATTATTTTATTTTATTTTATTTTATTTTTTGCAGTACTGGGGATTGAATCCAGGGCCTCATGCTTGCATGCTCTGCAAGTGCTGGACCACTGAGCTGCACCCTCAGCCCATTTTTTTACTTTTTGAGACAGGGTCTCGCTAAGTTACACAAACTGGCTCTGGTCTCGAACTTGCAATCCTGTCTCTGCCTCCCCAGACACTGAGATTATAGGTGTGTATGACAGTGCCTGGCTGGGCCTAATTTGTTGACAAGGGCCCACTGAGAACAGATTCTACATTTAATATTGTAGCTCAGAGAATCATAAAGATTGTTTGTTTGTTTGGCTGGCTGGTCCAGTTTTTGACTGCAGATCACAGGTGGCTCACAGAGAATGAATTGGCAATACTAGAGCGGTGTTGGTTTAGTGTAAAGGAAGGGATTCAGAGGCACAGGGAGTCTGGCGGTTGAGAGTGCATTTGACATGTAAAACCTGCTCACCACGCTGGGAGGGGCCAGACACAGACCTGTTGCCTTGCCTGTGAGAAACAGATTGATGGTGGCCCCACCACCCTTCACTTGCTCTGCAGTTGCTTCTCCTGCAGACCAGACTTCACAATGGGAACCTGAGTCACTCAACTGGAAAACTTAAACGCAGTGGGAGTCATTGGATGGCAGGGTGGCAAGTGCCAAGTGGCAAGGTGGATGTGGTTACCACAACGGCCGGCAGAGGCAAAACCATGGTCAGGAGAGGCTGACTCAGGTGGACCTGTGGTGCTGGCTAACTGATCATGGCATTCCCTGGAGGGAAATCCACAGGACACCTTCTAAAGTCTCACTTAATCTGCACAAGCAAAGAACCTCCATGTCCAGTGAGCAAAAGTCTAACTTGAATCTTAAGAACCGAGAATCACAGACTCCTTGGTTCCTAGACTCCAGCCAGTTTGGAGACCCAGAGCCTCTGAATGACAGGGAGGCCCACTGCAATATGGGAAGAATGCAGTACAGTGTCCAACATGGACACTGGGGTCTCTCCTCCATCCTTCTCCAAAGGATGTACAGCCTTTTATCCAGGAAAGTGTGCATTGGGGAAAAGGAAATAAGCAGACCTGTTGGGGACTGCTGGACCTTGATTCTGATGGACATGGATTCCGGGAGAATAGACCTCACTGGGGCCCTCCACTCCAAGTGAGTTCTTCTGGATGCCAGGCGATCCGTGGTGTTTTAGCTCAGGTCTGTCTCACTGTGAGCCCACTGGGCCCCCGAGCCCATCCTGTCTTATTTCCTTGCTTCCAGAGTACATAATTGGAACAGAAGTACATAACCCATGGCCGAAGCCCCAAGCTGGTTTTCTGACCTGCAAAGTGAGAGTTGTTATGGTGGAAAGGCCAAGTGGAAGCACTAGAGCTGCCTCTGCCTGGGGAAATACAAAGACAAATGCAACTACATCCCTGGCACCACCATCAAGGGATTGAAAGGCACAGGTGGTGACCCCTACCACACCCCCATTCCACCCTCTGGCCTGTGCAGGAGCCAGGCAGATGCTGGAGAATGATAGTGGATTATCTGTCATAACCTGACCCAGGTAACAACTCTGGTCACAGCCTCTGTACCAGATGTGGCTTTATTGCTTGAGAAAAAGAACATGTACCTTGGTATCCCTTGGTACCCCTTGGTATCCTTTGGTATCCCATGTCCATAAGGTCTGCCAGGAGCGGTTTCCTTCACCTGGCAGGGCCAGCAATACACCGTGCTGTCCTTTCTCAGGGTGAAGCTCCTCTCTAGCCCTGTGGCACAATAGTTCACAGGGCCTTTGTCCACTGTTCTGTCCCTCAAAGTGTCACTGGCCCCTCGCCCTGATGGCGCCCTGACTAGCAGCTACTCTAGGTGCATCTGTAAGACATCTGTGCGTCACTGGGAAGTAAATCCAACTGAGAGGCAGGGCCCTTCTATCTCACTGAGATCTCTCTGCCCCCAGTGACTTGGGGCATGTGGAGATGTCCCTTCCAAGGTGAAGGATGAGTTGTTATCTGTGCCCCTCCTATGACCAAAAGAAGAACAACGTTGCATGGGCCCATTTGAGCAAGAGGCCCCAGGCATTTCCTGAGTGACCCCCAAAGCCTGCAGTTGTGTGTGTGGCCCAGAAGAGGAGGAGACTCTAACTGTGCAGGCTGCCCTGTCCTTCGGGCTGTACCACGCCACAGGTCCAATGGTGCTGGGAGGGAAGGGCAGAGGGAGGCTGAGGAAGCTCTGGCCGGCCCCACAGGTGAGTCACAGAGGGGCCTCAGGACTCTGGAGCAAGGCCCTGCAGCCCGTGCACGCGGCCACTTCTGAGAATCAGTGCTCAGCCACTAATGGCCTCTGAGAAACTACCCCCTGGCGGAGGGCCACCAAGTTTCCCTACGACCTGAGCTGTGCATCCTGTGCTGATTGTCCTATTGCCAGTTGCACACAGAGGCACTCCATCATGAGGTGAAAATGGTATGTGAGATCAGGTCCAAGCAGGCCCTGAGGACACAAGTAAGACTGAAGAAGTGGCCCAAAAGCCCGTGGGTTCCATGGCCCCTCTGCTCCCTTCTACCTCCCAGCCTGCACCAGGGGCCCCGTGCAGAGCTGCCTACAATCAGGTCAAAGGAAGAGAAGCCCAGGCCTGGTTTACAAAGGTTCTGTACAAAATGCAGCTACCACCCGAAGGTGGACAGCTGTGGCATCGCAGCATCTGTCTGAACATCCTGAAGGACCGCGGGGAGGGGACACTCCCAGTGGGCAGAGTTTCAGGCAGTGATCTGGCTGTACCCTCTGCTTGGAAGGAGAAAAGGCTGAGCCGTGCTGACGCATCACCTCCTGGGCCCTGTCCAGTGGCCTGGCTGGATGGTCGGAGACTTGGAAGGAGTGAGATCAGAAAACTGGCGTTAAGGAAACTTGGATAAGAGATGTGTAGACAGCCTGTCCCTGCGGGGCAAGGACAGGTCCCACATGAATGCTCATCACCAACATCCTCAGCAGAGGAGGCTTTCGGGTGCCCCTGGTTTGTGGGTACTGATGGGCCTCTGTCTCCAGCCTCCCAACCATTGCCCAATGGCCCATGAAAAAAGCGACCACACAGGCAGGGGTGGCAGGGATGCGTGGGCTCAGCAATCCAGGCACAAAGACCCCATGAACTGTTGTGCCACAGGGCTGGAGAGGTGCCACACCCTGGGGAAGGACAGCACGGTGTATTGCTGGCCCTGCCAGGTGAAGGCAACTACTCCTGGCGGACCTTGTAGACAGGGTTGAGAAAACATATGAAGGGATTCATTCATTTTCTCAAGCAATAAAGCCACTCCCCAAGGCTACGGCCATTGCTGAGTCCCAGTTGGTCCACCGTGGTACCAACACCAAATCCTCGACACTTCCCCATGCCCCAGGCCAGCAGCCAGCCCCTGGCAGGTGAAAGCAGTCTGGTAGGATGTGCTGGACCACTTCTGTCATGTCCCTGCTGCAGCAGACGCTTGCTCTGATGGGTACTTGCCGTCCCTCGTGCAGTTTCTCCCCAGACTGCCATCACTGGACCACAGTGGGCCTCATCTACCATCGTGGTCTCCCACACGTGCCTGCGTCTGTTCAGGTGGCTTCCATAAAACACCTTCGACTGGTGACTAAGGGAGAACAGAAACTTGTCCCTCACACTTCTGGAGGACAGGAAGTCCGAGATCACGGTGCCTGCAGAGTCAGTGACGGCTGTGGGCGTGTTCTTCCTGGATGGTGCCTTCCTACTGTGACTGCATCAGGAGAAGAAGGGTAACGAGCATCTCACCCCTTCTGTAAGGGCACTAATCTCATGTGTTAGGGGCTCTGCCTCACCATGGCCCTTTCTCTTAATACCATTGTATGGAAGGTTACAACCGCAGCATATAAACTTTGAGAAGACACAAACATTCAAACCACAGCAACACACCACAGCGCTGCTTCTCCCCCACCACCCCAGGGCTGAGGATGGAACCTAGGACCTTGCTCTTCCCACCTCCCTACCCCACAGCACTGTCCCTGGTCAGGAAAGTCACCTCCCAGCACATAGAGTGTGGCGATGGGCCCTGCTCATGGAACTCACTGGTCCACCCGCGTCCCTACTGTCCTGAAGCAGCTGGCTGGCTACAGCAGCGGGTGGCCTGTTAAGATGCAGGTGCAGCCCCAGCTGGGTGGCAACACCCATAGAGCTGGGCAGGGCTCTTCTCCAGGCTGAGCACACTCTGCACCAGTGTCCAGTGCACGGTGTTGTTCCTCCCAAAGTCGGGCCTCACAGGTGGAGGAATCAGGGGGTAACCCACTCACCATTATCCCTCGTGACTCACTGCCAAGATGTTTGCTTCCTGTTCCATGACCTCGCCTGAAGATGGTGGTCCTGGAGGGGGTTCCTTCCACCAGCAGACAAGATACATCGGCTAGCTTTTGCATCGCCGTGACCAAAACACCCAAAAGAAACCACTCAAGGAACGAAAGGCGTATTTGGTTCATGGCTTCGGAGGGGTTCATCTTACAGAGGTGGTGGAGGCACAGCCAAGAAGCTCGGCCCAGGGGGGCAGAAGCCTGTGGCAGAGGCTCTTCCCATCAAGGTGGACCAGGAAGCAGAGAGAACGAGGCCGGAACTGGCAGCCAGGTACAAGCCCCAGGGACCTACTCCACACACGCGGCCCATAACTCCTACAAGTTTCCCGGCTTCCCAAAACGGGGCCACCAGCTGGGGACCAAGCATTTAAACATGAGCCTGTGGGGGTCATTTTATATTCAAACCGTAACACACGGCCATGACCCACAGAACTGCAAGTTACCACCTGCCACGCTGGGCTCCCCGGGCCTCTGAGTCACAGGCTGAGAGGGGAGTTGGGATGTTGGCCGGGTGACCAGTCCTGACCGTCAGGGGAAACTGGACTGCCGCCCCATGAGGAGGAGAGAGAAGAGGAGGAGGCTGGGGGCAGGAGCTCCCCAGGACAGGCTCTGGGTGTGACAAGGCTGGGCTCAAGGCCAGTGGGGAGCTACAGCAAGCTACTCCAGGCCGACTGTGAATGGTCCAGAGGAAGGCGTGGGTCACCCGCCTGCCAGGCAGAGCACCGTGGCCGCTGAGGTGCCTGCTGAAGATAAAGGGAACCCAGCCTGAGGAGTGGAAAAAGGTCATTATAAATAACAGCCACACCATGTGACAGGCACAGAAATGGGGACGGTGGTGGCCACGAGGACTTCCTCTGTTTTAAGAATATATTTGTGCAGGGCTTCAAACCTGTGAAAAATTAGGTTCAGGTTCTAGTGCAGTTTCAATATGTCAAAGTTCACAGGGCTCAGATTCAGACTTAAAATCTTAACCCTATGTGTAGGTAGATGACTAAATCCTTTTCATTTTTTTCTAATTTTTAAATAGCTACAGATTAATTAAAAAAAAAAACCCTACAGATTAAATACTGAACCCAAACCCAGTTTTCACTGGGTTTGCATTCAGGTTCAGATTCAGAATTTTTTTTTTAAATGCTTGAACTAGAATGGGTTCAGGATTCATATTTGGATCCCATTGGAAGCCCTGCGATATACACATGGGCTTTAAGCCGATGTACAAGTATTATTACATGTTTACGCCACAAAAAATGCTTGCGCTGGAATGGGCTCAGGGTCCGGGTTCTGTGTGAAGGCTTGGGTGTGTGTGTATGCGCACCCATCGTAGGCAGAGGCCTTTGTTTTCTTCTCTCCCTTATTCCTACATCCTGTAACCTAGCACATAATTGTCTTCATACCAGTACTTAGGTGTTCATTTTACAGCATAAATTTTAAGATATGGGATGGCAGGACAAGAGTAAACATCACCCAAACATTTTGCCTTCTCTTCTGGGGAAGGGCAGGAAAGTTGTGTCGTGTCAGGAGGAACTCTGACCTTGTCGTCTTTATGTGAGATGAGGTGAGGTTTCAGATGGATACATCCGCCATGTTGACAGAGGTGGACTGTTAGCTTTCGTAGCAACCTGACTGGGTTATGGGGTGCCAAGACAGCTGGAAAAGCATTATTTCCGGGTGCCCCTGTGGGGGTTTCTGGAGGAGGTGGGCATTTATTGGCTTTGGTGGGCTGCGTGGGGAAGAGGCACCCCACCCTATGTGGGCGGCACCACCCAATCACCTGAGGGAGCAGGCGGAGGCAAGGACAACCCACACCTGCGCACATGCTCGCTGCCAGGGGGTTGGGACGTCTGCCTTCTCCTGCCGGTGGACTTCAGAGCACCAGGCCCTCTGGCCTTGGACTCCAGGACAGCCGCTAGTGGCCCTGACCTCCAACCTCAGGCCTTTGGGTTCTTGCATCAGCTCCCTGGGCTCTGAGGACCTTGGACTTGGACCAGGTCTCGCTGGCAGCTGCCTGGTTGTCCAGCTCCTATCACAAAACTTCTCGGCCTCCCCCGACCCCCCGACATAATCACATGCGCCAATCCCTGGCAAGCCCCTCCCCTATCTCTACCTCGGGAGCACTGTGGTGGGGGCCGCTGTGCACCCTGACCCTCTTGGCTCACTGCCCCGGCTCCCAGCCGCGGCCCTCCCCAGGAAAAGATTCCTCTCCCACGCTTTTCCTCTCCCAAGACCACGAATGGGCAACGCCCCCCGAATGACCAACGGAGGGAGGCAAAGGCCGGTTCCCTCACCTCGTTCCTGGCCTCGCTAAAGGGCCTCTGCAGCTCCAAAAACAACCAGAACCCATGAGGCTGGCGCGTGGACGGAAGACCGTCCTGCTCCTCGGGCGCGATCCTGCATCTCTCTCTCACCAGCCTTGTCCCCAGAGTACCCGCTACTGAGCCTCGGCCTGTACGGGTCTATCACAGCCTCTGGTGCCATCACATGACACCCTGTACACAGGTCTGGGTCTGAATCTCGCCTCTTATAAGGACACCACTCATACTGGAGCAGAGGCCCCCCTGGTAGTCTTATCTCAGTTCATGGACACAGGCCACCACCCTCACATAGCTCCCAAACAAGGGATTTCCAAGGCAGTGCCCAGGCACTCAGCTCTGCTGACTTGACACATCCACACCCGCAACCTGAGAGTCTTTTTTATCCCAAGAGCCGGCCACTGAGTGCTCTGCACTGGCCCACGTAGGTTGTTAAAAAAGGAAGCAATTTCCATCCTGGCTGTAGAGAGCCCCTCGCAGGGCCCAGCAGAGGCCCTCAGGAAGGATGGCCAGGCCCATTCGAATCCGTGGGCACGACACAGAACCACTATCATTAGAACTTTCTGGAAACCCCTCTATCAGCCAGCCAGGCTCTAGCCCAAAGTGCCTCCCAGTGTGAGGCCCAAAGTCTGAGCTCCCGTGAGAGTCAGGGCCAGGCCCGCTGTCATTGCTGGGGCAGGCAGGCCATTGGTGGCCTTCCTCAGTCTGCAGATGCTTCACCCTGACCTCCAGCTGTGTTGTCACAGGGTGTACTGCCTTTTATAAGGACAAAAGTCTAGCTGGGTGTGGTGGCGCACGCCTGTAATCCCAGTGGCTCAGGAGGCGGAGGCAGGAGGATCGCAAGTTCGAGACCAGAGGCAGTCTGCGTAATTTAGGGAGACCCTGTCTCAAAAAGTAGAAAAATGGACTGGGGGTGCAGCTCAGCGGTCCAGCACTTGCAGAGCATGCAAGCACGAGGCCCTTGGTTCAACCTCCCGTACCGCAAAAAAAAAAAAAAAAAAAGGACAAAAGCCTCATTGCCTTAGTTATTTCATCTGCAATAACCCTGTTTCCAATTATGAGATGGTCATAATTATGAGATAGTGGAGGCTATGACTATATCATGAGTTCTGGCGACACTCTCAACCCCCCACGCTTCCCTCCTGCCCTGGAGTCGGCCCACCATTCCACTGGCTCTGCCAGAGGGAAGCAGGCAGATCCACGAACATGAAGGGCTCCAGGTTCCAGGCTCTGGGCAGGCACAGCCGTGGGAACTACAGAGGCTGCAGAGCCCTGGCCAGGCCCTGCTCAGGGGCTCCATCCACTGCCCCCAGGCGAGGCCTTTCCTGACATCAAGATGCATCTCTGTCCCGCACGACTTTGGGCCCCAGAGCCATGACAGAGGGACTCAGGGTCAGGCCAGTGGTCTTTGACATGGTCAAGGGTGAGAGCAATCAATGGTTGCCCAAGAGCCACCGGCCTCTGTCTCTGGAGCTGGAGGGGGAGTGCGGGACAAGTAGCAGAAGACCTGGGAAGACGTCCAGGTGGGCACCGACCTGCAGGGGCTGCCTAGGGAAAGGTGCTATCCAGGCAGGTGGAGATGTCAGCCGGGGCCTTCTGGGAGTCTACCATCTTGGCCTGGCCCAGCGTGGGCCCCATGTTCTGGGCCCCGTGACTAGAACTCTGTCCCACTTAAGCGCAAGGCCTCCTACGGCGCACTGGGGGCATTGGTCCAAACTCCCCACGGGGGATGGTTTCTGTCCTCACCATCACCACGTCATGGCCGAGGCCCCTCTAACAAAACGGGGCCACCATTTCGGCATCACAGCATCTGTTTCGGATGCCCCTGGTTTGTGGGTACTGGTGGGCCGCTGTCTCCAGCCTCCCAACCATCGCCCAATGGCCCGTGAACAAAGCAACCACACAGGCAGGGGTGGCAGGGATGTGTGGGCTCAGCAACCCGGGCTTCCACACCCCAAGGCCATGGCCACTGCTGAGTCCCAGTTGGTCCACTGTGGGACCAACACCAAATCCTCGACACTTCCCCGTGCCCCAGGCTAGCAGCCAGCCCCTGGCAGGTGGAAGCAGTCAGGCAGCAGGCAGGCAGCAAGAGGAGAGCCCGCACGTCAGTCCCGTGCAAGTGCCTCGTGACCGGGAACCTCTGTGGGAACAGAAAGCCTGTGCCTTTTTTGCCAACTCCGATGGAGGAGGGGTCTAGTGTGCAGAAGGGTGGCTGGACGGAAGCAGGACGCCGCCAGGCCGCTCCCTCAGGTCCTCCTCTCCCCGCTGTGTCTTTGGGGAGGAGGATGGTCCCCTGCTCCAGAGGCAGGGAGGAGGCATCTTTGGGATGACCGCCTTGGCAGCTGCTCCAGGGGAGAAGAGAGGCACAAGTCCAGGGAGGCTCCTGGCCCCCGCTGCTCCTCAAATGCCAAGGGACTGCGTTTGAGGCAGCGCATCCTGGGTCCCATCACCCCCAAATCCAGTTCCTTGCCATGGCGGAGGGAACACTGGAGATGTTAGATGAACAGTGAGGATGTGGGGAGCAAGCAGGCCCGGGGTGATGGTGACGTGACCCTCCGAGGCCAGCTGCACACTGACCCGCGGCAGGTGCAAGGGGGCAGAGGAAGCAGAGGCCAGCTGGGCCAGGCGCCTCCTCCGTCTCAATCTCTGACTTAGGGCTCTGGCGTCTCCTCCCAGCCCCTTCTCTGCGGTCGCACTGGGGTGCGGGCAGAGCCACAGGCCTGCCTGTGTTTTTTTGGCCAGATCAGAGCCCTGTCTCCTGTTGCCCCATCCAGGACACCCATGGTCCCAGCTCTTCGCCATTGCAAGGAACCCTGAATCACAGCAGCCTCCAGGCCCAGCTCAGTGCAGCTCAGTGGTGCAGCATTTGCCTAGTTTGCTCAAGGCCTTGGGTTTTACCCCTCAGTGCTGGAACAATAAAAGTTCTGGAACCTTCTCCTGATGTATCTACCAGTCCCAGCTGTCCCCTGGGCATTCCCAACCCAAGTGAGTTTCTGGCCTTCGAACGACTCATCTTGAACCCAAGTTCTCCTCTGTGGACACACCTGCTGCCCCCCTGGACACAGCTCTACCCTGTGAGTGGGGTCCTCAGCCCGGGGCTACCCTCCCTGGCAGATCTGCTACCCTGGGGGATTGGCCCCTCTGGCCTGTCTGGGTCCAGGCTGGGGAAGAGTCAGGGGTACACTCAGCCACCCGAGCCTTCTTTTCCTGGGCTCTGCCCACCTCTTCAGGCCTCAGTGGGCAGCTGCTCTGGGGACTCCTTGGGGTCACCCTCAGGGACGCAGGCGTCCTCTGCGTGGCCCTCATCACGTGGACATCTCCCACCCATGTTGTCCACAGCTGGAGGAAATGGTCTGTGGGTGACTCCAAGGAGCCCCTAGTGGAGCCCAAGTGGCAGGGGTCACGGTCCTGGAGGAGACCACGGGCCGGAGGGAGGCCCTGAGATCTCCAGTGCCCTTGGTATCTCCTCAATGACAGTGTGGGAACAGAGGGCTGTGACTCTGACCAGACCAGGCTGGGCTCCCACCAGGTAAGATCCTGGTCACTGCTGAGAGGCAGGACTGGGTCACGCAAGCTGTCCCCTCCCCGTGCCTCCAGCCCCATGGTAGTGGGGTAGGGGTAGGGGCAGGGGTCAGAGAGAGGCCCCTGGGTCCCCCTTGGCCATTGCTGCACAGGGCTGGGGGCACCAGGGCATGGCAGCCAGCCCTGGTCACCTGCCAGCCCCACCACCCCCTCCTCAGGGAATGTGGTCCTCACAGACTGCTCCCCAAACGAGGACTCTGGGTTTCCACAAGTGAAGGCAGCCTGCAGAGCCCGCCACCCCCGCAGGCAGTGACCACCAGGTCCTCATGCAGAAGGAGAATCCACCAGGGGACCAGCTCAGCCCCATGGGCCGAGGCCCCACCCCCAGGCTGGACAGCAGCCGGTCCAATGCTCTCCCTGAAGACAGGGCCTCCTCCTGCTGGCCCGGCCCAGATTTCCGGATTCCACTGCCTGTCAGAATCCTGAGGCGGAAACATGTCAGGCCCCAGCCGACCCTTGGTGACCCAGAGTCCTGTGTGTGTTTGGCTGGGCCGATGCCTGTCGGGCTGTGCTTTAAGGGCAAGGTTCCCATACCAGGGGCGGCCCCAAAGTCCATCCTGGGCCTTGGTGGCCCTGCTGGTCACTGGTTGCTGTTCTTAGTCAAGGTCATGGTCCCTCAGAGGCCAGCCAGGCTTCTTTCCACAGCCTCAGTTTCTGCCCCACTCCCAGGGTTCCTGGGTTGTTCCTCCCCTCCTCCACCACCCCCAGGACTTGGGGGGTGGCCCTTGGATCCTCACTGGTCCCGGGGAGACCCTGCCCCACCCCTGTGGGATCACCACGGACCCCAGGCTCCAGGACCCCCATGATATGGCATGGTGCCCCAGCTGGGCACAGCAAACCCAGGCCTCCCAGCGCCAGCCCAGCCTCTCATCTCACCCCAGACCCCTCCATGCACAGGCTCAAATTGCTTGCAAGTCTCCGCTTCGCCACACCACGCCTCTCTGTCCTCCCCTGCCATGAGCTCTCCTCCCCTCCTCGGCCCTCAGTGCTTGGGTCACCTGGAAACCTCACATGAGGGGACTGCTTGCTGGTGAGCTCCTGACTGTGTCTGCCTCCAAGCCTGGCCACCATGGGCTCTGGCCTGGACCCTGCTGCCCTGTGGGTCTCCCTGCCTCCCCCCGGCTCCCAAAGCCCAATCTCATCCTTGGACAGGAGAGAATACTTGAGACCTAACTCAGGGCCGGGCTGGGATTTAGCTCAGCTGGTAGAGCGCTGCGCTGTAGTCTCTGAGGTCCCGAGTTCAATTCCCAGCACCGCAAAAATGGGAGAAGGGCCTGGCAATCCACTCCCAAGGCAATCCCGAAATAGCCATTGAAAACCCTATGAGGGTCGCTATGAGTCGGATACTGACTCAACGGCACCTAACAACAACAACAACAACTCGGGGCCTGCCTCTCCCTGCTCCCCAAGCCCATGGCTGTGCTCGCAGTACCCAGACTCCCAGCTCTTCCGCTCTTCTCCAGCGCTTTCTGCCCTTGGGGCTTTGCTCTTCCCTGGGCCTGGAAAGGACCTCACACCCACTGAGGATCAGGCACAGGCCTCAGAAATGTCCCTGCCCACTGCTGGGCAGATGTCTTGCCCCCCACACCCCATCACCTCTTGGCTCCTCCCAAAGTCTCTAATTTGCCAACATGTCTGCCTGCTTCCTGCCTACCCCTCTAGGCTAGAGCCCTACCAGGGCAGGCCCCCCCCCCCATAGAACCCTTGGAGTGGAGAACATGACATTTACTCCAGACCTCAAGTGACACCCAGGACTGCCTTCAGACACCTGGATGCGGTGCTGTTATTCTTCCCAGTTGAGACCCCAGGAATGAGAGCTGAGTAGGCAGACAGACCACAGCTGTGTGGACAGTAGGATCCTGACACCCTAGGAAGTAGAGCCACATCTCTGCACCAATCGGCCCAGAGGATCAGGCCCTGGCTACAGGAAGCCAGCTCCCCTATGTTTGTGTCCAACCCAAGACCAACCAGAGAAAGTCATATATACTCCCCAAATCAATCCCGTGGGACACCCTCCTTCTACTCAGCACACCTTGGCTTCCCCAAGCCAACAGACTCTAATCCAGGCACAGCTCAGCCATCCCTGGCTTTTTGGAAGCTGTGTATACTTTACTGAGATGTAATTCATACACCATAAAATTTACCCATAGGAAGCATGCGGCTCAGTGTTGGGAGTACAGTCACTGAGTTGTGCAGCCACACCACTGCTCAACTCTAGAGCGTTTCCAACATCCCAAAGAGACTCCACAGGCACCATTAGCACTGCCCTCCTCCCCCACAAAGTCCCAGGCACCCACTAGTCTACCTCTGACTATTAGGTTGCCCACCCTGAGCACGTCACGTAAATGGAAGCACACAGCACACAGTCTTTTGCACCTGGCTTCTTTCATTCAGCATGACATTTCCAAGGCTCGTCTGAGCTGTAGCCTGTGTCAGTGCTTCCTTCCTTTTAGTGTCTCAACAAGACTCCATCGCATGGATGGAGCATATCTCATTTATTCATTTGTCAGTTCATGGATGTTTTGGTTATTCCCACTTTCTGGCTAGGACAGGTGATGTCATAAATGTGCATGTACACATTTTGATGTGGACCTATGTTTTCATTTCTCTAGGAGACATACAGATATATAGATAGACAGCTATAGCTATAGATGTAGATATAGATATACAGTTATATGCACATATACAGATAGATAATCTTGATCACTACAGCTTTGTAGCGAGTGTGAATTAAGAAACATGAGTCCTCCAACTTTGTTCTTTTTCAGATTATTTTGGCTATTTTGGGTCCCTTGCATTTCCATATGAATTTAGGGTTAGCTTGCAGAGAGCCAGCTAAGGATTTGATAGAAATTGCCTCAATGATGTGGATCATTTTGGAAGTATCACCATCTTAACAATATTAAGTCTTCTGATCCATGAACATAGGATACCTTTGCATTTGCTTAGAGTTTTCATTTGTTTTCAGTGTACAAGATTCACACGTTTCTTTTGCTAAACTTATTCCTAGGTACTTTGTACTTTTTGCTACTATTGTAAATGGGACTGTCTTTTAATTTCATTTTGGATTGTTCATTGCTAATATATAGAAATAAAATTGATGTTTATATATTGCTTGTATTAGTTACATTTCTCATCACTGTGGCCAAATATTTGACAGAAACAACTTAGAGGAGAAAAGATTTATTTTGGCTCATGATTTCAGAGGATTCAGTCCATGATTTCTTGACCCAGTCCCCTTGGGCAAGACACCATCACAGCAGGAGCTTGTGGCAGGGGAAATTCTTCACCTCATGTTGAACAGGAAGCAGAGAAAGAAACAGGAAGGGGCCAGGGACAAGTTACCCCAAGGACCTGCCTCCAGTTACCTACTTCTTCCAGCTAGGCCCTAACTCTTAAGATTTCCAGAACATCCCTAAATAGTGCCACCAGCTGGGTACCAAGCCCTCAACACATGAGCCTGTGAGGCAAATTTCATATTCATGCCATAACATCGAATTTGTACTGTGCCACATTACCAAGCACATTTATTCCTCTAGATAGGTGTTTCGTGGATTTATTAGAATTTTCTATATGCAATATCATGTAATAAGCAAATAGAGGTAGTTTTATGTCTTAGTCCATTTGGGCTGCTATAACCGGTGGCTTATGAATGATAGAAATCTATTGCTCACAATTCTGGAGGTGCTGGCAGACTTGGTGTCAGGTGAGAGCTGCTTTCTTGGTGTTCATAGCTGTCTTCTCCGTGTCCTTGCTTGGTGAAAGAGAGGGGCCTGGGGTCTCTCTGAAGCTTCTTTTGTGAGGGCCCGAATCTGATTCTTGAAGGACTTGTCCTCATACCCTAGTCACCCCTCAAACACCTCACTTCCAAATACATTACCTTAGGGGTTAAGAGCCTGCAGCCGTAGCCCTGTGGCATCCGATCCCGTCAGATCTCGGAAGCTAAGCAGGGTCGGGCCTGGTTAGTACCTGGATGGGAGACCACCTGGGAACACCAGAAGCTGTAGGCTTGGGAGAAGGACCTGGCAACCCCCTCTCAAAAATCAATCTGCCATTGAAAACCCTATGAACAGCAGAGAAGCACTGACAATAGTGTTTCCCCTGTTGTACAGAGGGTCGCTATGAGTGGGATACCGACTCGACGGCACCTAACAACAACAAGGGGTTAAGATTTCACCACGTGAGTGGAGAAGAGGCGCGGACCTCCAGGCTCAGCATTTCATTCTTCCTTTCCAGTGTGCCTTTTACATCTCCTTCTGGCTACAGCCTCCAGGACAGTGGCGAGTGAGGCATCGGCTGTGGGTTTTCCATAGCTGCCCTTCAGGGGCAGGAGGTTCCCTTCGGTTCCTAGTGCCTTCAGGGATGCTGTCAAGTAGAAGGTGTGAGGCTTTGTTGCGCTGCCGCTCCGAGGATACCGAGATGATCATGTGGCTTTTGTTCTGCACTATGCCGCTGGTTTTGGGGGTGAAACTCGTCCTCTCTCTCCTTCTCTCTTTTAATACACAGCTGTCCCACTCCCTGACGGGCCTCTGAGTCTCCGGCAAATAGAAGTGACAACGCCAGGGCAAGCTGTGCGTGAATAGCTTGGGTGGTCTTCACATATTTCAGGACGCTGAGGCGCAGAGGGGTTCCATAAGCCTCCCCCCACCGCAGGAGGGCTCTGTGGGGCAGTGAGTCACCAGGCCCTGGGTCTGCGCCAGGCGGAGGAGTCTCAGTCAAACAGGGCTCGCAGGAGCAGATGACCTTGAGTGTCCCGTAGGCTGGGCCCTGCTCCAAGTGCAGCGGGCATAGTGCCACACATCATGTGCCTGGCAATGCTGTGCAGTGGCTTTACCACAGATGGGGAAACTGAGGAAGCAGTTTCTTGGTCACACAGAGGGGAAGACTCTGAGACAGGCATGGGCTGCCCATCTTCCCCAGGGCAGTCAGCCCTTCATGTGGGCTGGACCAAGGATGGGGGCCTCTCATCTCCTGTGTCTCTTCCGGAAAGCCCTTCCCCTCCTTCCTTCCCCGCTCCTCTAGCACAAGTCTGGAGCCAGATGGAAGCTCCTTTGGGCCCCAACAACCACAGCAGCCCTTCTGAGATGCACCGCCTGGCTGGAGCCGCGCTGACACACATCATATCCAGCTGGCCCTAGCTTCCCCAAGGCCCTCCGAGGTCAGGCTGGCAGGTGGCTGGCAGGGCCTTCAGACCTGGAGCTTGCAGGTGCAGGCCTGGAGAGGTGACCACCAGACACCCTTGCTCCCCGTCCTCCCCGCCAGCCTCCCTGCGCCCGTGAGTGTCTCGTCCCCCGCGGGGCTGATGCAGCCTGCTGCCAGAACCCTCATTCAGCCCCGAGACAGGCTGTGCAAGCCTCCCCGCACCCCCTGTGGTCACAGTGGGCCAGCACACCCCCAAGCCCCAGGTCTAGCCTTCTTCTCCTGGCTGTGTCTGCTCCTGCCTCAAGGGCTTCTGCTCTGCCTGTCACCCTGGAACGCTCCTCTGCAGGGTGGCAGTAGGGCCTGGGTGCGCCCTGGCTCCACCTGGCTCCTCCGAGCCTCCACGGCTCAGGCTTGTTCTCATGACTTTCTGTCAGCCATCCTGGGAACTCCCTCCCTCCTCAGCACTGATATGATTTGAGCATCGTGGGACGATACCTGTCACCTCCACCAGAGCCTGAGGTACTCGAGGGGAGCAGTGGGATCCACAGGCAGCACTGGAACAGGGCCTTGCACACAGCAGGCACCCACTAGCTATTTGATGCTGGACCAAGGAAGGGGAGAGAACACGCTGGCCTGGCATGAGCTGCCTGGGAGGCTGGTGGGCTGAGGGCACAGCACGCATCCCACACTTCTTGCGGGGCGTGTCCCCATCAGTGGGGAGCTGCTGGGACAGCAGGCACCCAGGACACAGAGAAACATTTCCCAGACCGAAGGCCCATTCTGCCCCCTTTCACAAAGAATCCTCACAGACCCCCATGGGGGACCTCAGTTGCTTTAGCTGCGAAGTCCCTTAGGCATGCAGGAGACATGAGAGTAAGTCTAGACTTGGGCTTGTGACATATACGCAAGCGGGAAGCCAGAACAGACTTCAGACAACCAGAGAAAAGCACAGGAGATTCCCAAAGAGCTGCTTCGTCCCCAATGGTAGCTACTGGCCGCCGGGGCTGTTCACATGCACACTACAATGGCATCCCACAATTAAAAAAATCACTTCTTAGTGGCCACATTTCTAACGCCCAGGAGTCACCGGTGCCAGGTGTCACCCCAACAAAGAGGGGCATAGCCACTGCTGCACCAGGTTCAACAGGATGGTCCCGTGCAGGGTGATGTTTCGCCAAGCAGAACTGGCCATGCGGTGGAGGCTGGGTCTGCAGGCTGGCTCCACATGGCCATCAGGTGAGCCCTGCAGGTGAAGCGGGCTTCCCATTTGGAGGAGAGGACGTGGGAGCTTTCACCCCTGTGTCACCTGTGGTGGCAGACAGCTGGGGAGAAAAGACTCCTCACTTTCCAGATCAGTCCCTGTGGGGGCGGCTCCTCCTCCTTCTCTGAGCCCAGAGCAGGAGGAGGAACCCCATACTACAGAGCTCTGAGGGACTTGGGCGAGTGCCGGTGGCTGAGATAGGAAAGGCTTCAGGAAGCCAGCTGTGTAAAAGGAACTATAAACTGCATTTAACAGCAAAACACAGGAACAGGTGCTGCAGCTCGGAAGGTTAATAACGCTCAAGTGCCACAGCTCTGAGGGTGCTACAGCTCCAGAGCCAGCCCTTCCGGAAGGCAGTCTCCTCTAAGGGTGTTGTAGGACCGGAGGCTCTTCAGACGTCCTCTGTTGACTGAAGTCTCTGCCAGTCTTCTGCTGGTGTTGACTGCAGTCTTCTCCCCTGATAGAAGTCTTCTTTGTGGATTGAAGCCTCGATTGAATTCTTCCTCTCCTCGCTGGTCTCCGTTGGTCTCTCCGTTGTCTCTCTGATGATCTTCTTCCCTCTGTAGGCGTGGGATGAGCTAGCTCTGGATAGAAGTCTTGATAGATAGTCCTCTTCTCTCTTGACGGTCGATGGTGTGAACTCTCAGCGATGGGATGGCTCCTGACTGCTGGCCTGCTCTGCTTAAATACCCTTTGGGTTAACGAACATAACTGCTCTAACTGCTTCTAACGGATCAGTACTCAGGGCATAACCAATCATGTAACCCCACGTGGGACTGGGCATGACCAATCAGAAGTGATATGCAAATAAAGAGTGAAAACAGATGATGTGTTTGGCCAATGGGGGGAGGTGTTCTTTGGTAGCCAATCAGGTGGCAAGATGAGGATGGGGCATGGCCAATCAGGTAGCAGGGGGCCTAGGCAGGCAGGGGCCACCTTGGTTTATTCCAGGCCAATAGCTTGGGGTAGAGGCCAGGATATAGGATAAGGTCACTGGGAGCTATCTTGCCCCAGAGCATAGATCTTAGTCCTCCCCGTGGGCTAGATAGACCTGTGTTACAGTGGTCCTCTCTATCTTTCCTGGGGGGATCCCTACAAGTCTCCACTTCCTTACTTACCCAAAGCAGGAGGCCAGCAGGGCCCCAGCCTTGGGGAAAACAGCCAGAGGCTGTGGCTGGACCCCTAGGGTGGCACAGCCTGGATGTACATGGACTGCAGTACTTGGAAGGGGCCTCCCCGACACTTAACGCTGGCCAGGGCACCAGTGATCTTTCCAAAGGCCGACTCAACTGCGGCCAGCAAAGGTCCCTTTCCATAAGACAAGGGACCAGCTTCCTAGAATCTCGTTTCTAGACCTTCAGGACTATGCCAGCTCCTGCCCTGGAGAACAGTTCGAACAAAGCACTCTAGCTCTGTAAAGCCATTCTCAGGCACACCACCGCCTCCGGAAAGTCCTCGGGGAATGTCCAATCCACCTGAGGGGGAGAGAGAGGGAGACCTCCTTCTTGGGGTACCCAAGGCTGTGTTTCCAGACAGTCACTGCAGTCTGTCCACATGCGCTGTCCTTGCAGCCAGCCCCCGGGGCTCGGATGTTTTCAGCAACTCTGGGACGCATCAAGCCAGCACGTACACCCCACCATGAGGTCCTGGCCTGGAGGCGCCTGTGTGCTGGCTGTAGAAGTTGCAGCATCTGCTTACCCCTAATCTGGGCCCTGGGCGGTGGAGGCGGGGTCTAGGGGCGGGGCGAGGAGCGCCCGTGGGGCGGGACCTTGAAGGAGGCGGGGCCCTGGCAGCCTATAAGAGATGCAGCGCGCGGCGCGCTCCCGGCCACAGAGCGAGCGCGCGGCGGTTGCGGCGACCCTCACGCAACCCTCCTGGTCTTCGGCTTTTACTTTGCTCGCACCCAGGTGGTCGTGCCCCTACCCCCCCAGCCCGCCAGCACCCCCGGCGACCCTCCAGGCCCCCGGCAGCCCGGCCCCCCAGCGCCGCAGCCCGCCCGCTTCCCAGGACCCGCCGCGTCCGCAGGCCGCCCTCCCGCCGCCCGCGCCGCCATGGGGGTGGAGGGCTGCACCAAGTGCATCAAGTACCTGCTCTTCGTCTTCAATTTCGTCTTCTGGGTGAGCCGCGGGGCTGGGGGACGGCGGGGCGGGGGGCGGGGCGCCCCCTCGGCAGGCCCGGCGGCGGCGCGCTAGGCCCAGCGGAGGGGGCCGCCAAGTTGCGGGGCCACCTGTGGGTTCCGGGTGCGGGGTCGGGTGCCCCTCGGCGGCGGGGCCGGGGCGTCCAGCCGAGCCACGGGCCTCTGCGTGTCGTGGCCCACCCCGCAGCCCAGGCCGGGGCGTCCAGGGCCCGCGGGCCCGCCCGCTGCGTGCTGGGGACGGGTGCGGGGCGTGCGGGCCGGAGCCACAGGACGCAGACCCCTTGGCGGTGGAGGGGCCCACGCGGCCCTCCTGGCCCCTGCTTCGGGGACCACCCTGCTTGATGAGCAAGGAGAGGGTTCGGGGGCGGGACTCCAGGCGCCCCGCCCCCATGAGCTCATCTTGGCCACCGCCCCTCAATGGGCCGCCGGGAGGGGGGCCGCACTCTGAGCCTTGGGGACGAACATCCCTCTCCTACCTCAGTTTCGCTCACCTTCCAGTCTGCTGTCTCCACGCTGGGGACCGTCCTGGGGGTCGGGCTCTGGACAGAGCACATGGCCCCGCGCTGGTGCGCACACACCGTTCTCCAGGTCCTGGCCCAGCCCCCTCCTCACCCACACAGATTCCAGTCCCCTGGAGGGGGACTGGTCCCCTGGAGGCTTTAAGGGAGGTGGAGCTGGGGCTGAGTTGGCACTGGCAAAGAGCGGCCCTAAAGAGCGGGGGACTCTGCGCACCGGGGGCCTGAGTTTCTACAGATCACCATGATCTGGCTGGATTTTCACTTTAGAAAAAGGTGCCCCCCCATCTGTCATCCTGGGGGAAGACCTAGGTGTGAGAGGGTTCCCAGGGTCTGTGGGGCAGAAGTACTTTCTCCTGACCTGTTCTCTCTGCTGGGAAGGGAACCGCACAGCGGTTCCCTTTTGTTTCCATTTCCTGCTGGTGCTCGAATTGGGGAGGGGTAGAGACTCTTCCTGGCCCACAGGGACTGTGCATGGGTGTCCCTGGCCAGTCCTCCGGGCGGTGCTCTGGGACCCCAGAGCTGTCCCCCTCTTCTCCTGGAGGAATGGGGCTGTGGCCAGGTGGTCTGAGAATCTCGAGTTGAGGCAGGAAGGGTAAACTTTTCTAGCGGCTCCTGGCGTGAGTGCGCGGGGCTGAGGACATCTGCTTTCCATCTAGATGGCTGGGGATCCCGGGGCGGATCCAGGGGCAGTGAGACATGGGGGGCGGGGGGGCTGCAGAGACTGGACTGAGCTCAGCTGGGAGAGGTGTTGGGGTGACATCCTTCCCAAGCCAGGCAGTGCTACGCAGCCTGCTGCGGGGGCACTGGTTGGGAGTGGCGGTGGCCTCCAGTGTCTGGGATGGGCCTGAGTGGCCCAGGCGGGTCCTGGGGGCTTTGACCAAGTGGAAGCATTGGTCACAATTTGCCTGCTCTGGCCCAGGCAAGTAGGAGGTAAATGTGTACCCGGGGTCCCTGTGCCGTCCCCTGAGCCCTGGACGTGGGGCGAGGACCCCGTGGGGAGCTGAAGGCAGGCTGGAGGGCCTTTTTTTGCCCTCTGAGCGGTGCATCAACCCATGCGGTCCTCCCACCCGCCGCAGGCCCGTGGGAATTGGGGCTGCTCGAGGCTGGTCGTTTCCCAGGCAGCTGGGGTGGAGGTGCAGCACATCCCAGGGGTGCTCTTTACTGAGGCCTCGCCTTACCCCTCCCAGGGGCCCACCTGGTGCCGCCTAGTGAGCACTGTAGCCCTGCATGGTCTCCTGGACCCACCCGCCCTTGCTGGCCGTGCAGTGGCCAGGGCTGCAGGACAGAGTCAGGCAGGGGGCTCCTCTCTGCCCCTCGGGGCCTTGCAGGCCTTGTCCTGCAGCCGAGAGCACCGTGCTGCCATGGAGCCTGGTCTCAGCAGAGCCCCACCTCACTGCTCAGGTCTTGGGCCTGGGCTTCCTCCTCCAAAGCAGGGTCCTCAGGACTCCATCTCCTGGGGTTGCGGGCAGACCAGCTAATGCACCCGAGTGCAGAGCGAGGGGCTTGGCGCAGGGAAGTCTCCGGAAATGGACACCGGGCATGATGTCCAACAGGGAGCGCAGCCAAGGAGAGCTGAGCAGTGGTGTGGGAAGTGCGTGGGGAGGGGCCCCTCAGGCCCACCGCGGATGGGGTGCGGTGTGGGAGCTTCGGGGCGCCTGGGGCTGAGACCAGGTTGACAATGAACGTCTTGAGTGGGTGCTTTTTTAGAAATTCCTTTTTGGTGAGGAAATCAGCTCTTTCTGGGCGGGGCATCCCAGGCAGCCGTGAGTGTCTCTCCAGGGAGGACCAGGCCCACGTGTGTGTGCGTCCGGTAGCAGGCGTGCGCCCCCTCCCAGGCCCCGGCAGCCACTGCTCTCTGCCTTCCCTGCCCGGGGGCTGCTTTGGAACCAACAGGGACCTGAGCTCCCTGGGTGGGACAGGGAACAACACAGGAAGACAGGCAGCAGGCGGCCTGAGCAGGGAGACTGTGCTCATGTCCTCCTAGAGCACCTTGGGGTGGGGCCGGGCGCTCCCAGTGCAAGGACCAGGGACCAGGGCAGGACAGCAGGGGCCACGTGTCCCTGCTTACTGTCCCCCATCCCATGTCCTGGGCCGTGTGATGGGCCTGCGGGGGCCTCACTTTCATCATCTGTGAAGTAGCTATGACAGTGACCATCTCTGTCCGTGTCCCCAACCCAGGACCGGTTGCTCCTGCAGCCTAATGCACCGTGGCTGTCTTCCAGTGGCAAGGCCGCCACGTGGGCCGTGAAGGAGACTGATCAGCAGCGCTGCTGACTGGCACTTAATTCTCCCAGACAGCACATGACCGTCTGTCACCTAGCGGCCCACTGCCTTCCTTCCTGAGAGGGGCTGCAGCCCAGGCTGGCTCTGGGCGGGGTGGGGACTTCCCAGGCCCGGTCTCACCAGGTGGGCAAGGGGACTCCTCTGGGGCCCCCAGGCTGTCTGGCTTTGGGGAGATGACTGTTGGGCTGGGCTGCCCAAGAAGAGGAAGTGTGTGGTTTGCGCCGGGCAGGCTGGCCTCAGTGAGTGTCTGAGCTTGGAGGGGTCCAGGGCTGGAGCAAGGAGGTGGGGGCCTGGACCCCAGTGGCCACCTGGCCAGCTCTGCTGTGGGGGCCCCTCATGGCCACCCTCACGCTGAGAGGGTTCTTCCCAGGACCTGCTGGGCTTTGCCCCCACACCTGCCCCAGCTCATTTCTGCCTCTAGAAATCGAACGTACCCCAATCTTCATTTCATAACTACTTCTAAGCCTTCACCGCCCCGATTCCGGCACCTGAAATCCCGCCAGGGGGCGGTGCTTTGATCATAAAATCAATGGGCCTGGCATTCGGGTGCCCAGAGAGGGAGCAGCCCTCGCCCAGCACTAGCCTGGGGTTTTGGAGAGGGTGAGGGTGGAGCCCGGTGCTCTGGCCCTGACCCTGGACACCCAGGCAGAGCATGTGGTGACATGCCGTGAGCCTCGGGCGGTCCTGCAGCCCGGGAGGTGCCCACTTCATTCCTGGGATTCCACTGGCGAGGACGTCCTGGGACTTGGCGGCCACCTTTTCAGGAACCTGTGAACTGCCTGTGACCCCTGCCCCTCCACACGTGTCCTTTGCACTTTTGCATCTGCCGTAAGCCTCTCTGTGGGGTGGGCTGCAGGGCAGGGGTGAGCCATGCAGGAGCACTTGGGGGTCCTCCAGGTGGGACCCAAGTTGGGGGCGCATGCCCAAGAGGCCAGCTGATAGTCAGCTGGTAGTTGGGTTCCACGCCGGTGCTGTGGGCATCCTTTGCTGGGCCTTGAAACCCTGATCTCTGAAAGGGTGCTGGGCTGGCACAGCTGCCCTCCTGGGTGTGACGTCCAGCAAGGGCTTGAGGTGCCCAGAGTTTTGTAGCCCCGAAGCACCCGGAGGTGATGATGAGGGGCCAAGGGGGCCAGGTGCCCTTCAGTGATTTGGAGAGAGGCTTCCCTCTTGGTCCTTGCCCCATACTGAGGGGACACAGTCATCACCAAGGTGCAGCGGGAAGGGCTTGGCGACGGGGCCCCGGGCCCCCGTGCTTCCCCATACGGCAGGTTGTGGCCCAGATCCTGCTACACCCCACGGAGGCCTGGGTCCTGAGTGCCTTCTCAGCATGGGTCTGTGGCGCTGTGACTGTTGCCTGTGTCATCACCGGGGGCTGGCCATGGAGTCTGGCTCTGCAGCACCGCCTACAATGACCTCTAGGCGGGGTTCCGAGGCGCCGGCGTGGCGCAGGAAGGGGCCCCAGGCCACCTGCCCTCCTGGGCCTCCGAGGCTTGTGCCCTGAGCTCTCACCAGCCAGGCACGTGCACTCTCACAGCTGCCCTCCTTGGCCAGAGGCCCTGCCGTCTGCGCCCCATCCCGGGGCACAGCCCCTCTGGAAACAGCCTCCCCCTGTTCCCCGGGGGATGAGGACAGCTCCCCCAAAGTCGCACTAGTACTTCACGTGCTGGGCTGTTATCAGTCCCGATGGGGCGATAAATAAGGAGACAGAGGCTCCCCAGGGACCACATGAGAAGCTACTGGGCTGAGGCTGGAACCACAGCCCATTCTGTGGCCTCCGGTCCCACAGCCGGGGCTGTGGCCCTGAGGTTCCCCTGGGCAGGTGGCCATGCCCAAGTGGGAGCAGGTGCAGACTTTGGGAGCTGCTGGCAAGGACACTTGGCTTTCCTGGGGTCCCTGCATCCACCCTCTGTCCCCTGCCTCCCCTCTGCGTCCCCAGTGGGCTTCCTCCTCTGAAGCGTCTGGCTCCACCCTGCAGCTCCAAGGTACCACCTCCTGCAGGTCCCTGTGACCTCCTGGGGCCCTCCTGTCAGGGCCACTGGGGGTAGAGGGCTTCCCAGAGGAGGGTGGGCAAGCGGAGCACCTCTCAGCTTCCCTGCGGGCACCCGAGAGAGCGGCCTGTGCTCCTCGCACCCCCAGCTGCCAGTGGGGCTCCAGCCTGAGGCCGTGGCCCGGCCCCTATTTTTAGCTGCTGAGAGTGGCGGCTTCCTGAGGCAGGGGGCCTGGTGAGTGGAGCCACGCTTCCTGGCCGAGGTGAGGGTTCCTGCCCTTCCCGCCAGCTTCCTGCCTGCCGGGCCGCCTCCAGGGGCTCTGGCCCCCCAGGTCACAGCGCAGTCCTCCTGGGAATGCGCGAGGAGGGTCCTGTGACCCCTGGCCTGGAGCCTGGCCCCGTCCCCAGCCTCTGTACTCAGAGCAGGCTGTCCTGTCGGGTGGGTGGAGCGAGAGGGGCAGCCTGTGGGCCCAGCCCTGGCTCCACCCTGGCCTTAACCTCCCCGCAGCCCCCCCTCCCTTCCTCCCCCTGGCCTTCACTGTCCTCCAAGGTAGGGGGTGGCTGAGGTGGTGGGCACTTTCTGGGGTACATCCCAGTGTGTGTGTGTCCCCCGCCCCCTGACCCAGGCAGCAGAGAGCACCGAGGTCGTGGCCCCTCCCCAGCTGTCCAGCCAGCTGCCACTTACAGGGTGAGCTGCTGGCCAGTTGGCCTTCCTAGCCTCTGGAGCAGCAGCCTGGCCCAGGGGGGCAGGAGCCGGTTCCTTGGCAGGGGTGTGCATGTGCTTAAGTGGGACGGCCCCTGCCTCCCCCCCCCAGAAGCCTGGGCTCAGGCCCGCTCCCTTTCAGCCATTTCTGGGAAGCAGCGGGCGGCTAGGCAGGCACCCAGTGGGCTTGGCAGCCACCCCCCCTTGTTCAAGTTGAGTCTGTTGAATATTCCCAGGAAGGAGGAAGACATGGGATCCCTCACGCAGCCATGAATGGGCCCTCTGTTCCCTGGTAGGGCGCCTCCAGGAACCTGGCCATGCTACCTGCGCTTCCTCCACCCCTACCCCTGAGCCCAGTGTCTTAGGACGTGGGAGCAGGTGGCCAAGCTGCTTCCCGCAAGCCGGCTTTAGGCCGAGAGGTGTCCCGTGACCCCAGGCGGATGAATGAGGAAATCCCGGCTCTGCTGTGCGTGAGACCCGACGGGGCTCACGCTCAGCAATTCCTTAGTTTACAAACAGGGATGCTGGGGGCGGGAAGGCTAGGACGGGCCTGAGCTGACCGGCAGCCAGCGGCTTGGGCCACCCTTCAACTCCGTGCCTGGGCCTCTGTCCGGCGCAGTCAGGCCATGTTTTCCATGGACACGGCCCTGGTAAGTTGCGTGGGTCCATAGTTCCTGCGGTCCCTTAGCCCTCAGTTCTGAGGGCAAGACTGGCATGTCCAGGTGCTTGCTGCTGGCCCCTGGGACACCCAGCTCCCTCCCAGGGTGGCCTCAACAGGTGTCTGTGTCCAGGAACCAGGTGTGTGGAGATTCTGAATGGCTTTGTTTGCATGTGCCTGCCACCCAGCGCGTGGGATGCTTTGGTGAGTCTAGGCACACTTACACCCTGTGAAACCGTCACCGCCACCGAGAGAGGGAATGCACCCCCACATCGTCCTGGCGCCCTTTGCCGTCCCTCCTCCCGTCCCGGGCCAACCACTGGGACCCTGCATTGCTCCTGCCTTCATGCGATGGGGTCCGGAGGCGCCCTCGCACCCTGGCCTGCCCTTTGTCACTTGTGTGCTTGTCTGGGCTGCCTTACTGCTGCTGTGGGGACCCCCACCTGCTTGCTGGAGGGTCTGCCGTAGGGCAGACCCCAGGGCCACTCACCCTTGGTGCATACACGGGTGCTTTCTGGTTAGGGCCCAGAACAGGGCAAGTTGTAGGGAGCCTTTGTGTGCAGCTCGTGTGTAAGCGTCTGGGGGCCGGACAGCGCGTGGGTGGCACAGGGCTGGCTTTCCCAGAGCGCCGTAAGAAGCAGTGGTGTCTCCCTTTCCCCGGCAGCTGTGCCAGGGCGCCCTGGGCCCGCTCGTACCTCTCCTGCTCAGCCCTCCGGGGGCAGCGGCCATGGTGGTTCTGGTTGTAGTCGGTCCAGGGGCAGGTTGGGAACCTCGCCGTGGCTCTCTGGCGCTTTGTGGTGGACGATGGCCCCCTCCAGGGCTATACCCTGTCCGTTTACCTGGCTGGAGCACCGGCCCTGGCTTTGCTCATCTTTTAAAACCTGGGTGGTTGGTTTCCTTGCTGTAAAATTTTGGAAGCCCCTTATGTTTCGGCCAGGCGCCTTTGTTAGACACCTGCCCATCCCCGCCTGTCGCTGTGTTCGTGCTGTCCTGGGTCTTTCAGGAGTGAGTTCCTTCCCCCACCTGACGCTTGGGGACCGCAGGCCCCATCCTCCTGGGTCCTTTATGCCTCCTTTCCCAGTCATCCCTCTGTCTTCCTGCAGGTGGTGGAGACCTGGGCTCCCCAGGTTGTGTCTGCCCTCGTAGGTGGCCTTAGGTGAATACCTACTGCCTGCTGCCTCAGTTTCCCCATCGTTGTCATAGCTCCTAGGCTTCTTGCTACCTGTCCAGCCTCACCCTGCAGGGTCTGTTCAGGGGGTGGAAAGATCAAAGTCCTCAGGAGGCAGCCAGCCCAATGCCGGGCAGTCCTTCCTGTCCCTCCCCACAGAGGTGGCTCTGATTGCCCTGAGTGGCCTCAGACGATGAGGTGGACAGACCGAGTCCCCATTCCTAGCTGCTGCTCTTCTGATTGAAGGTCACCAAGCCCTGCGTGGCTTGGGTCCAGGCCCTTCCTACCCCATAGCCTGGGACCAGCCTACTTGTTACCTAGGGGCTTGGCTGGCAGCAGCTTCCCACCCTGTCCTAGAGTCTGAGCACAAGTCTCCTCACAATGGGCCACCACCGCAAAGTGGCACCTTGGCCAGAGCCCCATGTTAGCGCGCTCTGGGGTTGGGGTAAGCATCGCGCTCTCTTGTTTCTCTTGGGATGCCGTTGTCCTGAGAGGGGCTGTGCCCGCAGCTGCTTGTGTGAGGGAGGTTCGTGGGAAAGGGACGGTGGTCCCTACCCGGCCATCAAGAGCCTCGCACTGTGGCATAGTCAGCTGTTGTGTAAGAAGGGGCACTGAGGCACAGGAAGGCAGGGCCGCCTGCCAGCCGCAGCTTCTACGGGTTCATAACCAGGTCTTTGTGACCACAGAGGGAGGGACAAGGGCCCCCTACCCCCTGCGCCATTTGCCCTCAGACATCTCAGCGACCTGTGGCCCAGTTTCTAAACAAAATACGTGATGTTTTCAAGCCACAGTCGCCAGGGCAACTCAGGCTCGTCACCTCCTCCCCTGCAGCTGCAGACGGCGGCAGCCAGCTCGGGAGGATCCCAGCACGGCTCCCCGGGGCCGCCACCACCTCCCACCCTTCTGCCTCCACGGTGCTGGCCACAGGCCCTCCCTGCCCTGTCGCGGGTGGGACTCAGAGACGCACAGTGAGCTGCTCCTGCGGAAGTCTGGGAGCCTGGGGACCCCTGGCATCACAGGAGCCTTGTCCCATGAGGGGCACACCTGGGGTCCCAGCTTCCGGCTCAGCCAGCAGGTGGCTGGTGGGCCTTTCGTGGCTCACTCAGTGAGGAAGAGCTCAGTGCAGGGCCAGGGTGAGGCTGGGCCCCCTCAGATCCCAACCTGGAGAGTGAAAAACTGAGTCTAAGCCCCCAGAAGGGGGGGAGCGGGGGTCCTGGTCCCCTGCTCCTGAGTGAGGCGCCTTCAGCTCCCCCTGTCAGGGGACAGGAGGAGGTGGGGTGCACAGCTCCTCGCCACCCTCGCCGGGGACCAGAGGCAGGCTGTCTGGGGATCCCCAGGACCGCTTGGGGTTTTCCTCGGGGTGGCCCGAGGTCGCACACGCCCCTCCCCCGGGGCTCCGCGTCCTGGCCAGGGCCACCAGCTGCTTTTCTCGGTGCAGGATCTGGTCCCCCTTGCCTCTGACCCACACCCTGCTCCCCGTCTTGGGGTGAGCCGCCAGCCCCTGTGGAGAGGAGGGGCCCGGAAGCCAGCACAGCTGCGAGGCAGGCCCTCTGACCCCGCCCCGGGCCAGATCGCCCTTGGCCCTGCCTTCCGCATGGGGGGAGGCTGAGGAAGGCGCCACCCCCAGCACTCAGGAGGCTGTCGGGGGCCTCGTCTCCATGTGCCCCGGGGCCTGGCCCTCAGGGAGGAAGGGAGAGCCAGACCAGGTCGGAAGGAGCCAGGCGCTGTGCTGGTCACACAGGCCTCCGCGCATGGCCCGTGGCCCCTCAGGACGTGCTTTCCCAGGTGTTGCTGACCAGGGACTGGCACAGCTGGTCTGTAGGACCAGGTACGCAGGTCTCTTTGTTCTCCAGGGAAACAGATAAAGCCTGGTGCCCCCCGGCAGACTGCCTGAGGATGCTGCCACCCGCTGTGAATCGGGGGCCAGGGAAGGATTGGTTGTTCCCATGCCAGGGTCACAGTGTCCCCTGGCCGAGGGAGGGGCTGAGGGGCCACGCTTCACTGCAGAAGGACTCTGCAGGGCCCTGGGCCTCCCCGCCCCTGTGGAGCATGTGCGCTGCCGGGTACCAAAGAGCAGAGGGAGCGCCACAGCCTGGGAGCCCAGGGCCACAGGGTTTTCCCCACAGCCACTGCGGGCCATGCCCCATGGCTTCCTGGGTGCCACCAGTCCCACCGAGCCCCCTGCGGCGTCAGATCTCCACCCTTCTCGTCCTGGCAGCAAAAGACCTGGCATCCCCAGGCCCTTCTCAGTGAGGATTCCGGCACCCCTCCCCCGCAGCCTCCAGCCAAGCTTGGGACTGTAGGGGCAGGGCACCCAACCCCTTGGAAGGGCGCCGAGCTTCCCTGGTGCCCAGGTCCCGGTGGGGGCGGGTGGGGGGCCTCTGGCTAGATTGAGCAGGGAGAAGTACGCCACGTCTACTCAACTCAGAACTTGAAATAAGTTTTTTGTATAAGTAGTTCTGGGCACTGCTTGGGATAGACTTAGACTAAAGAGGCGTTCGTTGTTTGTCCGACACCAAGTCAACAGGGCATCCTTCCTCTGACCCAGCAGCCCAGCTCCAAAGTCGCAACTCAGAGGTGCTAGTGGGGCCCCGGGGCCCAGGGGGTGGTGGCAGACAGGCGGGCCTGTGGTCCCAGTCGGGGGCCTTCCCTCCTGACTGGAGGTGCCAGCTCAGGGTGGCCGGTGTGGTGGGGTTCTCACGTGTCCCATGGTGCCCCTGGCTCCATGTGGTGCTGTTCCCCACTCTCTTCCCCAGCTTGCCGGAGGCGTGATCCTGGGCGTGGCCCTGTGGCTGCGCCATGACCCGCAGACCACCAGCCTGCTCTACCTGGAGCTGGGAGACAGGCCAGCACCCAGCACCTTCTATGTGGGTGAGTGAGTGGCACAGAGCCCAGGGGCTGGTCCATGCCCAGCGGGGGCTACTGACGGGTGGTCAGAATGGGCTCCTGAGGGGATGGGACGCCAGAGCAGGACAGGGGCTGGGCTCGGCGTAGGCTGAGCAGGGAGGCACCTGGCAGAGGGACTCTAGGGCAGGAGAGTTAAGCCCAGATGGGCATGGGACCAGACCTCACAAGCTCTCCTGAGCCAGGCCACGCTGAGGGTGGGCGGCCGGGTGCCCTGCAGACCTTGCTGATTTTAACATGGGCGTTTCCCAGGAGGCTCCCTGGCAGGGTGGGGCTGGGGGCCTGGGCCCCGGTGGAGCAGCTGAGACAGCTGAAGTCCTGGCCAGGGACTGGAGGCAGCCAGGCAGCGGGTGACTCAGCCCACGCAGCCCGCCACACCTGCTGCCTTATTAGGCTGCCTGTCTGGGCCTGAGCCGCCGGCCCCAGCAGCAGGGGTGAGCAGGAGGCTGGCGGTGCGGCAGCTCCCCCACTCCTGTGCAGGGTGGGCCAGCGCCCTTGGAGCTCTGCTTGTGTTCCTGAGACGTTTCTGCCCTTTAAAGGAGTGGCTCCCGGCTCGGGGCTCCCAGCTGGGGCCTGTCCCCCCACATCCTCAGGAGACATGCCTGGCTGTGGAGGGGTTGCCGGGAGGCCAGAAGTGCCCCACACGTTCCCTCTCCCACCCAGGAGCCCCGGGACAGCCTTGAGCTCTGGTCACCCCTGGGGCTGCCGTTCCTTCCTCCCTCCCTCCGCTCTGCCCTGGTCCTCTCAGGGGCTCTGCTCTCCCATGGGGCAGCAAGGACAGGTGTGGAGCCTGGCCTCCCTCGAGACAGGAGCCCGTGGTTGGTGGTGGTTTCCAGACCTGGCCGTTGGCAGGCAGGGCCCGGTGCCCACACCATAGGCCCCTGGCCCTCCCAGGCTTTGCGGCACCCTCACAAGGAAGGGAGAGCGGCCTGGCGAAAGGCTCCCTTGGAGTCCCCGGCTTGCTGCACGCCCGCAGCGATGCTGGAGGCGGCCATCCTCACCGACAGGTCTGTCAGGTCTGCGCTGGACCTAGGGGTCGGGCCTGGCCAGTAGCCTCAGAAGCCTTGAGGGGTGTGTCTCTCCTGGGAGGCCACTCCCTGGCCTCCCATGCCCCTCCTGAGATGGTCAGCAGTATTTGGGGTCCAGAGGAGCCTCTCAGCAGATAGGGGCCTTGCCTTCTGGACCTGCCTCATGCCAGCCAGTGCCCAGTGGGCACTTCCCTTCTCAGAGCGAGGCAGTCTCCTGGGCACGCACCTTGTACTCCTGTCCAGTGTGGACCAGAGCTGCTGGCCACCCTTCCCCTTCCCCGGGCCTGGGCATCATGGCCACCAGGGTGGGCAGGGATGGAATGAAGTGGCCCTGGGGCAGGCAGTTTTGCAAGGGGCCACCATCCCCAGGATGTGGCGGCCGAGCCCATGGATTAGTGTCTGGCTGGTATGGCCGGGCGGGAGTGGAAGGCTCACTTTGCCAGGTGAGGCCTGCTGGGGGCCAGCTGGGCTTTGGGGCAGGCTGGACAAAGGCGGGGTGGCCAGGCACTCTCGCCTCACGGAGGGATGCAGTCCCTGCAGGTCTGCTTCAGCCTCGGCCCTTGGCAGGATCGACACCCCGGGGTGCTGTGCAGAGGCTCCCACTTGGCAAGCGGGTGCTGGGCAGGCCCTGTAGCACCAGGGCGGGAGGCACTCAGGCAGGCGTCTGGCCGGCCTGTCCACCTTGGGTCTCTGGGCTTCAGCTGCAGAGCTGCCCAACCCCCACCCCACCACCTCCCTTTGGGTGCGGCCCACTGAGCAGTTTGGCTACTAGAAGGCAGGGCCTGCCACCTGCCTGAGACTCCACAGCCAGGACCCCCCATACCCTCTGACCACCACATCCCTGCCCAGCCCGAATCAGCCTGCTGGAAGCCCCCCCTGCTCCTGGGCCGGGCCCTGCCGAGAGCAGATGCAGCCTGACAAAGGCGCTTTGTGCGGTGCCGGGAAGAGGGGCAAGCTGGCCTGTTCGTCCGGCGCCCTGGGAAACGCTGGGGCTCCTGGCAGGGCACGTGCGTGGGGAGGTCTGGGCCTGAGGGGCTATGGGCACCTGGGACTGAGATCTGTGCACGTGGATCTCCTGCCCTAGCAGGACCCCCATGGGCAGGAAAAGCAAAGGCACAGCCCCCTGCCCTGCACCTGCCCTGGCAGCCCTGGGGACTGCCTCATCCTGAGGTCGGGGCTCCAGACACCCGTTTCTGAGTGCTCTCTGTGGTGGGGAGCCACCTGCCAGGTGTCCCTGGTGGAGGCTGCCCCTCGGCCCCAGACCTGGTCCAGCTCTAAGCTTGGCACTGGGTCCTGGGCCCTGGCTCCTCCCCAGGCTGATCGGGCAGGGGACAGTGGGCCTGGCTTTGCGCAGGGAGGCTTGGGCTGCCCGGCGATGTTGCCGTGGAGACCGGGGCACGGGCCGGCCTGCTGAAGGAGGAGGGGCTGGAAGGGCTCTGCAGAGACACTGGCCTTTCCCAAGGCACGAGGGGGCTGCTGGCACCAGGAGAAGCTGGGGACACGGCTGGGCCTTGGTGCTCCTCTGCCCTCTGGTGGCCCACACACCTCCCCAGGAACACACTGCCCTAGCAGGGTGTGTGGGCTGGGCAGTGGGGCAGCCTGGGCTCAGGCGCGTCTTCATACTGTCGCTGCCACCGTGTCGGGCACCTGGCCACCCCATCCAGTGGGCTCCTGCCCTCGAGGTCAGCCCCCCATCCAGTGCAGCCACACAGAACAGCAGGGCTCAGACACCTGGAGTGGGGCAGCTGTGGGGCCAGCACGAGTCACGCCTCTCCACACCCCTCCACACACTGGTACTGGGGACCCTGGGGGGCCCCCGACTGCCAGGGCCCCATGCTGCTCCTGATGAGCCACCCTGACCCCAGGTCACTAAGGTAGGTGGTCCTGCCCCTCACGCCAGGGCCCGTGGGCTCCTGGGAGCAGGTGTAGCTGGTGGGTGGTGGGCCTCAGAACCGGACGACTCTGCGAAGCACCGTGAGTCAACGGCCCCTAAGCACGAAGGTGCCATTCCGTCCGCCCGAGGCATTATGAGCCCCTCCTAGTCACAGAAGAGGCCACCAAGTCACAGGGAGGAGCGCGTGGCGGAGCCGAGCCGGGCAAGTGGGACGCGAGGACCCGCGTCTGGCGCGCACCGCTCACCGGCCCCTCCCCGCAGGCATCTACATCCTCATCGCCGTGGGCGCCGTGATGATGTTCGTGGGCTTCCTCGGCTGCTACGGGGCCATCCAGGAGTCCCAGTGCCTGCTGGGGACGGTAAGCCTGGGAGACCCTGTGTCCGGACCACAGCTAACAAGCGGTGCCTGGCGGGGGCCCACAGACTCTGGCTGTGGTCCAGCGCAGCAGGCCTCCCGTGGAGGGTACTGGGCAGCCTCCGCGTCATCCCCAGAGCTTCTCATTGGGTTCCTAGGCTAAATCCCGCTGCTGCCGATGTCCATCGTGTCTGGCTCCTAGGGCTGAGTTCCTAAGAGGACCTTCTCTCGTTCTTTAAGAACAGCCCCAAACACCATAGGGATCGAGTCTCACCCCAAGGCCAGCCTCTGTGCCCTGGGCCCACCACCCACTGGTAGAGGGCACAGCCCAGCTGGGCCACCCAGGGCATGGCCAGTCTTGGAGAGGAATGACTTGCAGTGTTTCCAGCTGGGGAAACTGAGGCACTCCTCATGTCCCCTTTCCCATGAGGAGAGGGAGAAAGGGGGTATGGAAGGAGTCAGGGCTGGGAGTGCGCTGCTGTATCGCCTCCCTGAGGGCTGTAGCCACTTGGACTTGCCACCTGCGGATCCCCCAGGCCGCCCGTCCCGCCTGTCCCGCCAGGCAGTGTCCAGCCAGGAGTGCCTGCACATCTCGCTGCAGGGCCTGCATCTTAGGCTTTCCGTCATGGGTCCACCTGGCTCATCTCTGGTCAGGATGTGGGTGGGTGGATGCCTGTCAGGCCACCCGCACCTGGTGGTTCCAGGGGCACCTGGCCTCTGGGGAGGGTCAGCCTCTCGCCAGCCTGGAGGCCTCCACACAGTCTGACCCCTTCTCTGTCCCCAGTTCTTCACCTGCCTCGTGATCCTCTTTGCCTGTGAGGTGGCCGCTGGCATCTGGGGCTTTGTCAACAAGGACCAGGTGAGCCAGGTCGCAGGTAGTGGGTCCGTCTCAGGCCGTGGGTTTTGGGGTGCTGTCTGGTAGGGAGGTTTCAGAGGCTCTATGGAGGAGTCCAAGGCCATGTGGGAAGCCGAGGGCAGAGCCCGCCCTGGGGGACATCTGCTGTCCCCCACCTCCCCCTCAGATCGCCAAGGACGTGAAGCAGTTCTACGACCAGGCGCTCCAGCAGGCCGTGGTGGATGACGACGCCAACAATGCCAAGGCCGTGGTGAAGACCTTCCACGAGACGGTACGGCCAGGCGGGGAGGGCAGGGGCGAGCCGGGGCGGGGCATCTTCACGGAGGAGTGCTGCCTCCACCCGTATCTCCAGAGTGGGAGGGGGCCTGGCCAGCAGCCTCCTGAGATGCTCAGGTACCTGGGGGGAGCCTGGAGGGCCTCGATGGCCACAGGTGTCTGAGCAGCACAGCCAAGCAGGGAGGAAGGCTGGCACCCGGGTGCATTTTGGGGTGGCAGCGTGGTGTGTGTCTCTGGCCACTTTCCCTCTGTCCCCTGGAGCTCTGGGCCACGCTCCCCACATGCCCCAAGCTGACCGTGGCACTTTCGGTCTCTGCAGCTCAACTGCTGTGGCTCCAACACGTTGATGGCACTGACCACCTCGGTGCTGAGGAACAACCTATGTCCCTCAGGCAGCAGCTTACTCACCAACATCCTGAAGGTGCGTGGCGGGGGCAGGGCAGAGGCGGAGGCTGCACCTGCCCGGGCGAGGGGGCTGAGCGGAAGGGCCGGGTGGGGCAGAGCATGGCCCACCAAGGCGGAGGCCTCGAAGGTGGACCCCGCCTGGGGCTCCACTCGGGTTAGCGACCACCTGGGCTGGCACCTGCCACGCCCTGTGGAAACTGCCCTCGTGCATGTCCGTCGTGCCAGCAACTCTGAGGCACCGGGCCAGAGAGGAGAAGAGCACAGGCAGGGTGTATTTTTAAATGGGTGCAAGGAGGAGAGCACAGGCAGGGTGTCTGCGTGTCTCGCGTTTATTTTTAAATGGGTGCAAGATGAGCCCCGGGCACAGGCCTCCCCTGAGGTGGGCAAGGGTAGCGGCCAAGCCCTCCAGGTGCTTTGGAGCAGAGGCCAGCCCCTGACGGCCCCCTGGCGCCCCTGCAGGAGGACTGCCACCAGAAGATCGATGAGCTCTTCTCTGGGAAGCTGTACCTCATTGGCATTGCGGCCATCGTGGTCGCCGTCATCATGGTGAGTGTCAGGGCAGGGTGTCTCTCGGAGGGCGCCGTGCCTGCCTGGGCTCCTGGGAGCTGACCCAGCCACCTTCTCCCTGCAGATCTTTGAGATGATCCTGAGCATGGTGCTGTGCTGTGGCATCCGGAATAGCTCTGTATACTGAGGCCCTGCAGTTCCCAGCCACAGGGACCCCTGCTGCGCCCCCAGAGCCACCTGGAGGCTGCTGCGGGCTGTCACCGCCTGTGTACATAACGTTTCCGGTATTACTCTGCTACACTTAGCCTTTTCACTTTTGAGGGTTTTTTTTGTTGTTGTTCTGAACTTTCCTGTTACCTTTTGGGGGCTGACGTCACGTGTAGGTGGCGTGTGGGGGTGGAACTGGCCCGGGTCCTTGGGATCCTGTGCTTTGGGGTCTCTTGGGTACCTCTGCCTGCTGAGCCAGGCTTCTCCCGGGGCTGCTCACCCAGAGGCTCAGTGTGGCTAAGCTGGGGGGCTGCGTCGACCCACCCCGGGCGTCCTGTGGGCTGCACCACTTCCGTCTTTTTAACCCTTGTCCCCCTCTGCCTCTGAGAGCTAGTCTGTGAGCACTCTCATGCCTTCAGTGCACCTGTCCTTTCTAACATGTCACCTTCAGCTGTAATTACAATATCTTGAAACAGTCATTTAATAAAGAAGGAAAAATGAGGCATGCTAATGGGACTGTCGGTCCCCTTCCTGTGCTGCGGTGTCTGAGACCTGGGGGGAGCCTGGCATGGGAGTGGGTCAGCTTCAGACTTTGCCAGGCCCAGGTAAGCTGGCCCATGAGGGGCTGCATCTCTGGGGAACAGTCCATGTGCTGGGTGCCCCTGCACTAGGAGCTGGACACAGGCCTTGACCTCATTCCACATCACCTGTCAGACACACCATGCCCAGAGATGGGCAGAAGGGGCCAGCCAGCCAGAGAATTTGGTACAGGATGTAATGGGGGTAGGGCTGCAAGATCCCTCTTCCTTCTGAGGGACAGCACAGTAAAAGGGGGATCACTGCCCCCTGCGAAGTGTCTAGGTGCTCCATAGAGCTGGGTGGCTCAGGGCCCAAGCCATATGTCTAAGGGATTGGTAGGGAAGACCAGTCTGCCCAGCCCACCATGATAACTAAAGCTTGGAAGCTCAGTGGCCTCCCAGGCACCCCCCACGCTGTCTTCCTTTGTCTGGCCTCTTATAGCAAATGGGCTCTATCTAGTCTCCCCTGTCCGCACCCCCACCCAGGCTGCTGTCTCCTAGTGTTTGTGTGTGGAGAGGGCTGGCATAGTTAATTGGCCTCCAGAGGACATGAGGGCCTGGCTGGGATTCACGTCACAGCTCCCAGCAGCCTCCCTGAATTAACCCCAGCCCTGTACTGGGGGTTGCCTGCTCCTCCTCTGGGGGTCGGGTTCATTGTGGGTCTAGTACGTCTCTTCCCCTCCACTGCCGGCTGTGCCGCAAGGCCCCAGGGACATCCGGCCAAGACTGTTGCCTAATGGTGTGGCAGGTGCCTTCCCCATGGGCTTCTGGAAGGGAGACCATGGGCTGTGGGTGGGAAGGGTTGGGAACCCCAAAGGTGCAGCAGCCCAGGCGGCCCAGGAACCGGCTCTGCTTCCCCTGAGACTCGGCAGGGCCACAGCAGGCCGACGGGCCCTGGTTTCCCAGCGGACACCACGAGGGCAGGCCCTGGGGAGCGAGTCGTCCCTGTGGCCCTTCAGAGTAAGGGTGGCGTCCGCGGAGAGGCGCTGAGCCCCGCCAGCAGGGGAGGGCAGAGGGCGCCGGCCACCTCGGGCCTAGTGCCCAGGCGCAGATGCCCTGTAGCCTGGAGAACCTAAGCTCGGCCCCTGGGGTCAGCGGTAGGGCAGGCCAGGCCGCCTGTCCCCAAGCTGGCTACTGCCAGGGGCGGCGTCCGCGGTCCTCCCACCCGGCACCCCTAGGGGTGGACCGGCAGCCCGGCATTAAGCGAGCCTCCGAAGCCCGGACTAACGACGGGACGTGCGCGACGCCGCACTTGGCACGAAAGGCTGAGCAAAGAACCACCGCCAGCTGCCATCCGCTTCTGGAGCGGACTGACCAAATACAGACCGTCAGCAGCTACCGCTTCCGGTCAGGGCCGGAAGTCCCAATGGCACAATGACGCACTTCCTGCCGGAGGCAGATGCCGTCTCGGCGGCTTCCGGCAGGCGGCGCTAGAGCCCCTGCAAACCTGCGCGGCTGTCAGCCCCGGAGCATTGTGGGATCGCAGCCAGGGCTCCGCCCCTTCCGCATTTCATTTCCTTATTTAATCCTGAGCCTGTTTCCGGTCCCGCCCCGGAAGCCGAGCCGGGAACCAGTAGGCAGCGCGGGCGCCTGCGCACAGGCCGCACGTCCCGGCAGGCCGAGCGCGGGCGGCGTCCCGGTGCCTTGTGGGAGCTGTAGTTCCTCGGGCGCAGAAGTCGCGGCGCGCGGGCAACTAGGGACTCGGTGTTCCAGAGGGCCGAGCGCGGGTGGGCGGGGCCCGAGACGCACGTCCGGCGGAGTCTCCGCGCTGTGAGCCCGCCGAGCGCCGGCTGAGCGTGCGACGCCGCAGGAACTCGGCCGACGGGAGGACGCGCGCCGGAGCCCACGCCGGCAGCTCCAGGACCGCGGCCTGGCGAGCCCTGCGCGGCGCCCCCGGCCCTAGCCAGGCTTCGGTGCCCGCTGCGGCCGGCGCGGCGTGGACCCCGCCTGCCTGGGGAGCGGGGCGGGGGCGCCTGCCCTGTGCCGGCCTCGCGCGCGGTGCTCCTCCGGCCCCGCGGCCCCGCCCGAGCACCCGCCCCCCTGCACGCACCTCTGCCCCGGGCCGGCGGCGGGCTCAGCCCGACCGCGGCTCCTCTCCCCGGGCTCCGGCCGCTTCGCTCCAGCGCGGTGACGCCCGGGACGCATGGCTGACGCCCAGGCGGGCGATCCCGCCCCGGGCCCGGAGGCGGCGGCCGAGTGTGACCCCCTGCCTTCCGACACCGCCTCCCTCAGCGACTCCGACTCTGACCTCAGCCTGCCCCGCGGAGCCGAGGTGGACGTGCTGGCCCAGGAGGACTCGGGGCCGGAGGAGCCCCCGTCGCCCCCGCCGCGCTCCGCGCCGGTGCAGCCGTTCCACCTGCGAGGCATGAGCTCCACCTTCTCCCAGCGCAGCCGCTGCATCTTTGACTGCCTGGAGGGGGCAGCCCAGCGGGCCCCATCCTCTGTCCCCCAAACCAGCACCAGCGCCGATGGGGGATGCTGGGGGTCCCCGGTGCCCTCAAGCCAGCCTCCAGAGGGGGCCCTGGGCAGAGCCCGTGGGCGCCCCGACCCTCCGAGGGTGCCGCCTGTCCCCGACTATGTGACGCACCCCGAGCGCTGGACCAAGTACAGCCTGGACGACGTGGCAGAGCCCAGCGAGCAGAGCAATCGAGCTGCCGCCCTGGCCTTCCTGGGTGCCCGGAGCCAGGCAGCCCCTGCTGACTACGTGCCCTCCTTCAACCAGGACCCGTCTAGCTGCGGGGAAGGACGCGTAGTCTTCACCAAACCCAGCAGAGCTGGCGAGGCCAAGATTGAAAGGAAGAGGGTCCTGAAGAAGGGAGACTCGGGGGGCGAGGGCTCTGTGGAGTTGGCCCACCTGGCAGGGCCCGCGAGCCCCGAGGCCGAGGAGTGCAGTGGCCCCCCAGGGCTGCGGGAGGTGGGGATGCCTGCAGAGACTGCGAGCCCTGGGTCCTCACCTGGCCCCCCGGGGGTGGACTCCGTTGGTTTCCATGGCAGCAAGAAGCGGAGCAGAGAGCACTTCCGGAACAGGGACAGCAGCCCTGAGGGCCCAGGGCCGGGGGTCTGAGAGGGACACCCAGCCTGGCCACACGCCTGCCACCTTGCCCAGCTCCCTCCCCCCCCACAAACCGCTGGGGAGGATGGCACCCGACTGCCCAGGCCCTGCTGCTGGGAGAAGGCGAACATCTCCTTGGGAAGGAAGTTCGTGGGCTGCCTGTAGGAGGTGGCAGTGGCTCTGGGTGTCCATGTCCAGAGCAGAGACCTCACCGGGAGATGTGGGCCAGGGACCCCAGAAGCCCTGGCTCCCTAGTGGAGCGGGGGCGACAATAAAAGTTTTGAGTCTTTCTCAAACCGTGTCGAGTCTGGGCCCCTCTTGCCCAAGGGCTTTGTCACATCAGCTCTGCAGCGAGGAGGCTGCATCTGCTCTCCAGCGTCACTCAGCCGCCCATCCCCTCAGACTTCCCTCAGCCCAGCAGGGCTGCCCTGAGGGTTTTCAGCTGATGCTGCCCTCCTAGAAGGCCTGGGTGGGGGGTGGCCTCATCAGCCCAGGGTTGTGTACAGCTCCTTAGGAGGAGGCAGAGTGTGCCTGGCAGCCAGGGGGAGCACCCGGCGCAGCGCGGGTGGCCTGGGAGCCTGCTGCCAGCACTCCTGATGGGCATGGGAGGCACTGTTGGTGGGATAGGGCGGTGCTGGGGGTTGTGTAGGACCAAGTCCTGCCTGAGCCGAGCCAAGAAGGCCAGGACGGTTCATCACGGGCACAGCAGAGGCAGAAGTGAGCACACCTCCCTCAAGCTGGACTGGGAGGCCTGGTGGCCAGGCCAGCTGGCTTGCTGTGCTGCAGAGTGCCAGGCCTGGCCCTGCCTCTGAAGCCCTCGCTCAGAGCTCAAGGCCCCAGAGCTGGGCAGCTGGCAGCACTGACATGCCTGCCTTCAACCAGGACTGCAGCTGTGAGAAGGGAAGAGTAGCCGTGACTGAAGCCTGGGGGGTGGTGGAGGGAGCCCAGGCTGCACCCTCAAGGGGCAGGAAAGCCCTCTTCCTGTCCCCAGGCGTTTGACTGAAGCCGGGGCGTGGGTGTTTCAGCTGCCCTGGGGTCTCTGGGTCTGGTCAGGTGGGGGATGTGGTCTCAGGGCTCTGTGGATGAGACAGCCTTAGGCACCTGGTGGAGCTGTGTCCTGGGGCCATTGCCACAATAGATGCACTAGCATGTCCCATGCCCACTGATAGAATGGTGGACATGTGGCCTTGCCCTCCAGGACCTGGCCAGCTCCCTCCCAAAGGTCCCTGGGTAGAAACTACAACCCCAAGTGTTTCCGAGAAAGATCAGTCTCTTATCAGGCAACACAAGTTGGGGTAGGGGCAGTTCCCATAGCCGCTGCCCAACCTGGAAGGGAGGTTCCCCCCATCTCATGGTGTGTGGTCAGTGCTTGCTGTCCAATCCAGAGGCGGACCCAGGGAGCTCCCCCTGCTTTAGAAGCCACCCCTGGATGCCACTGTTCCTCCCCAGTGTCCCAGGCAGGTGGCAGGAGACTGGTTTTCACGGGGAAAGACTTCAGGAACAGGTGGTCTGTGATGAGGTCAAGAAAGCCACGTCTCAAGGGGTTTCTGCTGGTGGCAGGGAAGGCTGGTGTGTCCCCAAGACCCAGGATGGCCAGCGAAGGGCCAAGCCTGGGCTCTGCGGCAGGTGGGCCCGTGCTGTCAGGTGTCCGAGGGTGGCCGGCCAGCCTCTGGGTTCTCCATGCTGCCAGGGTCCCCTGCATGGCCAGCAGGGGCCTGCCAGGTCCTGCTGGCACAGTTCTGAGAGCCTGGTGGGAAGAAAGGGTCCTCTTCAGCTGTCGAGTGCCAGCCAAGACAACAGGAGGCGAGGGCCAGGAGGGGGTGGTCCTGGGAGTGCAACCCAGCTGGGCAGTGCAGGCAGAGCCGCAGGAATCTGAGGATGCCAAACAGCGGCCAGCAGAGGGTATCAGAGAGCTCCAACCCAGGCATAAAGGCCCAGACTAGCTGCCGGAGGCCAGGGGCGGCTGAGCCCCCCTCACCACAGGCCCCAGACACACACTTACTCCGGTAGGCGCTGCCTGGGGCCAGTGCGTCAGCCATGGAGGACAGGAGCAGTGTGCAGTAGTTGGCCTAGAGTAGAGGAGGTGCCAGGGTGTGGGGACACAGGCCCCTCCCATCTGTCCTCCTGCTAGGCCCACTGGTGTCGAGGGACCTTCTCTAAACATGGTTCTAGCACCAGGTGTGGCAAGTGGCGGTTGAGGTTTGTGGCGCGGGACCCTCTGGGGTCTGCAGGGCCAGCTCTGGGAGGCAGCCAGCCTCACAAGTGACTTGGGGCAGTGGCAGGCCAACGCGGGCCTCTGTCCTGGGGGCCCTGCCTGCAGTGTCCCCAGGAGCCGTCTCTTCCTGTCTAGGCCTGACCCAGCTGGTCGGCCCGGACCCTGGGAGCAAATGAGTGGCCCAGCCCGGGAGGAAGAGGAGGCGCCGCTGGGCGGCTCACCTGCGACTCCAGGCATCGGATCCGCTTCTCCTGCTCTCTCATCCCCCCCAGGTACTTGGCCACCAGGTCCACTCTGGAGAAGGAGCAGCGGCTGTGGGCTCCCCGTCGGGGGAGCCCTGCCCTCCACTACTGTGCCCCAGGCCTGTGTGCCCAAGCCCAGTGCTCCAGCCCCTTCCCGCCTTCTCATCCCCGATCTGGGGCTGGTCTGCGGGTACAGAGCACGTCTGTATGTTCCTGGGCGCCTGGGGGCCGGCCACCTGGGGTGCCCCATCGGGCAGGAGGGGGATGAAGCAGGCCATTCCCACCCGCAGGCCGTCAGGAACAGTCCTGGGGTGAGGGCTGAGGAGGGCCTGCGGGGTCTGGGGCGGAGGAAGGAGCCTACGGCAGGGACAAGACACCATGCTTACTGGCCTGCGACCCACGGCCAGCAGGCCGGGCTGCTGGGCTGTGGCCCTGCCCCTCAGCCTCAGTTTCCATGGCTCAGATCCTACCCTGGCACTGGAGGGCCTCACCCAGCTTTAGCGCAGCCTTGCCCCGACCACCAGCAAGGAGACCTGGGCCTGGTGCGCTCACGTTGGCGGATGCTTCCCAGATCCACCTGGCCCTCACCGCACCCAGACAAGGTCAGTGTCCCCATAACTCAGGGCGCCGGATGCCTTCAGGGCAAGCCTCCTTTGGCATTGCTGGGCAGCCCCTCGAGAGGGTCCAGGTCTGAGCCCTCCGGCTCCCGGCCTTGGGGGTCCGCAGGCTGCCCACCCCGAACCTGTGGGCGGTCTTCCGCAGCACCTCGCCCTCGCTGTCCCGCCGCCTCCTCTCCTCGCTGCCCAGGAAGTTCTCCTTCTGAACCGTCTCCCAGGTGACGATCTTCTGGTCCAGAGGGTCAGGCAGGTCCCTCTCTAGGAAGGCAGAGGACAGCAGCAAGTCTAGTCAAAGCCGCGTGGGCCCCTGGGGCAGAGCCAGGCCTGGGCAGCAGCAAGGGAGCCCCAGGGCAGGGGCAGCCGGGCAGCGCACAGGGAAGACAGGCGAGGACAGGCCCGTGCGGGGACCTCCGCGGCAAGGAGCCGGCCCGGGCCTGGGCCCCTCCATCCGGGCCTTCCCGGGCGTGTCTGCCTTAGCAGCCGGGGCCCTTGGGGGCACTCGGGCCCTGGCCTCACCCAGATGTTCCCGCTTGTGCTGTGCCGCCTTCCTGAAGGCTCGCTTGAGCACCAGGCTCAGGTGGCTGAGCAGGATGAAGGGGGGCGCCAGCGCAGGGCGCCCGTGGTATTCCACGATGAGGTGGTAGCGCTGGAACTTCCAGAAGGTGTCCGCATTGCCCTGCACCACCTGGAACGTGTAGCTGCGGGACACGCCCGAGCCCCTCACCCCAACGGCCTCCCTGCCCGGCACGCAGCCTGCCCCCACCCCGTCCCCCACAGGTGGCCAGGAGCAGCGGGGGAGAGGCGGAAACCCTAGAATCCCTCTGCAGTGGACGCTGGGCTGTGCCGCTGTGGGCTCTACCACTGGGGGCCTCCCCCGCCCCTCTGCTCCCCAGATCAGCCTGGGGCTGTCCACACATGCTGAGCCCCCAGCCCTACACCCTGCTTCCTGGGAGGATGGGGGTACTGCAGAGCTGGGGGGGGCTCCCAAAGCAGGGCCACACCCACCACCCACACCCGGGGTGCAGGAGGTGTCAGGGACCCAGGGCCACCCTCTGCCTGGACTGCAGCAGCAGCAGAGCCAGCCGGACAGCGGGGCTGGGACCTGGGGTCCCTGGGGCATCATACACAGGGACACAGCAAAGGCCGGGGGCCGGGGTGGGCAGGACGGGCACCTGAACATGGCGATGAGCAAGTTCATGAGCAGCACGTTGGTGACCAGCAGGAAGGTGACCAACAGGAGGATGACCAGCCAGTTGGCGTAGAGGTTGGGGCAGGAGGGCGAGCCCTCCAGCAGCAGGGGGTGGACGGAGCAGTTCACGCGGGCTTCTGAAAGGCAAGCGGGCATCCTCGGACGGCAGCCATGGGCCCGAGGCCACTGCCACCCTGGTTTACCCAGGAGCGTCCAGTTTTTTTGTTTTGTTTTGTTTGTGGTCCTCGGGGGGGTTGAACCCAGGGCCTTGCACATGCTTTGCAAGGGCTCAACCCCTGGGCTGCACCCTCAGCTCATTTTTTATTTTGACTCCGGGTCTTGCTATATTGCGCAGGCTGCCTCTGGCCTCGAACTCTTGATCCTCCCGCCTCTGCTTCCCCAGGTGCTGGGATCCCAGGCGTGTGCCACTGCGCCTGGCTGGATGTCTGGGTTTTTAAGCACTCAGAGCTCGGTCATGGAAGCCCAGCCCCAGCAAAGCCGACCTGTGAACAGCCCTGCACAGTCTGCGGGTCCTTCTGCTGAGTTTCCACCAGGGGGCCACAGACCCTGGAGGCAGAGCCAAGGCCTGCGAGGGTGGGGAAGGTTTCTGCCTGTTGCTGCAGGAACGAACTCCCATCACACCCCTAGAAAGGCTCACCAACACCTGGGCTCCACGCTGGGGCAAGTCTGCAGCTTTTAAGGGGCCCCTGCAGGCTCTGAGGACACGGCCCACTCTGACCTAACTCCCCAGGCAGTGCAGTCCGAGAGTTGCTAGGCTAAGCTCTGTGGCCCTGGGTGGGGATGCCCCAGAGGGCCTCCCCAGCCTTGTTGAGGGGTCCTAGGTTGTACCCCAAGACCCTCAGAGCCAGCCCCTCTCCTGCTTATCCCCCACAGGGCCCAGCCTGCAGGGCAGAGAGAGAGGCAGATGAGGTCAGGGTGAGACCTGGGCCCCCACGCAACCTGGCCACGGCTCCCCGGCCCCCAGCAGTCATGTGGAGTTGTTGGTTCCCGGGTCTGCGCAGGGCACAGCCACCTGTGTGTTCCGGTGTGCCGCCATACCTCCCCCTCTGCAGCTCGGTGCCACGGCTGATGCCCCGGGGTAGGGTTCGGGGCTCTCTGGTTCTCAAGGTCCACCACGTATACCAAGGTCCCTGCGGCCCAGGGACACGCTGACCCGTCTGTGTCTCCTCGCTTGGCAAATGCCTGCCTTGTCACCCGGTGTGAGTCACTGTAGCGTCAGCCCGCTTGTGAGTTATGGAGTGTCGTGTGGAGGGGGGCGTGTGCAGTCAGCATGCCAGGTTCCTTCCCACCCCTCCGAGGCTGCCCCGGCAGCCCCCAGCCCATGAATCTGCTCCTGCGCTTGATTCATGACCCCCCTGCCTCCGCCTGGCGCCTCGCAGAGATGGCTAAGCTGGTGTTTGTGAAGCCGTAAATCTGTCTGATAAAAGCAGCTCAGAGGCAGCGAGACCCCCACACTGTCCCTGAGACTTGAGAAGGCGCCACCAGGCCGGGCTGGACACGAAATTGCCCCTGGGGCCCGGAGCCCTGGAGGAAGGAAGACCAAGTGGTGTGTGAAGGGGGGAGTGCCCTGGGCCCCCCGGCCCGCAAGCTGGGAGGGAGCTGCGTGGGTTTCCATTTCCCTCCGAGCCCAGGCATGCCTGAGAATAACCTGTCATCCAGCAACATAGTAGACGCCAATGACCAGGCCTGGAACCCCAAGGCCCGGAGATGGGAGGGCCGTGGGTGAGGGCACTCAGTGAGCTTGGAGCCTGTGGCATCCATAGCGGTCCTGCAGACCCTTCAGGACAGCGCTAGGCTAGGGCCCATCTGCAGCCTCCCAGCCTTCCCTAGGTGGGACCAGGCCTGTGGGAGGGTGTGGCTGAGACTGGTTGGGCCAGAGATACAGCCACTTGGGAAGGGGCACCCCAGCCTTGCCCTGGCTGAGGCACCCACCTTGCCCCTCCTGCCTGAGGGGCTCTGGGGGGCTGGGGCTGTGCAGGCCATATGGTGAGGTGGAAGACGAGGGCAGGTGGGGTCTGGTTAGAGTAATGGCCTGGAAAGCCGGTCCCTGAGGATGAGCAAACACCAAAGGCATAGGGTGGGGGCTAAGAAAACAGCCCAGGACATGGCCTGGGAGCACCCCAGCGAGGAAGCAATTTCCAGCCTGCTGCCCCAAGGCCTGTGTTTGCTCCAATCTTGCCTTCATCCATTGACAAATATTTACCGCATGTGGGGATTGCTGGTCTGGCGTCATTAGTGGCCTTGTCCAGGGCAACCAGGGTCAAGCCTCTGCTGCCATACAGGTGTAGTGGCCCCGAGCTACGTTGGCCCCAAGTCTCCGACACAACCTGAGCAAATGACCCCTGTGCCCTGCTCTGTGCCCGTCTCCAAGCCGGTAGCACTTCAGAGTGCCACATGGGGCCGGCAACCAAGTCCCTGCTCTAGCCCATCTCGCCCTAGGGGCTGTGCCCTCTGCTCACTGGCCCCCAGCCTCCCCAGGGCCCATGGGTGCTCTTCCTCAAGGCTCCCCTTTATCACCCCTGAGACCCCTGCAGCCAGCAGCTCTCCTATCCCCACCATACTCCTTGTGATAAGGAAATTTCAGGAGTATCATTGATCTCAGCCAGGTACGGTGCCTGGCCTGAGGACACCCAGGGCAACAACAGGCAGCACACAGCCTTCGCAACCCCACCGAGGCCTGCGCCCACTGTGCCTGCCCACCCTGAGGCCCCTCACAGACCACTGCCAAGGCTAAGCTCTCCCCTTGGCCTCCTCAGGCATGAGGCCAGCCCTGGCCACCCTGATGTTTCCATGTCTCGGTTCCTAGCTAGGGCAAGGTAGGGGCTCCGTGGCTGAGCTGGTCCTGCCCCTGTCCTGGGTCCAGGCCTGGCTCTGTGCATGGTGCCAGGCCCGGGGCTCAGACTCAGGGACTTCATCTCGGCCATCTCCCGCCGGGCCCCCGCGACCCAGCAGGCCCCTCCAGAGAGCAGGATGTGCTGGGGCTGCAAAACCCGGGGCCCCTGGCTGCACTCAGACTAAGGCGCCCATGTCCTACGCTGCAGGGAGGGCCCCCCCGGCCCACCCCTGCCTGGCTGGGTGCGAACCGTCGATCTCATCCAGCGGAATCTGCCCGAAGATCTGCAGGTAGGGCCGGTAGAGCACCCGGCGGAAGATCCACTCCAGACGGCTGTCGTGCGGGTGCAGCAGCGCCTGCGTGGTCACGCCGTAGGCCACGAGCCACACGCTCAGGAAGAAGAGGAAGAAGAAGACGTCCTTCATCTGCAGCAGGGAGGGGGTCAGCCGCCGCCTGTGTGGAACCCACCTCCCGCCTGGGGCTGGGGGGCCCGGGGGTTCTCCACCCACCAGGGCTGGGGTCCCAGCGGGCTCACCATCCGCTCCACAATGATGATCTTGGGGCCCAGCTGCTTGTGGATGGCGAAGATGTGGATGAGCCGCAGGGTGAACACCATGAAGTCTATGGCAAGGACGGTGCGGCCGGCCTCGAACTCAGACAGACGCATCCTAGAGCGGGGCACAGGCTGGATGGGGCTGTTCGTGTCCAGAGACGGGAGGAGACTTCCCCGAGGACACACAGCACAAGGGGCCGTGCCCAAGTCGCCTCCCCTGGAGCCTGGCCCCCAGCCCACTGGAGGCGCTGAGGCCTCTGGCCACAGACCTGCAGGTGACACCCACGATGAACAGAAAGATGGCCACCATGTCACACTTGTTCCAGTTGTCCTCTACGTACAGGCGGAACTTCTTCACCAGGCCTGTGTCCTCGTCGGTGAAGAAGCCCTGAGGGGGAGGACAGTGTAGTGACGGCTTCCGAGGACACCTTGCTGAGACCGCCCAGCCAGGACCAGGCTGGCACGTGCAGGGATCAGGGCTCAGGCTGACAGGCTGAGAGGGACCCAGTCTGGCTGGGATGGGGGCCAAGTGAAGACATTCCAGGGCTGAGGCTGGGGACGCAGCCTGAGGTCAGTTGGGACTAGGAGTCAGGACTGTCTGTGACCCAAGTCCAGGATCCATCCACACTAAACATCTGGACTCAGTCGATGATCCAGCTCAGGATTTAGACTCCTCCCAGGTGGACCACGGTCACGCTCAGGCTGGCTCTGAGATCAGAACTCAGTCTGAAGCTGGGATCCAGGCTCAGTCTCTGACCAGGCTCGAGGCTCAGGAGACTGGGAAGCAAGAAGCCCCATGCTCTACAGAAGAGGACCCCAGCTACCAGGGCTGGGCCCTGGGTGGCAGAGCCCAGTGCCCCAGGCCGTCCTGGCCACTGACCTGCCGGATTTCCTCAAGCACCAGCGTGAAGACCCAGAAGTAGAGGGTGACCTCAGGCCCCGACGGCCCCTGGGGAGGTGGCCTGAAGTCCACCAGCAGGACATAGGTGAACAGGAAGAGGAACGTGAAGTACATGACCACATTTCCCAGGAACACAGTCACGGGCGCGCCCCAAAACTTCCGCCAGCGCGTGAGCAGGAAGGTGGCTCGCGGGCCTCTGTCGCCTTGAGCCCTCGGCGCCTCCATCAGCCCCTCTGCCCTGTGCCGGTGTGAAGGAGGCCACTGTGGTGAGGTGGTGGCCGGCCGTGGTGTCCCCCGGGAGCAGGCCTCCGCACCGGTCCCTGCGTCCTAAGCGGGCCCCTTGGCCCCTACCGGCTGGCTGGGCCACGCAGGAGGCTCTTCTCTGCGTCCAGGCTGTCCAGCTCCTGCAGGTCCTCCAGGCCCGTCCTCAGCACGGCCTCCTCACTGTGGTACAGAGATGTGTGCGCTGGGGCCGGGCGTGGTGGCGCACGCCTGTCATCCCAGTGTCTCAGGAGGTGGAGGCGGGAGGATCGCAAGTTCGAGACCAGAGCTAGTCTTTGTAACTTAGCGAGACCCTGCCTCTAAAAGTAAAAATTGGGCTGGGGGTGCAGCTCAGTGGTCCAGCACTTGCAGAGCATGCAAACTCGAGGTCCTGGGTTCAACCCCCAGTATGAGAAAAAAAAAAAAAGAGAGATACATGGACTTTGGGATAGCTACCACCCAGGCCTGAGCACCTGGCCAGAGGAGGGGGTGCTGCAACCCTGAACAGGAGCTGCTGTACCCAGCTGCAGGCAGTGGGCCCCCAGGGACATGGGACTTAGAGAGGCTGTGGCCCCAGCAGCCCAGCACGGACCCACCTGAAGGCGATGAGGTTGGTGTAGATGAGGGCAGGGCAGGCGAAGGAGCCCAGGAGCCGCAGGATGGGCGTGCCCGTGGCCATGTCCCCCCACCAGATCTTGGTCAGGAAGGCCTGCAACAAAGTCCGCACGTTGGCCGCCCACTACACCTTGGCCTGTCCTGTACCCTGTGCCAGAAATGGCCTTCCCAGGTGTCCAGAAAATGCCACCTTTCCTTCACGGTGGGCCACAGAGGTCTCTCAGGCCCCCTGGAGCCCTCGCCTGGCAGAAGGCCAAGTGGGGAGCTGGTGGGGAGCTGCTTCTCACGGGGCTGTGCATTTTGCTGCTCTTGAGCACCTTCAACAAGGGACCTCGGGCTGGAATCAGAGCAAGCCAAGCCAAGGAGGCGCTCGCCTGGACCCAGTGGAAGTTTGCAGCTGAGCTGGAGCCACCCCATGGACCTCCCATGCGGGCCCCCCACTGTCCCAGGCGTGGCCTGGGCCCTGCTTGCCCACCCACCCTGGCCCCTGGGGCCTCCCAGAGGCTGCTCACCTGCACGCCATCATGGGCAAAGAAGGCCTTGGTGTCGGCCTCGGCGGCCAGGTGCAGGCAGGTGGTCCTGCTCCAGCTGCGGTTCCGGCGCACCAGCAGGGCAAAGGCGCGGTCCTCGCTGTTCTGGTAGCACTCCGAGAAGAGGTCTGCCCACGGGCCCGGGCTAGGATGGCACTTACCCTGGGCGCATCCCGCCGGACAAGTCCTCTGTCCGCCCCCCAGCCTTCTCTGGCCCCTTCCCTCCCCAGTCAGGACTGTGGGGCCCTCCATCACCCCAAGTGTCCATCCTGTGGCAGGGCCCAGCACGTGTCCAGGGCCGGGGCGTGTATTGTCTCTGCCATGTGCCCTCCTGTTGAGGACTTGAGGGCCAACCTCCACTGCGCCCCCCCAGGAGGAGTCACCCTGTCTTGTTCTTCAGAGGGGGCGGCTGAGGTCCCTATGGGCCATGCAGGCACAAGAGGTGGCCCAGAGGGCACCACGGCCCCTTCATCTGAGTCACTCACCCAGGGCCAGCTGCTCATACTTGGCCTCACGCATGGTGCGGGCCACCTCGGCCTCCGTCTCCAGGCGGGACATCTCCTTGATGATTTTGCAGGCAGCCAAAGCGGCCGCCACGCCCTCATGACCCTGGAAGGTGCGGCCTCAGGGGCTGTCCGCCTCCTCCAGCCACTCCCAGCCCTCCCTGCCCAGGAGGGCCCTGGCAGCCCCTCACCATGGCCCAGAAGTAGGTGGCCATCTCGTGGCGGTTCTGGAGCACAGCCCACAGGAAGAGGTCCCTCCAGGGGTCCTCGCTCCGCTGGCTGAGATCTGGCAGCCACTTCTGGCCCGCGGGCCGCTTGGCCGGCCCCCTCTCCTGGAGGACAGGGATGTCACGTCCAGCCCAGGCGCAGCCCCTGCCGGCCCCCGCCTGCCCAGCCGCTCACCGCCGTCCTCCGGCCGTCCTGGTAGAGGCCACGGCAGGCGTCGTGCAGGAAGTCCTTCAGCACACGCGAGACCTCGTGCAGCGAGAAGGCGGGCGGCCCCGCGGGTGGCTCCCGGGCCTGCTGGGTGCCCAGGCCGGCCAGCGTCAGCCGGCCCTCCTCATGCTTGCGCTGCAGCAGGGCGAAGAGCAGGCTCTTGGGCGACACGGAGCGGTACAGCTGCTGCAGCCGCCCGTAGGTCAGGAAGTCGGCCACGTCGGCGCCGCTGTCCACAAAGAGGCGGACGAACTCCGGCTTGTTGCCCACCAGAGCGTCCATCAGCACCTCCTCCAGGTCACGGGGCTGGACTCGCCCAGCAGAAGGGGAGACACGGACACTGAGTGGCACGGTGGCAAGGCAGGGCCATGGGGACTTCTGTCTGGGAAAGGGCCAGCGCTGACCCTTCCCTGGGGCACCCCAGCCTGACCCCTGAGTGAGGACGGGCGTGGGGCAGGCAGAGCACAGGCTCCTAGGCTTTGGGCTGGTCCACACTTGTCCTTCGGGGTAACCCATGCTGTCCTTTGGGGGTGCAGTGGCCTCGTCTTGACCCCCTGTTCTCCCTGGGGACAGCTGGGCCCAGCCAGCGGCTCCAGGTGCCTGGCTTTCCCAGGCCTCAGCGTCCTCCCACCCCGTGTCAGTCGGAGCCAGGGCCCAGGAGGCCAGCGACAGGGCCGGGGGTGGGGGGCACCTTCCATTCCACGTCCCCGCTGAAGATCTCGCTCTTGGCGATGTCCACGCGGTCCCAGGCCACAGCCAGCTTGAGCTCGTCCAGGTAGTCCTGGGCCTCTTGGCTGTGGCTCTTGCAGGCTGTGGCATGGAACACAGGGTGAGGACCCACCGAGCCCGGGGTGCAGACTGGGTGAGGCCTCTTCCTGTGACGGTGTGGGGCAGTCCATCCCCAGGCAAACACGTCTCTGCCACAGGGAAGGGCTTCTGGACGGGGGCCCAGTGGTTCCTGGACCGGGCACTGCCTCAGGAGACCACTGATGTCACTAGACCCTCAAGTGGAGGGCGCCGGGCCTTGGTTTTCATGACTGTGATCAGCCACCAAGTTGACCGGCTGCTGGGAGGACATTGTGACTCAAAGGAAGCCGTGAGGGTCCTGGGCAGGGCTCCCTGGGCCTCCGTGTCCTGGGTGGAGGGGTCACTAAAGCCAGAGCCACGTGACACGCAGATGCCCTTCCTGGAGGTCCCCCTCACTCAGGCGTGGCCCAGCCCCTTGCCCAGCACTGTCCTCCCCTGCCTTGGGCCAGCGTCCCCACATCCTTGAGGTCCGCTGCAAAGCATGTCCACTCTAACGAGAAGCCCAGGGATGGTAACGGAACATCTGCATGGGCCGAGGACTGGGTGAGCGCTGCGTTCCAGCCATGCCACGGGCTAAAACAACCGAGCCTCAGGAAGGGAGGTCGTCCCAGCGCACAATACATGGGCAGACTTTTTTTTTTTTTTTTTTTTGCGTTACTGGGGTTGAACCCAGGGCCTCGCGCTTGATGCTTTGCAAGTACTGGACCACTGAGCTGCGCCCCCAGCCCTTTTTTTTTTTCTTTTTTTTTGAGACAGGGTCTCGCTAAGTTATCCAGACTGCCTCTGGTCTCTAACTTGCAATCCTCCTGCCTCCGCCTCGTGAGCCACTGGGATTACAGGTGTGTGCCACCGCGCCCAGCTTACATGGACGGACTTTGAGGACGCTGTGCTCGGGGAAAGAACCAAAACCCACAGCTCAGTGCTCAACTCCACAGAGACAGAAAGGGGCTGGGGAACCGTGCAGAGCAACTGCTATTAGACACGCGGGCTCTTCCTGGGGTGATGGAAATGTTCTGGAATTGGTGATGCTGGCTCCACCCTGTGGCTAGACTAAAAATCAATGAATTGAACGCCTTAAGTTTTTAATATTGTGGCACACACACATAGACACGTGTGAGACACGCGTGTCTCACAAAATTTTCCACCTGCGGAGCGTCTCCCGAGCTCAGGCTCGCCCACCCTGGGAGGGGCAGGCGGCGTCCACCATGAATGCCGGCTGGGTGCCGCCGGCTCACCTTTCACCAGTGCCTTGAGGATGACGGTGTCCAGGCCCTCGGAGCCCTCCTGCTCGAAGTCGTACACCGTGAGCAGGTGCGGGTGCGAGGCGATGTTCTGCAGCTGAGGATAGCCGGGGGAGACCCTGAGGGGGGCCCAGGAGCACGGTGGCCCAGCTCAGCTCAGTACCACCCGCACACCCACTGATGACGGCCCGCCAAGGAGTGGACAGGGGTGGACCTGGCGGCCGAGGGGAGAGGCCTGCGCAGGCTGGGAAGGGCAGGCTCCGTTCGCACCCACTAGGATTTTCCTGAAGGAGCGGTCCGCCCTGGGAGGAGGGATCAGGAGGACGTGGGAGGAGGGATCAGGAGGATGTGGGAGGAGGGGTCCGGAGGACGTGGGAGGAGGGGTCAGGAGGACGTGGGAGGAGGGGCCAGGAGGATGTGGGAGGAGGGGTCCGGAGGACGTGGGAGGAGGGGCCAGGAGGACGTGGGAGGAGGGGCCAGGAGGACGTGGGAGGAGGGGCCAGGAGGACGTGGGAGGAGGGGCCAGGGGGACGTGGGAGGAGGGGCCAGGGGGACGTGGGAGGAGGGGCCAGGGGGATGTGGGAGGAGGGGTCAGGGGGACGTGGGAGGAGGGCCGGCACCCCTGCCCAGCTGGGCGGCCAGTACCAGCTTGGTCCACTGCACGATGGCCTCCCAGGAGAAGTGTTCGCCAGGGAACTTTTCTCTGAAATGTTTCTCTGCCACCTGGGGCACCAGGAGGCGCGGCTCATGCACCAGGGCGGCCAACACGTCAGCGATGCCCCCCGACCCAGCTAGGATCAGCCACGGGGCCGCCTGCTCCACAGCTCTGGAGATCCTCTGAGGTAGGCGGGGAGGGTGGAGGGGCCCGGCTCAGCTGGATGCCATCTCGATTCTCACACAGCGCCACGCACCACCCCACACCCTGTCCCAGGGTGCCCTGGGGACCCACCGCATCCTCCCGGAGTTCCTGAGGAGCCAGGGGCTTCCGCCAGGCCCCACCCCCTCCCCTGCTCCTACCTCCAGGGTGCTGGGGTCGCCGTTGACCAGCAAGCAGAGAACGGGGATCTCAATGCTGCCAGTACCTGGGGACGGAGCAGCTGTGAGGGCCCCCAGGTGCTCAGGGGAACCGGGTCGGGGAAGCAGGAAGGAGCATGGGGACCCTCGTGTGCAGGGGCAACCGCTCAGATGACGCATGCGGGTCAAAGGCTTTTTCTAATAGAGGGTGGGCTCCAGGCTGTGTATCAAACCCAAGGGCCCGGGGTGGCTGGACACCAATGCTACAGCCACGCTGTCCAGGGTGGTACCCCCCCACCCCGTGGCTAGAACTGGCATGCGGCAATTTGAGAATAAAGCACATAACTAAAACAAGGGTTCCTCGGTTCCGAGGGATGGCCTGCTGACGGGTTGCTCTGTGTCTCAGGAGGCACTCTGAGCAGCTCAGAGGAAGAGGAGGGGCGCCCCCAGCCAGAGCTGGATGCAGGACACCAAGTCACCTGTAGGGAGGCCGACTCCCTGGCGGGCCCCTGTCACTCCTAAAGGTGCTTCCTGACTGAGTCCCAAGGATCAGCCAGGGTTGGCCACAATGGTGCCTGGGCCAGGCTGGGGTCGCCAAAGGAGAGCCGCACACTGCCTCTGTGGTGATGGGTTAGACACCACTGTGTTTTCACTGTTAAAGTGTGCTTGGTTGGCTTTGTCAAGGAATTGCTTCTTTGGTTTGCTAATATTATATAAGGGGGCTGGGATTTAGCTCAGTTGGTATAGCGCTGCGCTGCAGTCTCTGAGGTCCCGAGTTCAATTCCCAGCACAGTAAAAATGGGAGAAGGACCTGGCAATCCACTCCCAAGGCAATCCCGAAACAGTCAGCCATTGAAAACCCTATGAAGGTTGCTATGATTTGGATACCGACTTGACAGCACCTAACAACAACAACAATATTATATAAAGCCTGCAGCTGTAGCCCTGCGGCATCCGATCCCGTCACATCTCGGAAGCTAAGCAGGGTTGGGCCTGGTTAGTACTTGGATGGGAGACCACCTGGGAACACCAGGTACTGTAGGCTTGGGAGAAGGATTGGCAACCCACTCACAAAAATCAATCCACCATTGAAAACCCTATGAACAGCAGAGAAGCACTGACAACAGTGTTTCGCCTGTTGTATGTAGGGTCGCTATGAGTCGGATACCGACTCGACAGCACCTAGCAACAAGCAGCAACAATATTATATACTATCACGCATGTGCTAAGGGATTACGTAGTTGCTTATAAATATTATTTACACCCTAGTATTTTCCTGGTAAATCCATCTTTCCAGCCCTTCACTGGCCGTAGCAGCACTAGTTCTTTCAGGAAATGCTGCCCCCTGGTGGTAACGTGCTATATTGCCCGAGTAGGTAAATAGACCTTTTGGAACGTGAGGTCTCTATTTATTTCTCAAAGCCCAGAGCCCACAGTCAGAGCCTGTGGACCAGGAGCACCGAGGGAAATGGAGCTGCAGCCATTCTGCTGTCTGGCGGGAGGTCGCTGCCTATTGGGTGACTCTATCTAGCTGGGCCTCTGCCACCCTTTTCCCAACAGCTTCTCCTCCCAGGTGCTGTGTAGGTGCATTGCATGCCAAGACCTCCTGCCCAGAACGCCCTTCCCCACCCCCGGGGGCCCTACCCACTGCCCCACGCCCAGTCTCCCTGTCCCCGTCCCCGTCCCTGGGCAGTATCCCTGCCCCCCCCCACCCCCCGCTTGGGCCTCACCTCCATAGCCAGTCCTCTGCTGTGAGATGTGTTTCTCCAGCCTCAGCCGCAGCCCCGCCAGCCCGTCCCCCTTCCCGGGGGTGCCTGGCCCCACCAGGATGAAGTGGGAGAGGTTGCTGTCCAAGGGGCAGAGCGGGCCCTGGCTGCCGCCGTCCTCTGTGGGGTAGTGGACGGGGGTGTCCTCCTGTGCCAAGCAGGGACGGGAGGTGAGGCGACGCCCTCGGGAGGCAGCTGGGGCTGGCCCCACCGCAGGGCCCTCCCAGCACTGGGAGTGCCACACAGGGGCCGCCTCTGTGTGCGGACCCCTGAGAGGAGGGAGGCTGCTGGGCCCGGGGTTCCTTCCACAGTGGGAACCACGGAGACAGTGGGGCGGGGGCTGTGGAATCTCCTCCCTCTGGACGCTTCAGAGCCACAGGCCAGACCTCACCTCACTGGGCCTCTACCCTGCTGTGTCTTAGAGAGACCCCGGGGTGGGGGACGTGAACGAGGACCAGAGAGCAGAAGCCACTTGTCCAGGGGTGCACAGGGCCTGGGGGTGGATGGGAACCCCGGAGAGCCTCGCAGGCCTGTGCCCTGGTTTCCACTCAGGCTATGTATCAAACCCAAGGGCCAGGGGTGGCTGGACACCAGTGTTACAGCCACACTGTCCATGGTGGTCCCCGTGGCTAGAACTGGCATGTGGCAATTTGAGAATAAAGTACACAACTAAAACAAGGCAGCCAGTGCCTTGGTTCCACGGGACGGCCTGCTGACGGGTCGCTCTGCGTCCCAGGAGACACCCTGAGCAAATCAGAGGATGCTGCCCCCTGCTGGCCCCATGGTCACCTCGCAGGTCTGTGCCCTGGTTTCCTGAGCCATGCCGCCCCCTGCTGGCCAACCCCCACTCCAGCCAGGGGCTGCACCCATCCCTGTGAACCCTGAGCGCAGGGGCGGGCTTCTGCTGCCCCTTCCACCTTCCCAAGCCCACGGAGCTCCCACAGCCATGGCGCCGCAAGCAGCTCGCTCACCCGCACATGGTCCAGGAGCTCACGGTGCAGGACGCGGCCCAGCGAGGCAATGCCGATGGCCACCACGCGGGCCTTGGTGGACGTGCTGGCCAGCGAGTGGTCGCGTACGGCCTGCCCAATGTGCCGGGCCAGGCCCACCCGGAGGGCGCTGGTGAAGATCCAGGCGCCTGCGAGAGCGGGGGGGGCCTGCTGTGCCTCAAGGTCCCCTCAGACCCTCTGCCCACCCACAGCCTGGGAACCACAGGGCCAATGCTGCGGAACGCTTTGAGGTAGTGGTGGGGAAACTGAGGCCCAGGGGTCGAGGCCAATAGGGTGTGTGGGGAGGGGCCTTCCTGCTGGGCTTGTTCTGAACCCAGCAGGTCACAGCGCTGCCCCTTTGCCTGTGCTGGGCTGGTGTCTACACTGCCAAGCCCTCAGCCCAGGCCTGGTTGCTGACCCGTGTCCTTCACTACAGTCCTGTCTAGCACGAGGGGTCTGGACACGCTGGACCCTCCGCTGGGTTTTGAGGCAGAGCTGGCCTCGAAATAAAACCCAGTAGTTTGATTCTGACCCTGAAAACCGGTAGCCAGGCGGCTCCCTACAGGGCTGGGGGCCACAAGGGCCCACCATGGGGGCACCTCGGTGCATGGGCGCAGGCGCGTGGCAGCGAGGGCCTCTCCTGGAGGCCCACGGGCCCTAGGAGGGAAGGGCCAGCCCTGAGGGAGGCCAGGACCTCACTGGGGACTGCCTGTGGCCTCGCCTGGGCTGTGTCCTCATGCGCCACTTCCACCACGGCGCTGGGTGCCACAAACCGTGGCCAGGTGTGGGAAATGTCAACAAGCGGCGGCTGCCAGCGTCAGTGGGGTGGGGCCGCAGGTGGGGCGGGCTGTGGCCAAAGACGGGCCGCACCTGTGGTCTGAGCCGCCTTCACCAGCCCCTTGCGCAGGACGTCCCGCAGCCAGGACTTCATGGCCAGAGGCCGCTCCTCGCCCACCAGAGACACCACCAGGTTGGGGGTGGGCAGGTGCCACTCGGCGAGCAGCAGGTCAAAGAGCACGGAAGGGGCCACGTTGCTGGGCACCTTCACGAACTGCGGGGCAGGGGCGCGGGAGGGAGCTCAGGGCACGGTGGACCCCAGTCTTAAGGGGTCGCTGGGGGATTCTGGGCACCAGGTGTTGCTGGCCAGGGGGGCTGGGCCTGGGGGCGGAGTCTGGGTGCTGCAGGGTGGCCGAGCAGCTGGAGGACAGAGGCCCTGACCGCTTCCCTGGGACGAGATGGGGCCGGTGCTGTCCTCAGGGCATAGGGGACTGGGCAGAGGAGGACAAGCCTGACCCCAGCGCCTCACAGACCTTGCAGGTCATCATGGGAGCGGGCGGCAGCGCCCTAGGCGCCCCAGCTGCAAGGTTGTGCCTGTCCAGCCGGGAGGCTTCTGAGCCAGCCCGCCGGGGAGGGGTTCCTGGGGGAGCCAGCGCTGGGCATGGGGCTTTCCCGAGGGGAGGGGACCCTGGCCCCCTTACCTTGCCTCGCTTCTTCCCGAACCCTCCAAAGTCGACCTCGCCCCGGCACAGGTCTGGCCCGTACCCCTCTCCGGTGTCCGGGGGGCTCCCAGGGCAGGATCCCTGGGCTGTCTGCATGGTGGCCTCTCTGTGGGACACAGCAATCCCTGAGGATGGAGAGGCCACTGGGCCTCCCCGGGGGGTCGCAGCGGCCTCCACAAGGGACGCTCCTCCCCCGCCAATGGGGCAGAGGGGCCGGCAGAGCCCAGCCACCTCCTCCAGCCGCCCACCTGGCCCTCCTTACAGCCGGGTCAGCACCTTCCCAGCCCCTCTGCCTGACCCCACCCGAGCCACACCCAGCCACAGTCCTCAGTCCTCTGGAGGCTTTTGCAGGGGTGTCCTGGAGGCCCCCAAAGACGTAGGGGGGAACTCAAGCTTTCCAGCCTCACAGGCCACCCGCCCTGTGTCCCTGCTACTTTCCAGCCAGCCATGAGGATGCCCTGGGAGCACCTGGGTGGGCAGGTGAGAAGGCAGGTGCACGCGGCTCAGCCTCCTCACTCAGGGGGGCCCAGGAGGCCCAGGGAGGGGAGGCCAGACAGGGGAGGTCCAGGGAGAAGAGGCCCAAAGAGGGGAGGCCTGGGGGGAGGGAGGCTGTGAAAGGAAGGCCAGGGAGGGGCTGCTGGGGAGGGGAGGTCACTGAGGGGGGCCTTGCCAGGCTCCTGGGGCCTCAGAGGCAGAGCAAGCGCCCACCCTGGTTCCTCCCGCCATGGTCCTGCCTCCACACGTGGGGGAGGCCAGGCTGCGCGGCACGGTCCTTCACCTGGCTCAAGTCCTCTTCTAGGCCAGGCCCCTCAGCTCCTCTCTGCAGCAGGCACTCGAGGGGCCCAGCCTGGGCGGTGTGGAGCCGAGCCTCCCGGCCACTGGCCCCGGTCTCCCAGCCATGCCGGGGTCCCATCTCCCCACCACGGTTTCCTTTGAACTCTTGGCGCTGGCCAAGCTCTCCCTAGGGGCCCCTCCTGGCAGGGGGCAGCCCTCCAGTTCCCAGGGTCTCAGTGGGGCTATTGCCCAGGTCTGCTGTGGTGCCCCAGGGGCCCTGCCTGGTGCCTGAATCTGAACCTCCTGCTGCTTAGAGGGGGCCGCCAGTGCCCACGGGGAGGCAGACACAGCAGCAGGCACCCCGGGCTGCATCCTGGGCCCCCAGGGCTGGCTGCAGAGCAGAGCTCAGCCAGGGCTGCTGGGGCCAGCGGGGTGGCCATGTTCCCCCAGAGAGCAGAGGCCAAGTCCTACCTCTGGTTCCGGGCGTGTGGCCGTCTTTGGAAGTAGGGTCTTTGTGGGTGTCTCTGAGCTGCGCTGAGAGGAGGTCACGCAGAGCCGGGGGGGGCCTCCATCCCAGGGTGCTGTCCTTAGAGAACTGGGAGAGTCGCGCTTTCTGAAGGATGTGGAGAGAAGGCTGGGTGTGAAGATGGGGGCGGAGGGCAGGGAGGTGCAGCCACAGTGCAGGGACACCTGGATTCCCAGAGGCTGACCAGGCCAGGAAGGACCCAAGAGTGTGGCCGCGGCCACCCCTCACGGCGGACTTCTGTCCTCCTGACTAAGTTCCTGCCACACTGAGCTGCCTGCTCAGAGTCCTATGTCCGGGCAGCTTGGAGAGCCCACACGGCCACAGGCCCGGGAGCGCAGCCTCTGCCCTGTGACAGCAGGCAGGTCCCCTCTGCCTGTGGCTCCTCCCCTGGCCGGCCAGCTCCCTGGTCCCCTCAGCACCCCGTGGGCCTCTCCCCCGCCCATGCAAATGGTGCCCACTTCCCACTCCCCAGCAGGAACTTGGCACCCAGCGCCCACAGAGGGCAGGATTTGAATATGCGCGGTTTCAGGGTGGGGAGCGGGTTCTGAGGAGCCCTGGGGGCACCAGGCTAGCATATTTGTGTCTCACGGCTGCCTAACAAAGACCCACAAGCCCAGGGGCCTAACAGCACAGCCTCCCCCATTCTGGGGCAGAATCTAAAGTCCAGACGCCAGCGGGGCTGGGGTCCTGCCGCCTCCCAGGGCTCAAGGGGACGGTCTTTCTGGCCCCTTCCAGCCCCTGGGGGCTCCAGGTATCCCTTGGTTTGTGGCCACATCCCCCTGGCCCCTGCCTCCATGGTCACCCGGTTGTCCCTCTGTCTTTGCCTGTGTGGCCTCTGCTCTCCCTGGAAGGACACACCGGCCAGGCATGACGGCTGTCCCTCACTGCTTCTGCAAAAACCCAGTTTCCAGATGAGGCCGCTGTCTGGGGTTTGGGTGGCCCCATTCCACTCTTGGTGTCACCCACCACGTGGGGTAGCATTGTCCCTCTCTCCGTCTGGGCCCGTACCTTGCAGCAGCGGCTACACAGCTGGACATGGGCCCTGACGCTTGGCCGAGGGGATGGGGCTGGATAAACAAGGGTGAGGTCTTTGCCTGCTCCTGAGCCTCGGCCCAGAGGGGCACCTGCCCTCCCCCTCGGTCCCTGGTGGGGAGCAGTAGTCAGTCCCACCTTGGCAGGGCCTCTGGCCCCTGAAATTCCTCTTCCCCAAGGCCCAACCTGCACGCTTTCCTGCCTGGGGCTCAGAGGGTCCCCTCAACGACTCCGCCCCACCAGGTGAGGGCTGACCAGACCCTGTGCTGCCCTGGGCACAGGTCTCCTTTCCATGCTGCAGGCCTGGGTCCCTGGCAGCTGAAGAGAGGGGAGCGCAGTCTGGGAGAGCCATCCTGCTCTCCCGCCCAACTGCCCAGCCTGGCTGGGGACTTGAGTGGGTGCCAAGTGCCAGGCAAATAGAGCCACCATGAGGGAAGGTATGCAAATGGCGGGAGTTTGCATGAGCAGGTGCCCGGGGCTTAACACGTGCTGGGGTGCAGGACAGGGGAGGCTGGGGGGGGGGGTCTGCATGGACTCAACAGAGTCCAATCCCAGAATTCCCTGAGGCAAGACTGAGGTGGACACTTGGTCTCAAGTAGCAAAGATGCTGGGGGCTCTCACTGGGAGCTGGTGGCCACTAACCAAGGGCCATCCCAGAAACAGCCCAAGCCCAGCATGGCAGCCCCAGTGTGGGAAGGGCCCAGCCCAGGTTGGCACCTATACTCCTGGGCCGCTCACAGTGAGGTGTGGGCAGATCCCCAGTCACAAAAAGGGGAGGGAAGGTCAGTGTGGTAGCCCTTGCCCCCGTATCCTGGGCAGGGTGTGGACGTGGGCACAGCCATGATGGGGTGGCCCTGGCCTCCCTCCCCCTTCCCCTCACCTGGGCTCTGAGCCCCTCCTGCCTTCCCAGGCTGCCTGGGCAGATGCTGTCTGTGGGTCTGAGGCTCAAAGTTCAGGCTGCCTCTCCACTGGACCCTCTTGGGACACTGAGTGGCCCCTTCCCTCATCCATGTGACCCTGTCCCTCTACTGCCTCTGGAAGGATGAGCTGTCTTCCCAGCTCTTGCCGTTGGGTGCTGTTGTGTCAGATCTGACTCACAGCAACCCCAAGTACAGCAGGACGAAGGGCTACCTGTGTTCATGATCTTTTCTATGTTGGAGCCTGTTGTTACAACCATTGTGTTTCTTCTCATTTTGAGTCCTGCCACATCAGCAAAAGGAGGTCCCAGGAGCTTGACTCTGTTCCTGTCATTAAGGTTGACTCTACTTTGAAGGGGGTTGGGATTTAGCTCAGCTGGTAGAGCGCTGCACTGCAGTCTCTGAGGTCCCGAGTTCAATTCCCAGCACGGCAAAAATGGGAGAAGGACTTGGCAATCCACTCCCAAGGCAATCCTGAAACAGTCAGCCATTGAAAACCCTGAGGGTTGCTATGAGTCGGATACCCACTCGACGGCACCTAACAACAACAACAACTACTTTGAAGAGGCAACTCTTCCCCAGTTGTGTCTTGAATGCCTCTGGCTTGGGGTTAGCTCATTTTCTGGCACTGTATTGAACAGTGCTTCTCTGCTGTTCATAAGCCTGCAGCCGTACCACTGTGGTGTCCAATCCCATCAGATCTCAGAGGCTAAGCAGGGTCGGGCCTTGTTAGTACTTGGATGGGAGACCGCCTAGAAACACCAGATACTATAGACTTGGGAGAAGGACCAGGCAACCCACTCCCAAATATAAATCCACCATTGAAAACCCTATGAACAGCAGAGAAGCACTGCCAATAATAGTATTTCGTCTGTTGTTATGTACGGTCGCTGTGAGTTGAACACCGACTTGACGGCACCTAACAACAATAGCAACTCTGCTATTCGTAGGGTTTTCAATGGCTAATTGTTTTGAGAGTGGGCTGCTGGATCCTTTGGATGAGGAAACTGAGGCAGGAGTCAGGGACATGGCCAGAGCCACCTGGTCCCAGGTCCAGGCTGGCTCCTGACGGCCTGTGCTACCTACCCCAGGGAGGAGGTGGGCACTTCCCCCCACTGCTCCTTGCCTGAGATCCAGCTGGGGTGGGGCCCTAGCTTCCTGATAGTGTGGCTGCCGGGCATGGGGTAGTGGAGGCCAAGCTTGGCTCTCCACCACCCCACCCCCACCCCTCCATTCCCCACTCGGCTCCTGGGCAATCAAGGCTGCCCAGGGAGGCTGGGTGAGAACACAAGAGCCCCACCGAGCCACAGATTCCTGGGCAAGGGGAAACCAGGGTTGCCTCAGAGCGTATGACCTGCACCAGGGCGTCCCGGGGAGGATGGGCAGGCAGAGGGCAGCCTCCCCTGGGCCTCCCCATGGTGGTCCCCACCGGAGACAAGGATGCAAGCGCAAGCCAAGGGTGGCATCTCGCACCGGTGAGGGAGTCAGAGCTGTGGGTGCGGCCTGAGGACGTTCCTCACACGGGGTGCAGGACAGGGGTGGGTGGGGCAGACAGCACCCCTGCCACCTACAACCTGGCCCCGCAGCCTGCTGACCCCTGAAGCCTCTTTGCCGCTCTGGGAGGTGGCGCCCGGAGCCCAGTGCCCTTCTGGGTGATCTTTCCCCAGCAGCTCCTAGACCTGCCTGGGGCTCTCACACCTGAGCACCGTGACCTGCTTTTGGCCACCAGAGGGCGCCCCAGACCAAGGCAGAGGCTTGGCACAGTGAGGCAGTGGTTCAGCCCCAAGTTGAAGGTTGAAGTCCCTCCCTTAAGAGCCGCCTATGTGCGGGGCTGGGCAGGGGCCTCATTCCTGGGGGAGAAGGGTCATCCAAGGCCCCCCAGTAAGCACAGGCTGGGCTGAGGGCAGAGGTCAGAACCAGCTCCAGGCACAGCGGCTGCTGGGCAGGGGCCCCACCAGCCCTCAGGGCTGGACCCGGAAAGTGTGGCTCTCAGGAGAGGCCTATGTTGGGGGCCCTGGGCAGAAGACCAGGCCCTGGGCAAGGCTGGGGGTCCACTGGGCCCTGGAGGGACAGCCTGAGCTCACACCCACCTGCCAGCCCCAGCCCCAGCCATGTGGCCCCTGCCAGTGTCCAGGCTGTATGCAGAGTGTAGGGTCCTCTCAGATTCTCTGAGCCTGTGGCCGTAGGAGACAGACTTACCCCAGACTTCCTCTGTCCAGCTTCTGCCCCTCTGTGCCTGAAAGGCCACTCTGTCTTCTGGACCTCTGCGGGTGGCTGCAGCCATTCCCCAGACTCCCCCAGTCCAGTAGCAGGTCATGGTTCTCCCTGCCTACAACCCTCCATGGCTCCCTATGACACTGACATGAAAACCCAAGGAGGCCTCAGGGCCTGTGCTTCTGCCCTACAGGGAGCGCTCTTCCTGGGGCCCCTCCAATCAGCTCTTTGCCACCCTGATCTCTGCTCCCCTTGCCCAGGACTGCACAGCAGAAGGCACCTCCCCTGGGCTCCGCCCAGCCACCCTGGGGTCCTCAGGGGTCACTATTGCCTCACCATCTGAAATGACCTTTCACTTCCTCTTTTGCCTGGCTGCATCTGTTTCCTGCCCAGGACTGGAACTGCCGCCCCCAGGCCCAGGCCCGGAACAGGCCAGCACAGGGCACACTTGAAAGTGGCTGAGTGGCCCACAGGGTCGTGGGAGGTGACTAGGGGAGAAGCAGCTTCCTGGCCACACCAGAGCCCTGAGTGGACGTTGGGCCAGGGGCCTCCTCATGAGGAGGCTGTGCCGAGGGGCCCTGGGGAGCAGCGCCCTGCACTGGCCGAGGTTTTGTTTGCAGCCTCTCTGCCCCTGTGTTGCCTCCCTGGCCAGAGCCACATGGACACCACTTCCCACGGAGAGGCCACGCCCTGTTGAGCAGGGTCAGGCCCCCCGGGGCTCTGTCCCTGGAGCAGGGGACCCCCTTCCAGCCCACTGTCTCCTACTATGCCCTTCTGCGGGAGGCCAGACCCTGGGCCTCAACAGCCAGTGTCCAAGAGGACCAGAGCCAGGGGACTGGGCTAGGCACAGGCGCTGAGGGCCAGCACCGTCCCGAGGGACAGATGGTGACCTCCTGGGCCCACCCTGGAGAGCCCCAGGGCTCAGTTTATAGAAAGACCACAGAGCTTGGGGGAGAGAAGCCACCTCCAAGGCCTGCCCAGTCCCTCCTTCTGGACCCCACAGAGCAAGGGCCGGCAGGGGGAGGCAGCCCTGCCCCCAAGAAGGGAAGCTGCTGATGGCGGCAACGGTGTCCCTCACCACCCCTGGGCAGTGGCCAATACGGCCACTGTCAAGCCCAGGGAGACCAACAGAGCCGCAAGTCTACCCCTCCCTGCCCACAGACTCCGGCCCGCCCTGCCTTGCCCTCCCCTCCCACCAGACTTCCTGCAGCCCCACCCCTCGGGGGCGCCTTCCCCAATGGTATCTGCAGGTCTGCTTGCCTTGAACCGGCCCTCAGGCTCTTCTCAGCCCAGGATCTGTGCCCAGCTCATCGGACCCTTGTGTGTGGCCTATGTCTCAGGGGACAGGGGGCCGGGGGTACTAGAGGCAGCAGGGACCAGCAGCCTGTGCCCTGTCCCCTGGGCAGCCCCTCTAATGGTCAGGTAGCACCCTCTCCAGACGGCTACTGTCTCCTACCGCCACAGGCTCAGGGGATCTGAGAGGACCCCACACTCCTCATATACCCTGGACACTGGCAGGAGCCACGTGGCTGGGCCAGGGCTGGCAGGTGGGTGTGAGCTCAGGCTGTCCCTCCAGGGCCCAGTGGACCCCCAGCCTTGCCAGAGTCTGGTCCTTGTGCCCAGGGCCCCCAACATGGGTGTCCCTGGAGAACCACGCTCTCAGGATCCAGCCCTGAGGGCTGGTAGAGCCCCTGCCCAGCAGCCCCCTGTCCTTGGAGGGGCACCCCGGGGCCCAGCCCCACAGAGCATGGGCATGGGGGCTGAGGGACAGAGGCCACAGAGGCCACGGGGCTCCCGCCCCCTCATCCTGCCATCTGGTCCTGAGCTCTGGGACTCGGCTGAGCGAGCAGAACTGCAGATGACGAGCCCAGCCACGGCAGGCTCCAGCTGGGGAGGGCTGACGTGGCTGCCAGGCCCCACCGCCTGGGCTGGGGCTCCACAGCCCCGTGTGCAGACATCCTCACGCCTGCGTGTATCCATGCTAGTGTGCACTGGCAGAGCGGGCACAGGACTGGTGACCAGGGCTCAGCATGACCTCCAGTGGCCACACTGGGGACGGTGACATTGCGCACCTCAGAGGGGCGTGCGGGGAGCCAGCAAGGTGACCCGGCCTAGGACACGGTCCAGGAGCAACTGCACCCAGGGACCAGTCAGGCCCCGGGGAGCACACAGAGCAGGCCCATGGGCAGCTGCCTGGCCAGTGTGGGGATACGCAGCCCGCGGATGTTCATGGCGGCTTCGTGTGTGCACGTGGCTTCTGTGGGTGTGCAGACACGTGCACTGCCCTCTGTGTGCGTGTGGTGGACGGGGCCACCCGGCAGGTGCAGCGGAAACTGCTGGGCACAGGCATTGGGCCACGAAAGAACGGCAGTGTGAGGGGCCCCGTTGTCACAGGCCTCTGTGACCCGCCCAGTCCCTCAGCTCCCCACCCAGTGCTCCTCGCCCAACCATCCAGTGACTGGCGAGCTCTCGGTCTGCGGCACACGTTCACTGTGCAACTTCTATGTCCGGGTACTGGGTTGAGTGTCAGGGGAGGCAGACGAGAAACGAAGGGACACATGGTAAATGAGCGCCATCGGTGGTTTACACGGCTGCGGAGACAAAGCCAGGGAGACCCAGAGGCCGAGGCATTCATGCGCTGCTCCAGGAAAACCGTGGGGAGAAGGTAAGACTTCTGCAAATTACCAAGGGAAGGGCAGCCCATTTGCCAGGCCACCCACCCACCCATCCACACTCACAGCCACACATTGCCCTGGCCACCCACCATCCCCCAGCCATCTGTCCAGTATCTACTATCCACCATCCACATACTCGCTAAGACCTCATCCATCCATCTACACTGCAAACACCTGTCCAAGTGTCATGGGCCGACTCATCACGATCCATCAACCCATCCCCCTCCAGCACACCCACCAGCATCCATTCCTTCTCTGTCCACCCATCCACCGCCACCTACGGACCTATCCACCTCCCATTCCTGTATCCAGCCTCTCACCCTCCACCTTCCAGCCCTATCCACCCACCTACCCACAGCCTGTCCACAGACACCTCCACCCACCCACCACTATCCATCCACCTGTCACGTGATCCTCCTCCTATCCTCCACCAATCGTTCACTCCTCTCCCCGTTGACTCATCTGCATCTCTCCCTCCCCCCGACAGACCCATAACCACCTAAGTACTTACTCTCCCATTGCCATCATCGGTCCATCATCCACCCCCATCCCTTCCCCCATCCATCCCGCCTTCCATCCACCTCCCCACCCTTCTACCCACCATGCCCCACACACCCACCCACCTACCCATCCACCCATGCACCCATGCACCTGACTGCACACCCATGCGCACACTTCACACATCACTGTCCACCCAGCTACCCAGCTGTTCACTGGTCCACTCACCCATCCATTCCTCTGTCTGTCCCTCCATCCATGTGTCAAACCACAATCCATCACCACTCATCCACCCACCGACCCATCTACGATCCATCCATCCACCCATGCTCCCATACACCTACTCATCCATCCGGCCACCCACCCAACTCATCCATCCATCTATTTATCAACCCAGATATCTCTAGCCAGCCAGCCAGCTTCCCATTCCACTCATCCATCCATACAATCACCCATGGATCTATTGACCCACCCATCACCATCCACACATCCATCCATCTGTTCACTCATCTATTCATCCATCTACCTCCCCACCAATCTATTTCTCTCTCCAGTCACCCACTCACCATTCAGTTGTTGTTGTTGTTGTTGTTAGGTGCTGCCGAGGCAGTGCCTGACTTATAGTGACCCTATGTACAACAGGCAAAACACTGTTGATAGTGCTTCTCTGCTATTCATAGGGTTTTCAATGGCTGATTGTTTTTTTGGGAGTGGGTTGCCAGGTCCTTCTCCCAAGCCTACAGCACCTGGTCTCCTATCCAAGCGCTAACCAAGTCCGACCCTGCTTAGATCCTGAGATCTGATGGGATCAGACGCCACAGTGGTATGGGGGTAGGCCACCGTTCACTGGCTTCTCCTAAACACCTGGGCCATTGAGATGAGCGAGGGAGTGCCCTATCTCGCAGTGCCCACGCACTTGCGTGGAGGCCACATGTTCCCAGGCCCCGTGTATCCTGGTCAGAGCACGCTGCACAGCATGTGGCATTCTGTGGTTTCCCCTACGGTCCACATGTCTCACTGGCAAGATCACTATCTCCCGAGGCTGGGGCCTTGCCTTCTGCTCCTCCGGCCTCCTCCACACGGTAACCAAGCCAGGCTAAGAATTCAGTTGTTGTTGTTGTTAGGTGCCTTAGAGTTGTGTCCGACTCATAGCGACCCTTGTAGGGTTTTCTATGGCTGATTGTATCGGGATTGCCTTGGGAGTGGCATTTTTGTGGTTCTGGGAATTGAACTCGGGACCTCAGAGACTGCAGGGTGATGCTCTACCAACTGAGCTAAATCCCAGTCCAGTAATTCAGTAGGTACCTAATAAATACCACTAGTGTCTGAGTCATCCCTGCCAGTCCTCCTCTGTTCACTGCCTGAGTGCCAGTGGCTCTGCACACTGGCCCTCCTGCCAGCCCTTAGGCTGACCTGCCCACCTACCTCCTCACGTCCACCCCTGGCTGGGCCATGGCAGCTGCAGAGGGGGCTCCGGCAGGACTTACTGCCCAGCCGGTATCACCAGTGAGGAGGACAAGGGCCCTGTGCCCAAGCCTCTCACCCTCCAGTCTGAGGGGCCAGCGCTACCCACGCCTCTCCAGCGATCAAAGGCTTGATGGCTTAGCAGACGCCCGGGACAGGCTCTGGCTTGTCTGGGTAGTGTCAGGAAGGATCTGCTGAGGGCAATGGCTACCCTGTTGGGCAGGGGGAGGCCTTGGGGCAGGGGACATTGAAGATCTTTGGATTCTTGGGGCTGCCCCCCAACATACTCCCTTGGGAGGGGAGGGGAGGTGCAGCACCCAGGGGTGGTCGGTCACTGGGGTGGACTCTTGGGTGCTTCTGGAGCCAAGCCATCTGCACACACAACCCCCAAGAGCCTACAGTTTTGTAAACCTTTCCTTCAGCTTAGAGAATCACTGCCAACCTCAGGACCATGTTGGAAGGCCCGTCGGTCATAGAGGCAGGGCCCGAGAGGCACCGCCGGCTTCTGGAGAGGGGACCCCGCGCTAACTCAGGGATCAGGTGACGTCAGACGGCTCAGCCTCCAACCAAAGCAAACACCCAAGGGAGGCATCTACTCCCTAAGCTGCGCACCAGCCCCAAGTCCTGGGCTGGGGACGGGAGTGTGGCTGTGTCATTTTGCACCAAGTGAACCTTGTGGGCTGGCCAGCTAGGGTATGGCTGTGGCCCCACAAGTGACATCCACCTCTCCACGGTGCCGATCTCCCCTCAAGCGCTCCATTCCCAGCCTGCCATGTGTCCCTGCTCCTAGGCTGCCTCTCTTAGGAGCAGGGATGGGAGGATCCGCAGGCCCTCCGTAGGCACAAAAGGGCTGCGAGTGCGCACACACCACACACCAGGTCTTTCCAGGCTGGTTCCCAGTTCTTGGAAGAGGAGGGGTAGGGGGCATGCAGACCGCAAGTGGGGTCCAGCGGAAGGATGTCACAATGCCTGCTGCTCTCACGCTGTCTGGTGGCCTGGGCCTCCTCTCCGAGCCCTTGAGACAAAAGGACTCTCCTGACTGCACAGCAAGGAAAGGCCTGGAGGCTGGTGTGTGCATAGGACTTCTTCCGGAAGGTGCCGTCCCCCGGGAGGTAGAGTTTAGGTTGCCCACCTGCCCATCCCCACCATGCAGGGCACTGGGTGGAGTGAGTGGCCATCAGACACAGCGGGAGTGGAGACAGAGTGTGTCCAGACGGAGGGCCCCTGGGCAGGACCTGCCCCACCTCTGCTGTTCGGGGCCACTCACGCCTGGGCACCCTCAGGACCCCTGTGCGGGGCGGGGGTGGGAAGGGAGCTCACAGAAATGCAGGTTCTGGGCCCTGCTCGGGAGCCCCCCTCCAGTCTGCATGGGGCCTGGCGGTGGGCAGCTGAATGAGGTCTTCGTGGGCACATGGGGGCCTCTGGGCACTGACGCTCTGAGAGCCGCCTGTGGGGTGCGGGGAGACTGTGGCTCGTGCTGTGCTGTGAGGCGCCCCATCCACAGAGACGGCTGCCAGCCAGGAGGGCCCCCAGCAGGATGCCAGCTTCAGCACAGAAGTGGCACCTGCCCTTCCACTCCCCTCACCATCCATCCATTCCGTATTGGGCACCTACCACATGCAGTCCTCCTAGACTAGTTGAGCGTCAGGCACCCTCCACGGTCCAGCCCACCTCGCTCACCTCTCCCTGGTGACCCTGCACACAGGTCTACGGCAGAGCACTGAACAGAGCCTGGGGGGCAGGCAGGGCTCTGTGAGGATTTGGAGAATGAATGAATGGGGGGCTTGGCCGGAAGGTCTGTCCGTCTGTGTCAAGGACAGCCGGGTAGGATGTATGCAACCAGAACGGCTGCAGGGGAGTGAAGAATGGGTGGGAGGGGCTTCCCCAGTGGAGGGCGTGTCCTGCAGGGAGCAGCTGGCAGCCAGCAGGTGGGACCCTGCTCCCAGGCCTACATGGCTTCAGGGCAGGTACTCCGTTCCCCCAATGAGAGCTTTCTCTCCTCTTGGCTGATGGGCCCCCGGGGGCATCTCTTACCGAATGGCCAGAGTGCCTATGGGCGGGGCCAGACGCTGCCGCCAATCAACAAGAAGAATTTACTTTATTTCCTGTTCTGCTGGCTGCCAGCTCTCACTCCTTCCCCCTCAGCATCAGCCTCAGCCCGAGCCCTTGCCCAGCCCAGCCCAGTGCCTCCCCTGTGCACCAGGCCTCCCTCCCTCCTCTCTGTTCCTGCCTCCCACCCACCCACCCACCCAGTCCCTTGTCCAGCCGCCCCCTGCCTCAGCATCCCCCGAAGCAGGCTTCTGTTCAGCTCAGAGCCTCTCCATTCTCTCCTCCAGCTGCTCTAAGACAGCTCCAGGACCTCCTGCTGTTCCTGCACCTATCAGGACAATTTTCAAAACACAGAAACCACCGGAAAAGTAAGGAGAGAAGCATAATGGACGCATTCACCAGCAGCCCACCAAGCCCTGGTCCAGAGGCCGGCACGTCTAATCTCTACCTGACTCCCTGCTCCTTCCTGCTGATTATTTCAAAGCAATTCCCCCACGTCACATAATTCTGTCCACAAATCCTTCCGTGTATGTTTCTGGCAGTGAGGACCTCTTTTCACCCTGAAGTTCGTACAGGAAGGCGGGTCACACTTGACCCTGCCCCTCACTAGCTTTCAGAACAATGAGCCAAGCCACCAGCCAAGGGCAACGAGGACTTTCCAGTCTCATTGTGAATGAATCGGTTTTTAAGATACTGGACATGATTAATCCATATATATTTTTGATATTTAAATGGTTCGGCTGCCGATCAGGCCCTTTTGAAAACTTTTTAGTGGGCAGAGATACAAAATTTTAAGATGAAACAGCTGAGGAGTTTATGCTAGTATTTCCAATTCAAATTTAAGGATTACTTTGTATTTCTTTGATTTTATATCTGTATCTTTTATCTCTTGTATTGAAAATCTTGGCTCCTGAGGAATGTAACATGATACTTATTTGATAAATAAATAAATAAATAAATAAACAAACATATGTATGTGATTTCAAAATAACAAGGCAGTCATCTCTACCTATCTGTGAGCTCTGCATCCACAAATTCAGCCAATCCAAGGCAGACAATATTTGAAAAACAAATTGCATCTGTATTGAACATGAATAGATGTTCTTCTTGTTATTACTCCCTAAACAATACAATATAGCAACTATTTACATAGCATCTATACCGTATCAGATATCATAATATAGGTATGATTTAAAGTAGACTGGAAAGTATGTGTATTTTCTATACAAATGTTGTTGTTGTTGTTGTTGTTGGGTGCCATCAAGTCAGGTCCAATTCCTAGTGACCCTATGTACAACAGAACGAAACACTCCCTGAATGCCAGTGCTTCTTTGTTAGTCACAGGGTTTTCAATGGCTGATTGTTTTTCAGGATTGTTTTGGGAGTGGATTGCCAGGTCCTTCTCCTGTTTTTGTGGTGCTGGGGATGGAACCCAGGGCCTGAGAGAGCGTAGAATGGCACTCTACCAACTGAGCTAAACCCCAATGGGCTATAAAAATACTAAGTCACTCTAGGACTTTGGTATGGGGAGGCCAGGAACATATCCCTGAGGGTTTTGAGGGATGACTGTTCTGATATTATTACTAACAGTACAATTCTTTGAGTTCCTTTTGTTCTTTCAATGCTAGTGATAATATTGATCATACTCTCCATTGGGTGGCTGTATCACAGCATAACTCAACTAATTTTTTTTTTTTTGTGGTACTAGGGGTTGAATCTAGGGCCTTGCACCTGTATGCTTTGCAAGTGCTGGACCACTGAACTGCACCCCCAGCCCATTTTTCCACTTTTTGAGACAGGGTCTCCCTAAATTACACAGATTGCCCCTGGTCTGGAACTTGTGATCCTCCTGCCTCCACCTCCGGAGTTGCTGGGATTACAGGCGTACGCCACCGCGCCTGGCTCATAAATCCAATTGAAGGACATTGTGGTTGCTTCTTGTCTTTTACCAATACAAGTAGTGTTACAAGGCATGGACTTAGTGCATATCATTTTCTATTTTTTTCTTATGTGTCTTCGGGTTAGTTCATAGCAGTGGGATTTCCGGGTCAAAGAGTACATGCACTTTTGCTAATATTGCCAGAATTCCCTTCTCATGGGTGACAAGGAAACCACCTGCCACCCTGGCCTCTTGCACAGATTTACCATCAAACGTCTGGATTTTTGCCAATCAGATAGGTAGGCATGGTATCAGAGTGTACTTTTAATTTGCATTTTTCTTGTTAAGAGGAAGGTTGAGTATTTTTTTCATAAGTGCAAAGGCCAGAAACCTCTTTTCCCATGCACTGTTCCAGTCTTTTGCTCATTTTTTCATGAGATTGTCTGCCACTCTCTTCTCAGCTTTAGATATTCTTTATATATGAATGATACTACTCCTTTGCCCACTATGGAAATCACAAATACTTTCCCCATTTGTCACTTACTACTTTTCCAATGGCAGTTTTCTGTTTTCTTTTTCTTTTCATTTATCCATTCCTTCTGGATTTCAAGACACAGTTGGAAATATTTTCTCTACTCACAGTTTCTTGAGGAACTCACTTGTCACTTCTTACAGAATCTGCGTGGCTTCATTACAACCTTTACACGAAAGCCTCTGATCCATTTGAAAGTTATTTTTTGTGCATAGTGTGAGAGGTGGATCTAGTTTGTCCTTCATCTTCCTATCTATATGGTTATCCATTTGTGCCAAGGCCCCTTAGTAACAGCTCATGTTCCTCCAGATTATTTGGGATGTGAAGGTACAAACAGGGGTCACTCCTGTGGGGAGTGTGTAGGTAACTGACCTGAGTGGTCAGTCTTTTCTCTTTGCTGCTGCCCCCACCCAATGGACTGAGACCCAAAGGTCAATGTGGCTTGGGCCGTGGTGGCATAGGGGAGAGGCACAAACCCTCAGACCCCATCACTCATCACTACACCAATTCCAGTATAGGGAACACAGGGAGCACCGGTCAGACCCAGACCAAGGGCAAGGTGGACAAGTCACTTGTTCACAATGTCCCTGGGGTGAGGCAAACGTTTCTCCCTTGACTGCCCAAGTGACCCTGACCACCATGCCCAGTGGTTAAACTTGTGGTCCAGCCCCGGCAGGCTCCCCCTGGGATACCTCTGATAGTCTACGGATGGTCAGTTTCTATTTCTCCACGTCCAATCCCACTGCCCCAATGGCAGCAACTCTAATATCTCCCACCTGCAGCACGCGGGCCTAGGCACCCAGGGGGTGCTCAGGTTGTCCGCTGGGCCAACACGTCCTTATCCAAGAGTGGAGGATTATCCGCACTCGTCCAAGGGCGCCCCTCCTTCCTACTTGGTCTCGCCACCTGCTCCCTGCAGGACTTGCCCTCCACTGGGGAAGCCCCGCCCACCCACTCACTCCCCTGCAGCCATTCTGGTTGCACACATTCCCCCCAGCCCCTGGCTGTCCTGGACACAGATGGACAGACATTCCGGCCAAGCCCCTCATCACTGCTTCTCAGACTTGTGAGCTGTCTCAGAGCCTCAGCACGTCCTAGAACCACGGTGCCACCCTCCTGCTGATGGCTCACAAGACAGGGAAATGGGTGCCCGCCCCCTACCCCACCCAGGCTGCACGGTTCGCTGGGGTGGCACCTGCCAGCCCCGCGCCTTCCTCTTAGGCTCTGCCCGAGGATCCCAAGAGCCAGGCAGAGCCGGCGGGCTTCAGGAGTGGGGGACAAGCACGTGGTGGCGAACCTGGCGGAACAGGTGTGCACGGAAGCTGGAAGGGCAAACAGCTGGGCGCGGCCAGGGAGAGCGGGATCAGCAGGTGGGTGCCGGCTGCGGCCGGTGAGCACCGGGCCTTGGGGGCGGAGCGTCCTGCCGGGGCGGGGCCTGCTGTCCCCGGGGGACCCATCGGCGGCCGCCGCCCACTCTCGGCCCCGCCCCCGCCCCAGGCAGGGCGGGCAGCGGCCCCCTACGGCGCGGCTGGCAGCCGGTGCCGCCCGCACTGTGCCCGGCGCCCGCTCAGCTGCAGCTCCGGCGCCTCCGCGCGGGTGGTCCCCGGGGCTCTGCTGCCATGGCCGCGGCCTCCTCCCCGCCCAGGGCAGAGAGGAAGAGCGGGGGCTGGGGCCGCCTGCTGGGCGCCCGGCGGGGCAGCGCGGGCCTGGCCAAGCGGTGCCCCTTCTCGCTGGAGCTGGCCGAGGGCGGCCCGGCGGGCGCCACGCTCTACGCGCCCATCGCGCCGCCCGGCGGCCCGGGGACCCCGAGCCCCGCCGCGCCCGCCGCGCCCGCCGCGCCCCCCGCCGCCGACCTCGGCCCGCGGCCGCCCGTGAGCCTCGACCCGCGCATGTCCATCTACAGCGCGCGCCGCCCGCTGATCGCGCGCACCCACGTCCAGGGCCGCGTCTACAACTTCCTCGAGCGCCCCACGGGTTGGAAGTGCTTCGTCTACCACTTTGCCGTGTGAGTACAGCCCGCGCGCCCGGGGGACGCGGTCCCTGCGCCCAGGGCGAAGGGGAGGCCAGAGGGGGTGAGCGGGAAGACGCGCGGGTACCGCTGCGGCTGAGCAGGAACGCGCTTCCCAGGCCTGCCCGGGCGTGTGGAGGGGACAGCGGGCCAGGGATGCCATGCCATGGCGCGCCGTCCAGGTGCTCGTGACGGGAGGGGAAGGAGCTGGGGGGCTGGGCCTGGGTGCAATGGAGAGAACTCCCCAGGGCGGGCTGTGCAGGCGCCTTGGCAGCCCCAGGGGGAGAAGGGCCCCCTGCGGGAGGTCTCAAGTTGCAGGAGTCCTGGGGCGGGCAGGCAGGCTGGCAGGTGCATGGCATCCCCTGAGGGGCCGGTGGGCGTGGGGGTGCCGGTGCGCCCGCGTGCCCCCGGCTCATGAAAGCGCGCGGGCGGTTGCGTCCTCAGGCAGCTGGGAGCAGCTGTGCCCAGAGTGAAGCCGGGCCGGGGCAGCAGCACCTGGCACTTGCTGCTACCAGGTGGCTCCTGTTCCGCAGGCAGCCTGAGGGGGGCGGGGCCGCCAGTTCTCAAGGGCAGGGGCACGGGAAGTGGCCTCAGAGAAGGGTCAGGCTGTCCTACTGGCTGCCTCCACCGCTGCCCCCGCAGTCCTCCCTTCTGGCTGCCCAGCCTGAGGCTTCTTGGTGCCATGCCAGCCTCTGCCCTGGGAGTGCGCTGGGCGTCCCCACAGCTCATCCTTTGGGGGCTGCATGGGGGGGCCTCCCTCTGGCTTTGCCTTGGCAGAGCCCTTGGCCCACCGCCTGGGCCGGGCGCCCAGGGCCTGTTTGCTCCAGCAGGTAGCTGCTCCCAGGGAGCCAGGCCCAGCTAGGTCAGCTTGGGGAGCTGAGGTGGCTGTGAGGGGCAGGGCCTGCCACGCAGGAAGGCCAAGTCTTGGGGCACCCTATCCCCAAACACATGGTTGGCTATGGTCTTGGGACCTCTTCACCCAGCACCAGCCCCGCCTCCGGAAGTGTCAGGGTGCCCCAGCCCCGGCTGCTGCTGGTCTGTGGGAGATGGAGGCTCCACTGGGGGCAGCAGCAGTGATTTGGGGACTGTTTGTGTCGGTGACTCCAAGGCGCTTCACCCATGTGGTGCTGCCGTCCTGTGTCCAGCCAACACTGGACGTGGAGGTGCCACCAAGCAGGTGGGCCTCCTGCCTCCCGGCACTCACCTGCTGCACCCCAGCACCCCTGAGGTGTGGGAGGTGGGGTGTGGACCCTACAGCCACCTGCTTGGGAAGCCGCTGCCCCGGGGCCTCGCTGCCCAGGAGCCCTGGCTCGGTGGCAATCCAGGGTGCAGGCTGGCAGGTGAGCATTGCCTGGGTTCCCGCTGCCAGCCGGGTGGCGGGCTGAGGAAGTCTGCTTACGCCGCGCTGTCTTCCTGAGTTGGATTGTTCAGCCCTCGGAAGTTTGCTCAGGAGGGCCGGCCTAGGTCCAGCCTCCCAGGGTGGGAGCCTCTGGCCAGGCAGCTTCTGGGGACAGCAGTTGAAGGGATCATGGTGGTGTGGCAAGAAAGGGGTGCTGGTGTGAGGGGCCGGCCAGTCCGTCCCAGCTTGGGCTCTGCGTGAAGTGGGGCTGGCCGTGGGGAGCGGCCACGAATGTCCCCCCATGTGGGGTGGCACTCTGTGACCCCATCTGGGCACAGCATGTGGCTTTCCCAGGGCCGCAGAAGAGACCTCCCCACCCCCCAGTGTCTCCAGAGGCCTGAGGGGAGGCTCAGCCTCTACAAACCGAGTGGTCAGCCCCGGCCGGCCCTGGTGCTGCTCTGAGAAGTGACCGATGAGATGGTGGCAGAGAGCGAGCTCTGTCCTTGGTAAGATGGACTGAAACGTGGGTGATCAGCTTCTGAGCCAGGGGTCGGGGAGACCAGCCTGCCCTGGAAGGGCTAGGCCCGCGTGGGTCCCAGGAGCTGGAGGTGGGAGCTGGTGTCCCGCAGGCCTGGGGCACGCTTTCCCACGTGTGTCTGGGGAAGCAGGTCCGGACTTCCTGTCCCCTCCTCGGGGAACCCCTGCCCCGGTCCGAGGAGAGCAGCCCTTCCTGTGTCCGCACTGGCCTTCCCTGGCTGGCTGGGTCAGGGGGCAGGACGTGGCCGCGGGTACTGCGCTGGCCTGCTTGGGCTTCCTGTCTCCCTTCTCCCGTGTCCACTGTGAGGCAGCTCCTCCCCTAGCCAAGGGCACAAGGCAGAGATAGACGTCCAGCCGGTGTCCCCTCCGCTTGCTGAGAGGCCGAGATCCTGGCTAGGGCAGAGAAGAGGGATAGGAAGGAGGGCCCAGCGTGAGTGGACACTGCCCCCCTTCCTGGCTCCAGAACCCTGCTGGCCCCAACCCCAGCCTCCTACAGCCCTGGCTTCCCTGTGTTTGGGAGGCCTCTCCGGTGCCTTCTGGCAGAGCTTCACAGCGTGTTAATCATCCACGGGCCTTGCATTGGGCCTCGTGGTTTATTGGGCTGATGGAGCCACCTCTCCAAAAGCCAAGGACACCCCCCCCAACTATGGCTCCCAGCGTCCACCGGCTCCCCATTAGAGTCCAGGGCTCTAGCACTAGAGTCCAGAGTGGCCACAAGACAGTTGTCCTGCAGCCTGACCAAGGGAGCTGGGCAGGAAGGTGAGGGGCAGAGATGGCAATGGGGCTGTCAGGGCTGCCCCGTCTCCTCCTGTCCCCTTGGCGCCTCCACCTGTTCCAAGCCCTGGATCTGGGGAACACAGAGACTTCCTTGTGGGGCTTCCTCCTGGGCCATCTCCTCTGGGCCTGCTCCCTTCGTCTCACCTGTGGGTGCCCAGAGACCCCCCTCACCCTGGTGCAGACCTGCCCACTGTTTCTGGATTTGCTGCTACCCACGAGTGGAACCCTGCACCTTGGCAGTGGCTGGGTGGCCACAGGCGTCCTCTGCATCCTCGGCTGGGAGGGGACGGTCCAGGTGGTGGTGGACTCAGAGCACAGGGGCCTCCCTCCCCGGGGACCCGCATCCTTGCAGGGCTGGCTCAGAGAGGGGCCGAGCTCCGGGGCTGTGTCAGACTCACTCAGGACAGGAGCCACGGAGGCCAGGAGGGACCCTTGTGCCCATCTGTGGCGCCAGAGTGATCAGGAGCCTGGCCCTGCCCTGCATCTGATCCCCCTGCTTCTGGTGTCAGGTGCCTGGAGCCCCTGCTGTGGAGCCCGTTCCTGTGCTGGACATCCTTGGTGGTGTGGTCAGAGCTCCCAGACAGTGCACGGGACGCTGACAGGGTGTTTCTGGGGGGTCTGAGCAGGAGGGGAACCCTGGAGTCCACCTTTCTCCCAAGTTCCTGGGTGATGGCCGGCAGACTGCACCCTGGGTAGCCGGGGGCAGAGGCACAGGTATGGGTCTTGAGCCCTGGTGAGGCCCCTGGTCCCCAAGGACCCTGGCACCTCACCTGAGACGTGGGCCCTGCTCAGCCGTGCCCTTTCAGGCCTGCGGATCCCAGCCGGCCGCCGCTTCTGTGGCTCCGCTGGTGCTTTCTTCCCTCCCCGCCCACTTGCAGCTGGGCCGGGAGGACCTCACCGCAGGCTCCTGAGAGGCGTGGTCAGCTCTGGAGCTCTGCAGCCCTCAAGGGGCATCTTCAAGGCCAGGAGCAGCCAAGGGGTGCACGCCCAAGGCCAGTCCCGGGTATAGGGCCAGCTCCAGAGAGAAGTTAGGGAGAAGCTTCCAGAAGCCCCCAGGTGCTGGTACCCAGCGTGTGCCATGGGTGGGGAGGAGGCAAGGGGTGTGTACCGCTGGCCCACCCACTCAGCCCGATGATGGGTCGCAGCGCCATTGGGCTTCATCCTGGGGAGGTGTACAGAGCAGGGGACAGGGCGCAGAGTGTGGCCGTGTGGAAGTGCCTCCGGGGTACCCTGGGGCCAGAGAGCATGGGGTATGGGGCACCAATGATCACCCCGGTGGTGACCGCAGGGCCCCTGCAGGCACAGGGGCGAGACGGTCTGCGTCTATGCCCCTGCCCTGGTGGGCAGCCATTTCCTTGGCCCTGTGGGGACTGCGGTTCCCAGCTGTCAGCTGGTGACCATGGCGACACTGTGGGACCCGACTTCACACCTGACTTCTGAGCATATGGAAGGGCTTGGCCTCAGGGGATGGTTTGCCTGCTGCCCAGCACAGCCCTCTTCTCTGGGGCCTGTGCGGGTGACGGCCAGGACCGGATACTGCCTGGCTCTACCCCGGGTTGTTGGAGGAGGATGGAGGGGGGTTCACAGCAGTGCCGTGTCAGGAACAGGGTCCCCTGCCTTGGCCATGAGCCTGCCAGAGGTGGCCACTTGCTGTGTGTGTCCGAGACCCCTTTGGCTCAGAGAGAGCACGTCCCTGTCTGCCTGTGAAGCCGAGGGTCCTTCCCCACGTGCCATTGGACAGCCCTACTTCCCCCCTGGAGGGGCGGCCGCAATGCCATTCTTCTGGTGACTTGGCCATGTGAGGAGTGGGGTCCACCATTTGTCTTGGAAGGAGAGGAGAGAAAGCCCCTGGGTAGGAGGGAGAGGCCTCCTAAGGGTGGTGGGCGGAGCCCAGACTGACCCCTCCCCTCCAGCCATGGCGAATTGACCAGCCATGACATTTCAGGGTGAGCCAGTGCCCACCGTGGGCAAACTTTGAACACCTTTCATCTGGCTGCTTCCTCTGCTTCCTGCTTCCTAGGGCTGCAGCTGAGGCTTAGTTCAGGACCACCTCCTTCAGAAAGCCTTCCTAGGTTGCCCCAGGCAGAGCAATGCCATCTTCCTTTATTGCCCCCTCCTGGGCTTGGCACCCCAGTGGGGCCGTGCCCAAGTGTTGTGCAGGGCGCTGGTGTGTGTTTGCCTTGGTGTTCCTCGTGTTTGAGGGGCCACATGAGTGGGCAGTGCTGCAGGGATCTGGCTGGCTCCCCTTAGGGTTGCCAGCAGCCAGCCTTCCTGGCTTCCTCCCTGCCCTGGCTGATCTGCTCCTGCAGCCGCCAACTCCGAGCCCCACAGACGTGTGCCTGAGGGTATTTTTATCCAGTGGCATTCCTGAGCATGGGGAAGCAGAGGGTAATGGCTGTCCCCATCCTCCTGTGGCCTGGGACAGGCTGGAAGGCCCCTCCCATGAGAGTTCTGAGCGGGTGGGGGGCCCTGTCTTTGCCACGGCCCTGGCTGGGCTGGGGCAGATCTGAGGTGGGTGGTCAGGCGCCTACTCACTTCCTGGCCACCTCCCAGGAAGGTCCCAGCTTTGGTTCAAGGTGGAGGGGCCGAGGAGACCCCACCTGGAATGGTGCTTCCAGAAGGATCCAGGCAGAGGCAGGTGACCTGGAGAGGAGGCTGGACTCATCTGCAGAAGCACGGTTTTAGAAGAAGACCAGCAGGGACAACCTCTTTTATATAATGGACACAGTAATGTTATATACTTCTGGGGTACAGTGGGATATCTCAGTGCACGTATGCCATGTGTTATGATCAGGTCAGCGGCACTGGCCTACCCGCCACTCAAACACCTCTGTGCTGGGAACGCTCACACCCTCCTTGTTTGCTCTTGTCAGCCATAGGCACCCCACTGTGCTATGAGGCAGCGGTTCCTCCCCCTGTCCAGCGATGCCCTGTGCCCCTTAGCAGGCCTCTCTCTAGCCACCATCCCCCTTCCCAGGCTCCACCCCACGCGACTGCCTTGGGACCCCCTTTCAGCTTCCATGCACAAGTGAAAGCATGTTGTACTTTTTCCTGGGCCTGACTATGTCACTGAGCAGAGTGTCCTCCAGCTCTGTCCGTGCCACTGCAAGTGACAGGACTGCATTCTCTGGCTAGCTGGCTGTGTCACATTCTTTTAATTCACTCATCCTCAGTGGATTCCATATCTGGGCTCCCGTGCACAGTGCCACGGTGAACATGTGCATGCAGATGTCTCGCGCACACGCTGGGCTTGATCCAACAGCACCACAGTACTCTGTTTCTAGTGGTGGAGAGGATGCCATGCTGTTTTTCCATAGTGGTTTGCAGGCTCACTAACAACGAATAAAAGTTGTCCTTTCTCCACGTCTTCACCAGCACTTTTATTTTTAGTATTTTGAACAGTAACCAGTCTCAGGTGAGGTGACATTGCACTGTGATTTTGATTTGCACTTCCCCGGTAACTAGTGAGGGTAAGCATTGTTTTCGGAAGCTTGTGGGTCCTCTGTTTTCAGAGCTGTCTATTCAGGTCATTCACCCATTTAAAACATTGAGTTATTTGGATTTGGCTGTTGAGTTCCTTATATAGTCTGGAAATCCGTCCCCTGTCAGCTGAAAACTTCGTGAATGTTTCCTTCCATTCTGTAGGCTGTCTCCTCACTCTGACGATCATTTCCTTTGCTCTACAGAAGCTTTTTAGTTTGATATGCCATTTGTCAATTTTTTCTTTTGTTGCCAAAAAAAAATAATAAATCCTTGCCCAGACCAATATCATAAAGCATTTCCTCTCTGTTTTTTCCTACTAATTTAATAGTTTTATGTGCTACATTTAAGTCATTGAATCTTGAATTGATTTATTTTTATGGTAGGAGGGGTCTAGTTTCTTCCTTCTGTATTTGGATATCCAGTTAGCCCAGGACCATTAATCAAAGAGACACTTTTTTCTCCAATGTCTGTTCTTACTGCCTTTGTTTAAAAAATATATCAATTGTCTGTAAATCCATGGATTTGTTTCTGGATTCCCTAAACTGCTTCATTGTGTCTGTTTTTATGCCAGTATCATGATGTTTTGGTTATTGTAGCTTTGTAGTATGTTTTGAAGTATTATAATATCTTCAGCTTTATTCTTTTTTACTCAGGATTTCTTTGGCTTTTTTGGATCCATACAAATTTTAGGAATGTTCTATGAACATTACTATTTTGATAGGAATTATATTGCATCTGTATATTACTTTGAGCAATATGGACATTCTAACAGTATTGAGTTTTGTAATCTATGAACATGAGATGTCTTTCCTTTTGTATATGTTGCCTTCAATTTCTTTTCAATTTGATATTTTCACTGTAGGGATTATTCACCACTGGTTAAATTTATTCCTCACCATTTTGCTTATTTTTGTAACTTATGAATGGGATTGAATTCTTGATTTCTTTCTCAGCAATTTAGTGATCAGCATATAAAAGGCTATTGATCTTTGTGTGTTGATTTTGTGTCTTGTAACTTTGTTGAGTTAAATAGTTTTTTTCTTTGTGTGGCATCTAAGTTTTTCCTTATATAAAATAAAGTCATGTGTACACAGGGATAATTTGATCTCTTCCTTTTCTGTCTGAGGGCCTGATTTCTTGCAAATGACCTACTACTCTAGCCAAGACTTCCATTACTATGTTGAACAAGAGTGGTAAAAGTGAATGTTCTTGTCTCATTCCTGATCTTAGAGGAAATGATTTCAGTTCTTCTCCATTAGTATGATGTTGGCTATGTGCTTGCCATATATAGACTTCATTGTGTTGAGTTCCTTCTAACCCTAATTTTTTATCATGAAGATTATTGAAATTTATCAAATACTCTACTGAGACAATTATGTCATTTTGAAAAAGTTTTTATTCTTAGGTAATGTATTACATTTTTTTGATTTGCATACATTGAACCATCCCTGCATCCCAGGGATAAATCTGGCTTGATCATGGTATGTAAACTTTTTTATGTGCTGTTGGATAGGTTTGCTAGCATTTTGTTGAGCATCTTTGGATCTAGGTTTATCAAAGATATTATTCTGTAGTTCTCTTTTTCTGTTGTATCCTTGTCTGGTTTTGGTATCAGGGTAAAGTTAGACTCATAGAGTAAGTTCAGAAGGACTCCATCACTTTTAATTTTTGCAGTGCTGGGGATTGAGCCAGGGCCTCAGAGTACACAGAGCAGCACTCTACCAACTAAGCTAATCCCCAGCCCCACTTTTAGTTTTTTAGAATAGTTTGAAAACAATTGGTGTTCTTTAAAAGTTTGGTAAAATTTATCAATGAAGACATCCTGTCCCGAACTTTTATTTGTTGGGTAGTTTTTAATTTCTGATTCAATATCATTACTTATTACTGGTCTGTTCAGATTTTACATGTCTTCATGGTTCAATTTTCATGGGTTGCACATGTCCAAAGATTTATCCACTTTTTCTAGGTTTTCCAATTTTTTGGTATGAAGTTGTTAATAACAGGCCCTAACGACACTTTGTATTTCTGTGGTATCAGTTGTAATGCCTCCTTTTTCTCTCTAGTTATATTTATTTAGGTCTTCTTTTTCTTGGTTAGTCTAGGTGAAGGTTTATCAATTTTGTTTATCTTTTCAAAACACCCAACTATTCATTTTGTTGGTTTTTTTTTTGTTGTTGTTGTTGTTGTTGTTGTTTGTTTTTGTTTTTGTTTTTGTTTTTCCAGTCTCTGCTTCATTTATTTCTGCTTTGGTCTTTGTAATTTCTTTCTTATCAATTTTAGGTTTGGTCTGTTTTTCTTTCCTAGTCCAAGTTTCTAGTTTCCTAGTTTCCTAATGATTTGCATCATTAGGTTATTTATTTAAACTTTTTCTATTTTTAAAAAGGTAAACACTTTTTGCTATAAACTTCCCTCTTAGTGCTGCTTTCTCTGTATCCCATAGTTTTTGGCATGCTCTGTTTTCATTTTCATATTTCAAGAGATTCTTAATTTTCCTTTTTTATTTCTTCATTGAACCATTCATTGGTTGTTTAGGAGAATGTTGTTTAATTCCATGTATTTGTACAACTTCTAAAGTTCCTCTTATTGACTTTTAGTTTTATTCCATTATGGTCAGAGAAGATACATGTGATTGCCATTTTACAAAACCTTGTTGAGACTTGTTTTGTTGTCTTATATGTGTTCTGTCCTGCAGAATGTTCCATGTTCTGATGAGAAGACTATTCTGAAGCTGTTGGATAAAATTCCCTGTAAATGTCTATAAGGTCCATTTGATCTATGGTGCAGTTTAACTCCAATGTTTTTGTTGATTTTTTTCTGGATGATGTGTCCATTGATGAAATTGAGGCCCCTAACTATTATAGTACTAGAGTTTATTTCTCCTTTAGACCTAGTGGTCTTTGCTTTATATAATTGAGTGCTCTAGCATTGGGTGCAGACACTTTCACAGTTGTTATTTCTTCTTATTGAATGGATCTCTTTATCATCATATATGACATTCTCTGTCTCTTATAGTTTTTGACTTAGTCTATTTTACCTGATGCAAATACAGCTAATCCTGCTTGATTTTTATTTCCATTTGCATGGGCTTTTTTCCCCCATCCTTTCACTTTTGGTCCATGTGTATCTTTACTGGTAAAATGAGTTTCTTGTGGGCAGCATATCACTGGACATTGTTTGGGTTTTGGGGGGAGGTTGTTTGTTTTCTATTCAGCAAGTCTATATCTTTTGGTTTGAAAATTTAATCTGTTTTCATTGACAGTTATCATTGATAAGTGAGGACATATTGCCATTTTGTTACTTTTTCCTGTTTGCTTTGTGTATCCTAGCTTCCTTTGTTCTTCTCTAGCTGTTTCTTTTTGTGGTTTGGTGATTTTCTGTATTAACAAAATTTGAGTCTCTTCTCCTTTGTATATCTGTTCTACCCATGACTTTTGTGTGTTTTTATGATGATAATTAGCATCGTTTTGCTTCTTGTGTAGGACTCGATGATTAGACTTTCATCACTGTGACAAAATACTGACATAACTGAAAAAGAAGAAAGGTTTATTTTTGCTCATGGTCCCGGAGGTTTCAGTCCATGGCCAGCCGGCTCCACTGCCTTTGGACCCAAGGCTGGGCAGAATACCATGGCAGGGAGCACGTGGTGGAGCAAAGGTGCTCACCTGATGGCAGCCAGGAAGCAGAGAGAGTGAGCTTGGAAGGAGTTGGGGACAAGGAATATCTTTCCAGGACACACTTCTGGTGACCTGCTTCCTCCACCTAACCCCCATGTCTTAATTTCCACCACTGCTAGTTTCTACCACCTCCCAATAATGCCATCATATCCATGAAGAAATGAATCCATTGATTAGGTCAGATACCTAAGGATTCAGTCCTTCCCGAAAGCCCATTAGCTGGCAACCAAGCCTTTAACATATGTGCCTTTGTGTGATATTTCAGATTCATACAGATTCCATGAAATATTTCTTATAGGGCTAGTCTGATGGTGAAAAGTTCTTCCATTTTTTGCTTGTCTTGGAAAGACTTTATTTCTCCATTTCTGAAGGAAAGCTTTGCTAGGTATCGTATTCTCCATTGGCAGGTTTTTTTGTTTTTTGTTTTTTGGGGTTTTTTTTCAGGACTTTGAATTAATCATCCCATTCTCTCCTGGCCTGTAAGGTACCTGCTGGGAATCTAATGAAGATCTCCATATATGTGACCTGATGTTTCTCTCTTGCTATTTTTAGAATTCTCTTTGTCTTGTACTTTTGATGGTTTGATTATAATATATCTGAGAGAGGATCCTTTTTGATTGAATCTAATAGGGGTCCTTTGAGCTTCATGGCCCTGGATGTCTGTATCTTTTCCAAAATTTGGAAAGATTTTGGCAATCATTTTGTTGAGCTTAATTTCTTTTCTGTTCTTTTTTTCTTCTTTTATTTGGAGACAGGGTCTCACTATGTAGCTCGGCTGACTTGGAACTGATTATATTGCACAGGCTCACATCAAAGTCATGATCCTCCTGCCTCAGCCTCCCTAGTGCTAGGGTTACAGGGATGCATCACCATGCCTGGCTATTTTATTGAATTTCGAAGCCATTTCCCTTCTTTTCTCCTTCTGAAATACTCATAATGCAACTATTTACTCAGTAGTTTCCCACAGATCTTGAAGTCTTTCTTCATTTTTTTAATTCATTTTTTTATCTGACTTCTTTTTGTCAAAAGATTTGTGTTCAAGCTCAGAAATTCTTTCTTATGCCTGATCTAGTCTTCTTTTGAGGCTCTCAACCACATTTTTATTTCATTGATTGAGTTTTTACCTCTATACTTCTGTTTGGTTCTTTTTTTGTGACCTGTCTTTGCTGAATTTCCCATTCATAACTATAGTCACAAGGTTCCTCAACAAATTCAAGAGATGGACAGCCAAGAATGTTTGTGAACTAATGGCCAAGAGCTACTAAGGCTCTTCCTTAGCCTCTTTATATCTCAACTTTATTTCTTAGTAACAATTACAGAAACATTAAAGGAATGTATGAAGTTTTTTAACCTGGTCATTGTTTCTCTAATCTCTTTTTCTTACTATACACCATATAATTATAACAATCGAAGGTATGATCAGGGCAGGCCAGCCTCTCCAGACATTCCATCCAAATCACAAGAGATAATCGATAAGTAGCCTTCCAGGAACCATGACATCAGCTAGTGTTCTGAGAAACTCGTTTTACTGCATGCACCAGTAAACCTTCGAAATGTCAAGCAAAGGACACAGTGAACAGGTGGGCATTTATGCCTCTCCCTCTAGTAAAGTGGGTATCTTGGTCTTTCCAGGCAGCCCTGCCTCTTCTGATGGCTTCTCCATGACTGTGCCTGTCTTAGGTTGTCCCTCTGCTTATGAGAGATCGTACCCATCATTAGCAATCAGCCCTCCTGAGAGCCAAGCAGGGTGAAGGGAGATGAGTTCACTGTAACATATTTGGGGTGCAGCATTTAGAGATAACACATAATATGAATCATTTTTCCTAATTTCATTGAATGGCTTGTATTTGCTTGCATCTTGTTTTCTTAAACCTCATTATTTTGAATTCTTTGTGGGATAGCTTGATACTTCCCTTGTCTTTGGGGCCTGTTGGCTGGGGGGGTTTCATGTTCCCTGTGCTCCTCCACTTTTTCCCAGAAGCCCTTAGGACTCTGCAGTCTCAGGCATAGCGATGCCTTTCTGGCATCAGGTCAGGCATGCACCAGGGGTGGCTCACCCCCACCTATCATATCTGTGACCTCCTGGAATCCCCTGGGGCTACCGTTTCCTACAGGCGGAGGCTTGCCTCACCCCTGCACTGCAGTAGTGGCAGGTTCCTGCCCACTCTATTTGGAGGGCACAGGTATGGAGGGAGCAGGGCTTTGGGCTTCTCCTCTGTGTCTCCCAAGGCTGGGCATCTTCTCTGTACCCTCCCTAAGCCAGGCTCTTGGAAAACTGGGAGCTGAGAGGCTGCTCAGAGCATCTTTCCTGGGTATCCTGCCACTGACCTTGCTCCATGTAGAGATGGGGAGAGATTTAGGGCACAGGACTGAGATGATGGGCCACCTCTGACTCCCTTCAAGCCCTGGTCCTCCTCAGAGTGACCACCCAACTTCTCCGGGTCATGCACCTGGGGCCAGGGCTGCCTCTTCCTCCTCACTGACCACAGCCTCCGCAGCTCCAGAGCCTCAGGGAGTGGGACAAGCCCTTCCCACCACACAGCTCCCCACAGAGGGGAGCAGATAAGGATCCCCAGGGGCTTAGAGGGTCCTCGGCTGTGTCTTCCAGCATTTGATCTTGGTCAGGAACGGCTTTGAGTTTCTTTTTCATGACATTTCCAGCTGTTCCCTTGTGAAGTCACATCTGTACTCTTGGCTAGGATGGCCCAAAATATGATAAAACATAAAGTTTAGGTAATTAAAAAAGTTGTGGTTGTTAGGTGCCATGGAGTCGGGTCTGACTCACAGCAACCTCATGTACAGCTGATCGAAACACTCCCCGATTCTGGACCAGGTGCACCATCTTATTTATGTTTAAATGTGTTGTTACAGACACTGTGTAGTACTGAGATATGTGTAGAATTGAAATATGGGAGGTCAGATAACCAATGGAACATGATTTTAAGAATCTATGTATATACTCAATTGCCTAGGAAGATCCATTAAGTCACTCTCTATGTACAAGGTATGAACAAAAATTGAATGTGTAGAGAAAAAAAATTATTATAGTAAAAACACATTGCCATTACCATCCCTCAAAATGTTCCCTTTGGCTTTGAACCCACACATCCTCTCATTCTTGCCACATTCTGAAGCAGCTCTATCCTCTATTGGAGTAATTTTAAGTCTAAACATTCACTGTATTATTTTAAATCACACCTTGAACACGTGTGCCACCTCTAGCCAATGGGAAAGACAGACTTCGTGAGTCACACCAGGCTGTTGGATGGCCATGTGGGAAATGACCAGACAGGGCCCGCTCACCATGTGGTGTGCTGAGGTAGAGTCCAAATGGGTCAGAAAAGCACTGGAGTGCCCGACGCAAACAGGGCAGCCTTCACCCCGAGGATGAGGCCCCTTTCCTAGAGGCCCAGAGGGGTCGATTGGTACGTTGGTGCAAGAAGGAGCTCTCACGGGCTAGTGCCACCTTCAAAACAGCAGAAAGACAGGTGACTATGTGGGGAAGATGTAAGATGTCACAAAGGGTTCATGTTCCAGTGTGGAAGAAACTCTGACGACAGGGAAGAAGAAAACCACCCAGCCCCTGGGGGAGGAGTGACAGCCGTGAACGCGCCATTCATTCACGGGAAAAGCAATGGCAGGGCGACCCTTACTCACGCGCACGCGCTCACTTCACGCCAGTGAGAGGAACGCAGGTGGGACCTCCCCAAGGTGCCAGGAGGCTGCAGAGTCCAGGTGGTGCTGGGCATGCAAGGCGCTGAACCCCCTGGGGCAGCTGGGCAGCCTCCAGCAGAGCTGACCCGCAGGCTCTCTGCCTCCAAAACCTGTCTCGAGGGTGCTGGAAACCTAGGGAATACTCTCGCGAGACTGTTTGTGAGCGCTCTATTCCTGATTGCGAAACCTGGGAGAACCTCAAACGCCCATCATGGGAGGGTGGCTGAGCCAGTGTGTGGGTGGGGGGCACGGGGCAGCCACCAGGGCAGGTTTTCAGTGGAAAAGCACAGAGGATAAAAGTGCGGTGGTGACTCCCCATCGGATAGGGGAAATCCACACTGCAGTTAAAAGGGAAAGCAATGGAAGGAAAACCAAAGCCTGAAAAATTGCCTCAAAGAGCAGGTAGGAGGTGCACGATGCCTCTGAATACACCTTGTTCTGTAAATTTGACTTGGCAACCATGTCAATAGCCTGCCCAATTTCAACTCTAAAAAGCAGCTTCTAATCTCTTAACTATTATCTCTAGATAGAGCTTGACAGGAAGAACATTCTCAAGATCACACTGGAGCAAACGGCTCTGAGAGGGTGTGCTGACTGGGCGGAGCACCCACCCCAGGGGTCCATCTCAGGCCACATTCTTACAAGGTGATCTGCTAAGGACAAACAGCACTGCTGTCAGGGGCCATCGCGGAGGTGATCTTCTTTGTTGTGTTCTTTTAAGCCTGCTGCTTGGGAGCTGCGGGTGAAGACAAATGAGTAATTGTTGGTGTCATTCAGAGCCACAGTGATTGGCGTGGGAGTGAGAAAACCAGACTCAAGTTAGATGAGGTGAAGCCAAAACCTCCCAGCGCTGCCTTGGAGGGACAAGTGTCCGTGTGCATTCATGATGACCACACCTTAAAAACACTTCCCTGAATGGAATATCAGGGAGAGGACCATGAATTTTTGGACCCTGATTACTACTGAGTGGTGGACGTGCCTACGTGCGTCTGGCAAAACGCACCTCACCTTCCAGCCCCCAGCCCTAGGAGGACACCCATGGTGGCACCCAGACAGATCCCTGCCTTACAACCGGAACACTTCCAGAACTTAGGCCAGGAGCGCTGGCTCCTGAAAAGAAAACCGGGACAAAACCAGACCCAAGCCTACACGCTAGTTTGTCACGGTGCGCACAGCAGCCTGCAACAGCGTTCCCAAGTGCCGCGGGGGACTAATTTAGAAAGGGACTCTCGATGCTCACTCTCACTCAATGGTGAAATTGGTTGCTCTTGTATTTTATGAAAAAAGATTTTTTAAAACTTCAAACATAGACGCAAAAATACTTTAACTGCCATAAACCTTCGAAAGTTAATAGAAGTGAGATCATAAAAACAAAAAGCAAAAAGCATTTCCCTGTTCCCTGGAAAGGCCTAGAAACAAGGACTTCCCAGTGGCTAGGAGCCCTGCCGTCACCAGACTGTGGCCGCGGAGTATCCTCCGCCCTGGGAGATGCAGGGCTCCTGGACAGGGGGCCGAGCCCAGCGCTCAGCACAGGAGCAAGCTGAGTCTGGAAGGAAGATGGGTTTGTGCTCAGGGTGCGGTAGGCTGTGTCACAGAACCTGTGACAACCTGAGGATGCGCCCTAGCTGGGGTGCAGCAAGGTGCGCCTTGTCAGCAATAATAGTGTTGTTGTTGTTGTTGTTAGGCTCTGTTGAGTCGGTATCCAACTCATAGCAACCCTCATAGGGTTTTCAATGGCTGACTGTTTCAGGATTGCCTTGGGAGTGGATTGCTAGGTCCTTCTCCCAATAATTGTGAGCTGGATCAAAATGCATCATGGGGGTTTAGACTCCCAAGTTCATCCTGAGACTAAGGGATGAGACCCACAGTCACTCTTGGGGGTTAGCAGGGAAGACAGCCCGTGGTCCTGAGCCCAGGTGAATGAGCAGAACCTAACTCGCACCTGCCCTGCATCTCTCTTGTGATTGTATCCGGGGAAGCCAGAGTCCATGAGTTCCTGTCTCTCTCCAGGACAGGCCAATCCTGTCCAATCCTGTGGCTAATCCTGCCACAGCCTTCAGAGGCCACCCTGGGGCTCAGGTTTCACCGTCACGGGTCATGGATTCAGCTTCGAGCATCACAGCTGCCAGACTCCACATGGCTAGGCACCAGGGGGCCTTGGGACAGAAGCACAAACCCGCCTGTGCTGGTTAATCTTCATTGTCAACCTGACTGGATTTAGAATCATGTGGGAGAGGGGAGGCCACCTCGGGGACATCTTTGAGGCGTCTCCAGAGAGTGTGCACTGAGCAGAGGAGGCCCAGCCTGAGTGAGGGTGGCAGCACCCCATGGGCTGGGGGCTGAGTGGAATATGGGGGGAGGCAGATGAGTGGGCCTTCCCCCTCTGTGCTTCCTGGCTGCTGTGAAGTAGACTCTCCAAGCTGCCGTGTCCTCCCTGCTGTGAGAGACCAAGCCCTCAGAAACCATGAGCCACTTAGGTTGTCTGGTCACATCATAAAAAGTCACTAATACGCCACCCTGCAGTGTCATCTGGCCCAGAAGAGTGAATACATGGGTCTAAGCTAGCCTTGAGACATAAACACACTCACAAAAGGTCCCAGGGACACATGAAGATACCACTCGCAAAATCCCAATTGTGGGGCACCACAGGACCGAGTTCTTTGATGAAATAAATGACCAAGGAATAAAGAAGAGTAGAGGGAAGAAAGGAGGACAGAGATTTAGAGTCCCATAATGATGTAACCACTAATGATAGCTTATGTCCTTTTTTTAAAAAATCAGATCGGTTTTTACAAATTTATTTATGCATCTGAAATGCTTGTAGCTACTAACAAATGGGAGACGGACCTGGCAACCCACTCCCCAAAATCAATCCACCATTGAAAACCTTATGAATAGCAGAGAAGCACTGACATTAGTGTTTCTCCTGTTGTACTCAGGGTTGCTGTGAGTCAGATACCGACTTGATAGCCCCTAACAACAACAACTGACAAATGGATTCTAAAAGTTATATGAGAAAGTAAAGGACTAGGAAACCGATTTAGAAAAAAGAGGAACAAAGTCAGATGGCACATGCCTTCAAATTCAAAGATTAATATGGAGCGTTTTTAGCCAGGACAGTGTGGTGTCGCCGTAAGGACAGGCATTTAACTAAATGAAACATCCAGCAACAGAGGGACACATAAGCAGGTTACAGATTTTTGACTCATGAGCCAAGGAATTTTGGTGGGGAGAGGGGAGCAATTGCGACAAGTGGTGCAAATTATTGAACACCCAACATCTGACCTTTTTATAGCCTGATTAAGCAAATTGCAAAATACGTTGTTGTGGGTTACAGCTTAGGGACCCGTTGTTCCTTTTGCGCGGAGTGTCCCCAGCTGGGGTGTGCCGTCGAGGCTCCTCCCTCCTGCATGCATCTGCATGAGCGGTGCCCTGTCAGATGATCTGGGGCTGTCGCCATCCTTTTGTGAATTGTGGGGCGCGTGCCTCCCAGTCCAGCCTGGATGTTCAGACAGCGCCGTGCACATAGATACTAAACACAATTCACCTGGGACCCTCAGGTGAGGGGCGCAGACTCCTGCAGTCCTCGGAACGCCGGTGGAGATGGGAGGAAGGAAAAGCCTCGGGCGCTTTTGCCTTCCAAGGGCAAACACCCGTGTTGGTGGTCTCGGTGATCACGAGGAGACAGTTCTTGCTTTGTCGGTGATCAGACAGAGAGTGGGTTCTTTCCTTGTTGATGGTTGAGGTGGGAGAGCATTCTTTCCTCACTGAAGGCTCTGGTGAGAGAATGAGAGCGGGGAGAGCTATTTCCTTGCCAATGGTCCAGGCAAGAGAAAAGGGCGAGAAGGATCGAGCTGCTGCAGCACAGCTCTTTATATAGCTCACCCAGGGAATGGCCCGAGCCAATCAGCTTTGAGTCTAATTGTCCAGTTAGGTTTGGGGGATTTGTACAAACATGCAACCAAGTTACTTCCATTTCCCTAGATTTCTAATTTATAAACCAGATCTTCAAAAACCGTTTTCCCAGTTTGGGGGTTTTTGCCAATTTCCCCCCGATTTTTCCCTACCGTGAATGGCTGCCTCCTTTCCCGGGGCTAGGGGTTTGGGGGGACATTGGAGCAGAGAGACTGTGGTTTATGCCCAGCCCTGTCACCTCAGCTGCGAGCCTGGAGGGCTGTGGTGATGACTCCAAGGCCTGTGATGCCGACACAGCTGTGGCCGCAGGTTCTGGCTCTTAGGAGCAGGAGCAGGTGGGCCTCCATCCCTGCCGGGCCCAGCTGTGGCCAGCATGGGCCAGCCAGGGGGTGTTGGTGGCCTGATGGGTGAGGCTCAGTCTCAGAGCCAGCAGCCGGGGTGTTTGAGGTCCAAGGGGTCACCTGGTTTCTCGGGCTGTGCCTGCACGGGTGGACAGGGCTGAGGCCTGGTCCCCACCTAGCCCCCTCCAGGCCCAGGGTGAGCACGTGTTCTTGGGCACCTCTCAGAGCCCTTGTGGGGAGAACGTGAGTGGCCGCCTGAAGGCCTTTGGAAGTCCGCCGCCTGCCAGCGTCAGACACCGCAGCGCCACTGGCCTTGGGAGGGAATGGTTTCTGAGTGGACACAGGGACTTCCACCTCCACACAGAGGTCCAGGCCACTCTGTGCCCTGTGGTCATCTCTGAAGGGCCAGCTAGGATGTGGCTCCCACAAGCGCAGCACAGAAAGGCGCCTGCCATGGGGCTGGGGCTTGGCTGCCTGTTGCCCTTGTCCCCGCCGGCTTCAGTGGCTCTGGCTGTGAGAGGCCCCATGGGGAGGCCACATCTCCTGTGTGAGTGTTGGGAGGGTGGGATTGAGGCCCCCACATCCTGACTACTTTCGTTTGCGTGGCCCCCACCTGTAGATAGAAGCTTCTGGATCTCAGGAAGCTGCGGGCTGGGGCCGCTGTGGGGGGGCAAGGAGGCTGGCCCAGGGCCCAGGGAGCAGGTGCCGTGCGGGAGGGAGGGAGGGGTGGGGAGTGGGTGGCAGGATAGAAGAGTAGGTGGTAGTGGATGGAGAAATGGGTGGATGGACCGGCTGGTGGTGGAGGCACGGATGGCTGAGTTGGTTGGCAGGTAGATGGGTGGGTGGAGGAGAGACAGACGGATGCAGTCTGGTTCCAGAGTTCCTGGGCACACGGTCCAGCCACCTGCTGCCTCGAGAGGGGAGCAGGGAGGGTGTGTAGCTGAGCTGGCCTGGGCCTGCGGTACCCTGCGTGCTGGGGTGGGTTGCTCCTCTGTCAGCCATCCTGGGCTCTGATTCTTCCTGTGCGTTCCACTCGAGACTCAAGGGGCAACTGCGTCTCTTTAACCTGGAAGGGACCAGGCCTCGCTGTGTCTCTCAGGGACCCAGGAGTGATTCAAAGGCATTCCCTGGGTTGAGGGCTGCCTCTGTGGACGCATCTTAAGGCGAGTTATGGGCACCTGGCTGGGAGCCTTCTGGTGGCTTGGATTCTGGGTCAGTGGGCGGCAGGTTCTGGATCAGCGGGGACTGGCTGGATGCCAAGGTGTGCCTGTGGAGCTGAAAGGCTGGACTCACGTGTAGGTGTGGATGCCACGGCGTTGGGGTGGCATCTTGGGCTGCCGCCGCTGACTCACTTCCTCCCGCCGGCGTGAGCTCACACCTGCCTGCAGGTTCCTGGTGACAGCCCCTGGCTGCTAGAACACAAAGTGCCTTCTTGCTCACAGGGGCCATGAACAGCGCCCTTACTCACTCGCTCTGACCTCGTTGGCCACTGTCACCACTCACCTCGTTCCCACGCGCCCCTTACCCATGACTAAGCAGCGGGTTTCCTGGGCCTGGTGGGCGGAGGCAGCTCACGTGTCTCACATGTCCTCACCTGGGAATCCAGTGGTGAGGGGTCTAGCGGTGCGGGGGGGCGGGGGCTACCTGCTGTAAGGACAGCAGTGCAGAGGGAGGGAGGGGACGGAACTGGCAGATTGGGGCAGCAAAAAGGGGACCCTTGTTGGGCACTGTGGCACCCACCTGTGATTCCAACGACTCAGGAGGCAGAGACAGGAGGATTGCAAGTTAGAGGCCAGGGCAGCCTGCCTAACTTAGATCTTGTCTCAAGGCAAAAAAAAGGGGGGGCTAGGGCTGCAGCTTAGTGGAAGAGCTCTTGGAAAGTATGTGCAAGGCCCTGGGCTCAACCCCCAAGTACTGCCCCCCCCCCCAAAAAATAAATAAATAAAAGAAGAAGAAAGGAGAAAAAAAGAAAAAAAATCTTGAAAAGGATCAGCTCCCCCAGCTGGCAGAGAGGCAGTGAGGCAGAGGCAGGGACAGAAGCGGAGCTGCTGGGCCTGGGCCTGGCCTGGCTTTCCGGTTGCTGCCTCGGGGGCCAAGCAGCCCTGAAGGACCCTGGCGTGTGATGGTCGCAGCCTGATTGGAGCCTCAGGAGCTGTGGGGTAGGGCCTGTGGTCACTGGGGGACCAAGGGCAGGGGTACAGCTGGGGACCTTGAGAAATCCCTGCTGCTGGGACAGGGATGTGGGAGCGTCTGGGGCGCCTGGTTTGTGTTGGCTGAAGAGTGGGGACTTCGCCATGTTGCTCTGCTCCTGGCTCATCTCCGTCCTGCCTCATGACCTTGGGTGACCTGTTGACCTCCCTGTGCCCCTGGCGCACCTAATCACCACCTCCTTGGACAGGCAGGTGAAACAAGAGAGGGACACAAAGGGCCCTTGAAAAGTCCCTGCCAGCCGTAGGGCGGAGGCGTTTTCTGCTGAGAATAAATTCGCCCCTCTGTCCTGAGATCCGGGACTGCTCAAGGTCCCCAGTGTGGCTCTGCAAAGGTGCGGCACCTCCTGGGCAAGCGCTGGAATGTTCTGGCCGTCCTTGGCACAGGGGCGTGGGCAGGGCTGGGGGCTCTGCAGCTCGCCCGCTCGCCTCTCTCCCCAGGGTGGCCCCGCCTCCCGGTGCTTATCAGAGCCTCTCTGGCAGGCCGCCTGCCACCTCAAAGTCACACCGCCCCAGCCAGTGTCCTCAGGCTGTCTGACCTCTTCTGGGGTGGGGGCTGGGTGGCTGTCGGGTGCAGGGTCTGCTGTGGGTGCTGGCACCATGCTGAGCTGGACGCACACAGTTTGTGGATGCCCACAGGTACCCAGGCCCACATATGCACTCAAGGCTGTGCCCAGAATGGTCCAGGGAAGAACTCAGACCCCAGTGACCGCAGGGGTCCCTGTGACCATTGCATACACCCCACGTGGGCAGATGGTTGGGGGAAGTGTGAGCAGCACCTGGCTCCTGCCCAGGGGTGTGCCGTGGCCCGGCTCTGGTGCTGGTCACCGGGGATCCAGGGTGATGGGCCCTGGCCCTGCGGGCAGTACTGTGGGAACTGGGTTTCATGGTGGACAGATAGATGAGAGCTGGGCGGGGTAGGGTCAGGACGTGCGGGGAACACTTTGAGACGAGGAGAATGGGATTGTGTTGGGCTGACACAGGAAGGCGACCCTTACCAGGGCAGGTGGCCAAGACATCTCCTCGGGGCCAGGACACTGCCAGTGTGCAAAGGCCCAGGGAGTGGGTGCTCAGGGTTCGCTGTGGTCACCCCTGGCTCTGTGTGATGGGTTTCCCTGTAGGAAATTTCTAACTTAAAGATATTGCTTTATGCGCCAGGCATGGTGATGAGCGCCTGGCATCCCAGCGGCTCGGGAGGCAGAGGCAGGAGAATCGTAAGTTCCAGACCAGAGGCCGTCTGCGTAACTTAGTGAGACCCTGTCTCAAAAAAGTAAAAAATGGGCTGAGGGTGCAGCTCAGTGGTCCAGCACTTGCAAAGCATGCAAGCACGAGGCCCTGGGTTCAACTCCCAGTACCGCAAAACAAAAACAAAACAACAACAAAACAACAAAAAACAGATACTGCTTTGTATAAAATAATGAAAGATCGTCGTAATGGAAATAAGAAGCAAGAATCCTGTAAGAGGTTCTGGGGTCCCCAGGGTGTTTCCTGGCTCTGGGGGCTGAGGAGTGACAGGGGTGGGGGACTGTGCCTGGCGGCTTCATGAGGGTCCCAGAGGCTCTCAGCCCACACACTGTCTCCTCATTGGGCCCTGGGCCTGGGCCTCAGGTCCTGTCCTTTGGGAGGCTGCAGGGCGGGAGCGTGGTGTGATCTGAACCAGTTTCTCTCTCAGGGCCGGCACTGTGTGGTCCGTGGTGGGGCTTCAGGAACCCAGAGTGGCCCCTGGCCTCAGTAGCCCCAGTGACCTCTGGGTTCCTGGAGCTCTGTGGTGCCAATGGGAGAGACATCTAGGCTGGGCTGAAGGGAGGGTCCGCCTGGGGGGTGGAGCCCAGAGATGAAAGGACCCCAGTGGGCTGCAGTGGCAGGTCAGCCCTCTCTTTGTCACAGAGGGCAGGGCGGAAGTTCCCACACAGTGAGGTGGCTGCCGCCCCCAGAGCCTCACGCCCTGGGCGGGAAGGAAGGAAGCGCGTCCTGGACCCGGGCACCGGGTTTGCAGCTGCTGCCATGACCTCTTGTCCCAGTGACCGGCCCGGGGCCTGGTCTCCTGTGGAAGTGGGCATGAGAGGCCAGGCCAGCCGAGGGTCTGAGCCGGAGGGGCCTGCAGGACTATGGCACCTCCGAGCCCCTTGCCCCTGCGGGTCCATGCTCACCTGGGGTCGCTTGGCCAGCGAGTGACACCGCGGCTCTGGGCTCTCAGGTGCCTCTCCTTCCAGTGCTCCTAGAGTGGCTTTGTGCCGCCCCACCCCGTCCCCCCGCACATGGCCCTGCTCTCACCATGTGCCCTGCACGAGCTGCTGCCTCCGCGGGCCCAGGGAGGGCGGGAGGAGGGAGGCGGGCCAGGGGGCCTCTTCCTCCTATGTGGATGACCTTGGGACAGCTGGGTGGGAGCCAGCACCCTCTCCTGCAAGTCCCCGAGATGGGCCTGGTCTGCCCGGGGGGTAGGGGGGCAGGTGGAGTGGCACAATACCTGTCTCTGCCAGTCTCCCAGGAGGCGGCTTTGGCCAGCGGCCTTGGGCTCTGCGTGGCCTTGGCATACCTGTGGTCGGACCTCGTGCCTCCCACAGGCCTGCTGGGCCGGCCGGGGACCATCCTACTGCCGGCCCCTCCCCTCAGGAAAGGGCTGCAGTGAGCGCCCACGGGACTCTGGGGAGCTGGCAAGTGCTCTGGGCCTGTGGCCAGCGTGAGCCAGGCTTTGCCAGGCGGGCTGGATGTGGACGGTTCCCGGGAGCACCTGCCGGCTTCTAACCTGGCTCGTCCTGCCCGGAAGCCCAGGCCTCACACACAGGGGCTGGGCACGAGAGTACCTAGTGGGGACCTGCCCATCCTCAGCAGGCCCCAGGCAACTCAGGAATGTGCTGGAGTCTCCCGGGGGCCTTTGCCCAGGACCTGTCGCCCCCGACATTGGAGCATCGACAGTGATTGCTGCAGGGGAAGTGGGATTGCAGGAGCAGGGTGCTGGGGTCCTGTCCTCAGTGGGGTGAGGGGCGGGCAGGGTCCCTGGCTGTGGCGGCTGCAGGCTTCTGGCTCTCCCTACTTTGTCCTGAGTGGGGAGCAGGGGGCCACCCTGAGGTCAGGCTCACCCTGAGGAGCCCTTCGGGGAGCTTGTGGCTGCAGGGCCACGCCACGGCCAGTGCTGTGCAGGGGCCCCCTGCCAGGCTCTTCACCTGGCGGTTACTTAATCTCTCCAGGTTCAGCTGTGCTCTGGAAGCCGGATTCCTGATGGTTCAGTGCGTAGGACAGGTTCCTCCTCCTCTGCATGGAGGACATCGTGGGTGTGGGCATGGGGGACTGGCCTGTGAGTGGTACCATGCAGAATGGCGTCCCTGGCCTTGGTTCACTGGAAGTCAGGGGCACCCCTCCCAATCGTGACAGTGACCTGTCCCCCAAATACCGAGGTAGAGAGTTGCCCAGCTGAGAACGGAGCAATCATCGGGAGGACCAGCAAGTGGCGTTGAGCAGAAGTGGCGCTGGGAACAGGGTGGTCACGGGCCAGCAGAGGCGGTCAGCAGACACCTCCAGGGCAGAGGGCAAGGCTGTGCTTCCAGGAAGCGGCCGAGGTCCAAAGTCGGCCACGCCAGCTGGGCTGCTCCCTTGTCCCCATGGCTTCGGTGCTCAGGGCCCTCTGGTGGGGTCGTGTAAACCCATGGCAGGCCCAGAGCGCTTTGGGGAGAGCAGATATGGGGTGCGGGGGGCTATCCAGCTCTCTCGCCCCATGGGAATGGCTGAGTGTGGGCTGTGGTCCCCAGGTCCAGCTCCAGATTTGGGGATGTCTGTGTCAGACCCTTGCTGGGGATTAGCTCATAGGATGTGCTCGGTCTGCGGCTGATGGGGGTGGGGGTGTCTGCAGGTGCCCGTGAGGCCCATGAGTGACCTTCGGTCCAGGGTGGGACTTGCTGAGCCCTGCCCCCCAGCTGCCCGCGTGTGTGTCCTGAGCTGGCCTGGCCCGCCGGGCTTTGTCTGCCCTGCCCCAGGGGCTGGCCGCTCTCATTGCTGGTGTTGGGGTCTCCAGTATGTGGTTTGGGGTCCAACTCAGCTGAGCCTTGCCTCACAGGCCTGCCGGCCTCACTGTGGGGACTATGTTGTGACCCAGCGTGGCCTTCGGTGGACCCGCCCCCCCCACCCAGTGCATCCTGCCCTGGCCTTCTGCTGAGGCCCGCACACCCATTCCAACCTGGACCCCCCCACACTTGCCCCTGCACCCTAGCCATGACATCCCCTGCCTGGGACTGCGGAGCACGGCTTTGCAGCTTCCAGGCCCTGAGGGTCCTGGCTGGCTTCAGGAGCGTCTGAGGGCGGGGCCTGGCCTCCACTGTCCCCAGCGGTGGTTGTCCACTGCTGACTCAGTGCACCAAGGGCCTGGCACTCACCCTCCCTGGCCGGCTCTGGTCACAGCCCTGAGTAGGGGCTGCAGGGACCCCTTGTCCCCCCCACTACAGACTCAGGCACAGATGGATTGTGGTGTGAGACAGGAGAGGGGGCTCAGAGTCTCTGCACGGGGCTGTTTGACGTCCCTGTCCTGAGGCCACCTTGCCTGCTGACCGTGCCTGGGAAGGACAGGTGACAGGCCGGCTGTGCAGGGGACTGCCCCTGAGATCGTTATGGGTGTGGGCTTGTGTTTCCTGTCATATGGAAAGTGGGGACAATGACAGCAGCCCCTTCGGAGGTCTTCGGTGATGTGCTTAGACCCAAACCCAGAGCAGAGCAGGTGCCTGGGAAGTGTTCGTTCCTACCAGGGCCACTGAGCTCCCAGATGCCATGGACCCCTTTGGCATCCACGGGCACCAAGGACCACCCTGAAAACAGCTTTTATTTTAAAGCAGCTTCATTGAGGCACTATTGGCGTGCGATAAATTGCACATGCTTAAGGGGACAGTTTGATCAGGCATGATGAGCAGACGCCATGAAGCCACCTTCAGGAGGGAACACATGGTCAACCACGCTGTCCCCCTGCCTCTCGGCGGAGACACCACTGGCCTGTCATCAACCCCTACAGATCGGTCTGCATTTTGGAGAACTTTATAGAAATAGAGGCACACAGCAAAGGCGCTTTTCCTTTAGAATCACTTTTTATAGTTCTTTTTTCAAAATTCTAAATGTATTTTTAACTGGTTGGGTGCAGTGGCACAAGCCTGTAATCCCAGTGGCTTGGAGGCAGAGGCAGGAGGATTGCAAGTTCGAGACCAGAGGCAGTCTGCATAATTTAGTGAGACCCTGTCTCAAAAAGTAAAAAAAAATGGGCTTGGGGTGCAGCTCAGTGGTCCACCACTTGCAGAGCATGCAATCGCGAGGCCCTGGGTTCAACCCCCAAGACCACAAAAAAAGTATTTTTAACTGATGTGTAACGACATAAAAATTACATATATTAATGGGGCTCCCACATAACATTTTGATGCATGTATCCACTGTAAAGTTTAAATCGTGTTAAACGTATCTATTCCTCAAACATTTATCATGTGTTTGTGGTGAAAGCTTTCAAAATCGTCCAGCTTTTTGAAATGTTTGGAACATAGTTGTTTTCTAGACTGACCCTACTGTGCAGTAGCGCTCCAGAGCTTCCCACTCCAGCCTACTGTAACTGTGCACCCACTGGTCAACCTCTCCCTACCTGCCTCCCCCCCAACCCTCCTGGTCTCTGGGAGCCAACATTCTATGCTCCATTTCTGAGATCAACTCTTAGATTCTGCATATGAGTGAGATCATGCCATACTGTCTTTTTGTGTCTGGCTTATTTCATTTGACATCATAGTCTCCCAGTTCATTCATGTCACCAGTGATAGGATTTATTCTTTTTGTGGCTGTATACTATTCCATTGTGTATAGTCACCACACGTTCTTCATCCATTCATCAGTTGTTGTTTCCATTTCTTGGCTACTGTGAATAGTGCTGCAGTGAACATGGGAGGGAAGACGTCTTCTTGACATACTGATTTCACTTCCTTTGGATGTATCTCAGGAGTGGGACTGCTGGATCTATCGTTAAGCTTTTGTTAAGATTTTGAGTACTTGCTACGCTGTCTTCCACAGTGTCTGTACTAAGTTCCATCCCCACCGATGGCGCTCAGGGCTTCCCCTTTACCACATCCTGCCGACAGTTATCTTTAGTCTTGTCAGTAATAGCTGTTCTTCCTGGAGGGAGGTGACATCTTATTGTGGCTTTGACTTGCGTTTCCTTGATGACTAGTGGTGTGGAGCATTTTTTTGTGTCCTTGTTGGACGTTTGTAGGTCATCTTTTGAGAAATGTCTATGAAAATGATTTCTCCCATTTGGTCAGCTGTCCCCTGACTCTGGTGATTGTTTCCTTTGCTGTGCAAACGTTTTTAGTTTGGTGTAATTATGTGTCTTAATTTTTTTGTTTTGTTCTTGTGCTTTGGTGGTCTTGTCCAAAAAATAAGTCCTTGTTCATCCCAATGTCATCAAGTATTTTCCTATATTTTCTTCCTAGTTTTGGGTCTTAAAGTTTAGTCTGTAATCCATTTTGAACTGATGTTTTTATAACTGGTTAGAGAGAGGGTCTAGTTTTGTTTTTCTGCATGTTGTTGTTGTTAGGTGCCGTTGAGTCGGTATCCGACTCATAGCGACCCTCTGTACAACAGGCGAAACACTATTGTCAGTGCTTCTCTGCTGTTCATAGGGTTTTCAATGGCAGATTGATTTTTGGGAGGGGGTTGCCAGGTCCTTCTCCCAAGCCTACAGCTTCTGGTGTTCCCAGGCGGTCTCCCATCCAGGTACTAACCAGGCTGACCCTGCTTAGCTTCCGAGATCTGACGGGATCGGATGCCACAGGGCTACTGCTGCAGGCACTTTTTCTGCATGTGGATATCCAATTCTCCCAGCTCCACTTATTGGATACTAGCCTGTCTCCAATACATGCTGTTTGCATCCTTGCTAAAATTCAATGGGTTGTAGATGTGTGGGTTCACTTTTAAGCTCTCGATCCATTCCATTGTTTTCTGACTGTTTTTATGCCAATACCATGCTGCTTTGGTCACAGCTTTGTGGTATATATTGAAGTCAGGTATTGCAATGCCACCAGCTTTGCTCTCTTTGCTCAAGATTGCTTTCGTTATTTGGAGTTTTTGTTTGTTTGTTTTCCAGTGCTGGGATTGAACCCAGGGCTTCATCCCTGCTAGACAAATGTGGTACTACTGAGCTGTACCTGGAGCCCCTGCTCAGTTTTTTTCATGGTTCCATCTACATTTAGAGGAGTGTATTTCTGTGAAGAATGCCATTGGTATTTTGATAGAGATTGCATTGAATCTGCAAATCACCTTGGATAGTGTGAACGTTAAAACAGTATTGATTTTTCCCAATTCATGTACACAGGATGTCTTTCTTTGTTGTTTATTTTGCTTTGGGTGTGTGTATATGTGCGTGTGCGCACGTGTGTGTGTGTGTGTGTGTGTGTCTCCTCTTGAATTTCCTTCATCATTGTTTTATAGTTTTCATTGTAGGGATCTTTTTGATTAAAGTTATTCGCCAGATAATTTGTGTTTTGTAGCTATTATAAATGGGATTGCTGTTTTGATTACTGTTTCAGACAATTCATTATTGGCCTGGGGGAGAACTACTGGTTTCTGTGTATTGATTTTGTTTCGTGCAACTTTGCTGAATTCTTTCATTAGTTCCAGTAGTTTTTCAGCAGAGTCTTTGGAGTCCACTCTAAGATCATGTCACCTATAAACAGTGATAATTTGACTTCTTCTCTTCCCACTTGGATGCCCTTTATTTCTTTCTCTTGCCTCTTTGCTCTGGCAAGAACTACCAGCACTATACTGAATAACACTGGTGAAAGTGGGCATCCTTGTCTTGTTCCAGATCTTAAGGAATGAGCTTTTCCCATTCAATATAATGTTAGCTATTGACTTATCATGTATGGCCTTTGTTGTGCTGAGGTACATCCATCTATACCTAATTTGTTCATTGTTTGTATCATGAAATGATGTTGATTTTTATCAAATGCCCTTTTTACATCTATTGAGCTGATCACACAGTTTTCATCCTTCGTTATTTTGATGTATTGTATCATGCTTACTGATTTGCATATGTTGAACCATCCTTGCATACCTGGGATAATTTCTGCCTCATCATAGTAAATGATCTTTTTAAAAGAAATTGTTATTTGCATAGATTCATTGTACAAAATCATGGGTTTCATTATGACATTTTCATACACATGTTGTTAGATTCAAGCTGCTAGTATTTTGTTGATGATATTTGAATTTATGTTCAAGGATATTGTCCTATAGTTTCCTTTATTGTCTTTTTCTGGTTTGAGTATCAGAAAATGCTGGCCTCATAGAATGAGTTTGGAAGAATTGCCTCCTCTTCAATTTTTGAAGTAACTTAAGAGTTGGTGTTAGTTCTTCTTCAAATGTTTGGTAGAATTCACAAATGAAGATGTTGGTCCTAGGCTTTTCATTAATGGAAGACTTTTTATTACTGATTCAATCTCATTACTCCTTATTGGTCTGGCAAGATTTGAATATAAATTGTCTGCCAAATGTCATGGACTTAACAGTGGGTCCTCAGCTGGTGGCACTCTCCTAGGAGCTTATGGATCTTGGGGACGTAGCTGTAGCTTGGTGGAGGTAGCTCCTTGGGGACGAGTCCTTGGAAATTTTTACCCTGGACCCATAGGCCAGGTTTCCCTCTGCTCCTGGCCTGCCATGGTGTGAGGTGGTCCACTATGCCGCCAGCTCATCTGGCACAGGCCTTGGCACCACTGCTGTCATTCTCTGCCCTGCCACCATGATGGACCGATCCTCTAACTGTGAGCTTCCAAAACACCTCTTCCCTCATAAGTTTGTTCTGGTTGGTTTTTATGCTACAGCAATGGCAGTTGACTAATACATGGTCTATTCATGTTTTTTATGTGTTCAGTCTTGGTAAGATATACATGTCCAGGAATTCAGCCATTTTCCTAGATTACCAAATTTCCTGGCATATAGTTGTTCATGGAGTCATGTTGAGAATCACTTCTGTTATTGGCATCAATAGTTCATTTCTTTTATGACTAAACAGTAGCATTCCATTGTATGGATGGACCCCCATTTGTTTATCCAGGCACCAGTTGTTGTTCCCAGTTTGTTGTTGTTGTTAGGTGCTGTCGAGTCGTATCCGACTCATAGCGACCCTCATAGGATTTTCAATGGCTGACTATTTCGGGATTGCCCTGGGAGTGGACTGCCAGGTTCTTCTCCCAGTTCCCAGTTTAGGCTCTTATAAATGAAGCTGCTAGCAGTATTTGCATGTAAGTCTTTGTTTGGACAAATGCTTTTGTTTCTCTTGGGTAAATATCCAGGAGTGGAATGGCCAGATCATGCGGTAGTTAGATTTAACTTTCTAGGAAACTGCCAAAGAGTTTTCCAAAGCAATAGCCCCATGTGGCAGCGCATGAGCCATGTGTGAGAGCTCATCTCTTCCTCCACACCAGCACTTGATGAGCTTAGTCCTTTACATTTTAGCCAGTCTAAAGGTCTGTCCCAGTATCTCACCTAGCTTATGGGATGTTTCCCCAGTGACTCACAATGAGGATCAGTCTTGCCCCTGCTTCTTTGCTGTCTGTATACCTTTGGTGACATGTTCGGATCTTGAGTCCACTGAGAAAACTTGGGTTGTTTGCATTCTTACTGGGGAATTCAATTCTTTATATATTATATATTACATTCAGAACCCAAGTCCTTTCTCAGGTCCATGCTCTGGGGAGATTTTCCCCAGTCAGTAGCTCACCTTTCGTTTTCTTCCTTGTGTCTGTCACAGAGTAAGACCCTTAATTTTGACAAAGTCCAGCTTATCAATTTGTTCGCTTATAGATTATGATTTTGGTGTTGTATCTAAGAGATCTTTGCCCAAACTAAGGGCACAAAGGCCTTTTGTGTTTTGTTCTGGAAGGTCTATGGCTTCAGGTTTTCCTTTGAGGTTGATGGCCCGTCTTGAGCTCATTTCTGTACCCGCCATGAGTATAGGGGGATGGGGCCCTTTTGCCTTTGGAGTCCCAGCAGATCTGCCACTGTTGGTTGGAAGCCCTCATCCCTCCACTGGGGGCCCTTGGGAGCCCCACGTGCCGTTGTCGCTCACGTCATTTCCTCTCCTCTGTATCTCCCGGCGGCTATGGGAGAGGCACGGGGCTGTGGTCATCTCTTGGCTGGAATCCATCGCCACTCTGTGAGTGGGGTGGGCAGGGCTGCACCCCAAGCTCTGTGACTTCTCCTTCTCTCTCCTGCCCACAGCCCTTCCCCTGCCTTGGGCCCACTTCACCCTACCCAGCTGTCCTTGGTCCCAGTCAGTGATTCGGTGACCTCTGATGTTATGAGGCAGGGGTTCCCACCTGTCCCCTGATGTGTCAGCAAACACACTAGGATGCACCGAGTCTGTCTAACCCACACCACACCCTCCCCAGGACTCGGGGGGCCTGAGGAGGGCTGTCACGTGACTGCTTGTGAATGTGTGTGAGTGTGCACCTGCAGGTGTGCACCTGGACGCTTGTCCCTGAGTGTGTACTTGGCACACGTGTGTGTGATTATGCGCCCATGTGCCTGAGTGAGCGCCTGTGTGTGCAGGTGTGTGCGTGAGCGTGCACCTGTGTGTATGGTGTGTGTAAGCATGAGTGTGCACCTGCAGGTGTGCACCTGGACGCTTGTGCCTGAGTATGTGCATGGCACACGTGTGCGTGATTATGCTCCCATGTGCCTGAGTGAGCGCTTGTGTGTGCAGGTGTGTGCGTGAGCATGCACCTGTGTGTACTGTGTGTGTAAGCATGAGTGTGCACCTGCATCTGTGTGTGTGCACCTGCACCTGGAGAAGGAAGCCTGTGGCTGCACTGCAGCCCGGGCTGGGTCCAGGCCTCTGTCCCTCATGGGAGAGGAGGGCACTGCCCCGGGACTTTGTGGGTCACCAGCAACGTGAGGGTGTGGGTGGCGACATGGGATGACAGGGGGACTTGTGACTTGGGTTCCCTGGCTGCCACGCGACCTTGGTTGGGTCCCTGTCCCTAGCAGGCCCCCTTCCTCCCTGGAGGGCTGGGGAAGCCATATCTGCCCTGCTCCTCACTTGTTTGAGAAGCAAATGTGATAACACCGTGGGGCCATCCTGTCTCCAGGGATGCTCTGGGGGGGGGTGATACCATGGCTCCCCCCAGGTCTCAACTCTAGGGGCCTCCTAATAGCCATGGCCCCCAATACCCCAGCACAGGGATGGGCATGTGCAGAGGGCTCGTGGTGGTGGGTGGGCCGGGCTGGGCCTCCCAAGGCCTGGCCTCCGAGCAGAGGGAGCTCAGGGCCCCTTTCGCCTCTGGCCCCCTTCCCTGTGTGTCTAGGCGGCTCCTGTCCACAGGACTGACTTGTGGGGTGGCGATGAACTCTCTGGAAGGTTCTACCTGTGGCTGAGCGGCCCTGGCTTGGATGGGGACAGGGTGCTGTGGACAGAAGGGAGACAAAGCAGTCCAGCCGGAGCCCTGCCGGCCCCAAAGCTGGGTCCTGCGAGGTGCAGTCCTGGTGTGGTCAGGTGGGGCTGGACTTGTGGGGGTTCAGGCCCTTCCCAGGGAGCCCACGGGGGAACGCAGGGGTCAGTGCAGGGCTGTTCCCCATCAGAGTCCCCAGCAGCGTCCCCAGCAGTGAGACAGAGCTGGGGACACAGCCTTGGCCTTAGGTGTGGCTCCAAGAGCAGGTGTAGGAGGCCCTGGCATGGTGCCCAGGGAGGGGTGGGCGGCTGGCCGAGGGCCCCGAGGTGCGTCAGCTGAGGCTCCTTCCTTGCGTGGACAAAGGGCCCTTGCATCAGAACGTTCTGTGCCAGGTGTGAGCCGGAGGGAGGCCCCAGGGAGCTCGCAGGGCACTCCCGGGGCAACTGCACCTGCTGGCCTCGCGCCCCAGCAGAGACTTCCTGCAGCTGGTGGGGTCCACCTAGGCTCCAGGAAGAGGGAGTTCGGGGCTGGGCTTGACTGTTTTAGGTCCTGTGGTGGCAGGATGCCGGCAAGTGCTCCATGCAGACTTGCTTATAAAAAGGAACCTCCCTATGGTCCTCACTGGCCTCATTTTCAGATGGGGAAACTGAGGTATAGCATGTGCGGCCAGTATGGGGCAGAGCCAGTGGAAACCCAGGTGTTTGGCTTTGGAAATTCCATGTGTGAGCCAGGCACGGTGGCGCACGCCTGTAATCCCAGCAGCTTGGGAGGCAGAGGCAGGAGGATGGCAAGTTCGAGACCAGAGACAGTCTCCATAACTTAGTGAGACCCTGTCTCAAAAAGTAAAAAAAAATGGGCTGGGGTTGCAGCTCAGTGGTCCAGCACTTGCAGAGCATGCAGGCACGAGGCCCTGGGTTCAAACCCCAGTACCGAAAAAAAAAAAAAAATTCTCTGTGTGTGCTCGCTCATGTGCAGAGGTAAAAGAACCTTTTAAATGTAAAATGCATACAGAATTCACCATCGCAACCAAGCGTGTGTGCACAATTGAGTGACATTTGGTGCATTCCTGCCGCGTGCCCGTCACCTCTGCCTCCTTCCTGAGCATTTCCATCCCCCACAAAGGGACTCCTGCCCCCACAGCAGTCTCTGCCGTTCTCTAAGCCCCACAAGCAGGAGTCTGATGTGGATGTGTCTGGCTGCCTGTTCTGGACGCTTTGTGGCAGGGTGCCCACCCATGTGGCCTTTTCTCATGGCTCCTTTCACTCAGCGCGCCGTTGTCAGCTTCCCTGAGCTGTGACATGTCAGCATCTCTTCACGCTTGAAGCCGGGGTGACTCAATTTTATGGGTACCTCATGTTTTGGTTGTCCACTCCTCAGCCCACAGCCGCAGGCTGCTTTCACCTTTTATGTGCCGCGAGTCACGCTGTGTGTCTGTAGAAGTCTCTGAACGCCTGTCTTTCATTCTTAGTCTGCACTGAGCAGTGGACTTGCTGGTCCTGTGATGGTTGGTCGGAGCTGGCCACTAGCCATCACCTGCAGGCAATTGCCTGGCCAGGGCCTCTTTGGGCACCCATGAGGGGCCACCCCAGGGAGCCTTGGTTTCTGATCCCTTCAGGTCCCCCTCCTGCCTGTTGGCCTCGGCCTCCCACACTCTGGCCCTGGCAGCCCCTTGCGCGGCCCCTCCTGGCCCGCCTCAGCCCTGTTTTGTGGGGCACCTGGGCTCTCTGGGGGCTGTTCCTCCTCCACTTGTGTTGGATATGACTCTGGGATTGAAATGGCAGCTGATTCTCAGCCCCCATTTCTGCCAAGACCACAGGGAGGGGTCGGTGTGCTTTGGAACCAGGCCTGGGGAAGACCCGTGTTCCTGAACATTGCAGCAGACCCTGCTCCTGTCATGCTGAGAGGCTGGGCTGGACCCAAATCACAACTGGGACAGAAGGTGCCTGCGGCCCTGCCTCAGTCTCCGGCTGGTTGCCTCCCCAGCCTCTCCTTCCAGTGTCCTCTCCTTCTTTTTTTTGTATCTGTTTTTTTTTTTTTTTGTTTTTTTTGTTTTTTTTGTGGTACTGGGGGTTGAACCCAGGGCCTTGCACTTGCATGCTCTGCAAGTGCTGGACCACTGAGCTGCACCCCCAGCCTGTGATCATTTTACTTTTTTGAGACAGGGTCTCCCTAAGTTACGCAGACTGCCTCTGGTCTCAAACTTGCGATCCTCCTGCGTCTGCCTCCCGAGCCTCTGGGATGACAGGCATGCACTATTGCGCCTGGCTCTGTCCTCTCTTTCTTAGCACCAAACTTCAGTATCTCCTCCCATCCTGCCCACAGCCATAGCCTCCTCCTTTCCCTCCATCAGCTACAGGGAAGACATGTTGCTTCCGCCCAGCAGCCTCTAGGGCCCGTTCCACTGCTCCTCGAGATCTCCCCAATGGAGGGCGCTGTGTTGCAGATTCTCACCTGCATTCTGCTGGCACTGTGCACATTTACCTCTGCCCCAGTCAGCAACAGCATAGAAAACAATGCATGCCCCCTGTTCTGCACCACAGCCTCAGCCTAGGCTGCCTCCTCTCTCTATTCCTGGGTGGCCAGACTTCCTGGGGGGCCTGTCTACACCTACCTTTTACACTTCTGGGGGTGAGAATCCCCTTCCTAAAAACCCATTTCTATTCATATATGGTTTTAAGCACCTGAGATATATGAAGTATACATAAATCACAAAATCAAGGATGACACCATCAAAAAGAATGGCCACAGATGTTGCAGTGCACACACAGGAAGATAGCAGAGGTTGCAGGCTTTTTCTCAAACCGTTGGGACAAAGACAGCAATTTTACATTGCTAAAGACTGCCAGCTGTAAAGCTCTAAGTATGATGGAGAGTGATAAAAACTATTTAAAGGGAAACAGAACTTTAATCATCTCATCCAGTATTGCTGTATCAATAAAACAAATAATTTCAATTGTTAATGTAGTCAAATTGAAAGAAATACCAAACTCTATACCCTATAAGCAAAAGATATGCTCTTTACAGTATTCCTAGAACATGATTGATCTTATGCTGGACTATAAAAAGCCTTGATGCATTTCAAAATTAAAAACCTATACTTGATATACTTGATGTCTCTGATTTCAACAAAAGTTTAAGACTTATGTTGTTAATTATAAGTTTAATTAATGACAGTTTGGGATGGAGAATATTCTTAGAAGTAAAACCAACACCAACAATTACTATATAATAGATCTAAAAATTAAAGAGATATATACATGTCTGTACTCTGAGGCAAATTCATAGCTACATGTATTTTCATGTTAAAGAAAAGGGTAAACTAAGCATAAAACATTCACATTAAGCAAATTAGAGATAAAGAAATAAGAGATACAAGTGGAAAATAATTACAGGAAAGAGAAAAGTGAAATGGCAACTTTTCAGGAGTTTGTTCTTGGTTCCTTGAGGAAAAAAAAAGATATACCTTTATAATTCTAATTAAGGAAGATCCTCAAATGTTTAAAAATTAGACATAAGGTGGTTCTCAAGCTACAGGTCTAGAAGAAGGTTTTCATGTGACAGTTGTTATTTGTTGTTAGGTTTAATGTGAGAGTAACTTATGAAATTACATTCTAAACAAATTTGAAATAGTTGGTGAAATGGTTGATCATTGGAGAAAAAATGTTATGTTTAAGTTAGAAGTGTAGAAAGCCTCGGTGTGTATGGAACAAATTTGAAAACATCCTTAGAGCCTCTGCAGCGTGTTTCAAGTGCATCAGAAAGCAAGGCGGGCCGAGGGTGGCACGTGCTGCCGCCACTCAGCAACATCCTGTGGCGGAGCACAGGGGCTGGCTGTGTGTGTCCCCCACTGCGTTTTCATTCTGTGTGTTGGAACGATTTTAAGTATGGGGTAGAAAACATGGAGGAAGTTTTTTTTTATAAAGTCATTGCAAAGTTCCAGAAAAGACTCTAGGTCCAGTGACCCAGATCCTTCCTGCTGTTGGAGGGGCCACCGCTCGGCACAGAGAAAGCCAGCCTCGCGAGTGACTGGACTGCAAGCATGTGATGCCACGGAAGCCAGCGAGTGGAAGCTGTTGTTGTTAGGGGCTGTCAAGTTGGCTCTGATTCATATGTGACCCTATGCACAACAGAACGAAACACTACCCGACACTGTGCCATGCACATGATCTTTTTATGTTTAAGCCCAATGTTGCAGCCACTATATTTCTTCTCATTTTGAGTCATGCCACATCAGCAAAAGGAGGTTTTGGGGGCTTTACTCTACTCCTGTCATTAAGGTTAACTCTCCTTTGAGGAGGCAACTCATCCACAGTCGTTTCTGAGTGCCTTGCACTCTGGGGGGCTCATTTTTGGACATGATAGTTGACAGTGCTTCTTGGCTATTTATAGGGTTTTCAACGGCTAATTGTTTCGGGAGTGGGCTGCCGGGTCCTTCTCCGTGGTCTGTCTTAGTCTGGAAGCTCAGCTGAAACCTGTCCAGCATGGGTGGCCCTGTTGGTGTCTATAATATTGGTGGCACTGCTTTCAGCATCATAGCAACATACAAGTCCCACGGCATGACAAGCGGATAGATAGCTGGGGGTAGCAGAAGATAAGGGAGAGAAAAGCCGAGCCTGGCCATGTATGCAGGTAGAGATGAGAACCATCCACAAGCTAACAGCAGCTTAGCCTCCCCCCTGTGAGGGCAATGGAACGGAAGCTGTGAAGTAGGAATCTGTGCACTGGAAGGGCCACGTGGCTGTGTGGCCTGAGGGAGACACAGGAGAGAAGGGAGAGCTGTTCCCACAAATGGGAGCCAACTCAGGTGGACAGTTGGAAGCAATGATGGGGGCCACCAGGGAGCAGCGGGCAAGGTCTGAAGAGCAGGGTGGTCACGCAGTCTCTAAGCTGCTTCCGTTGTTACTTGGTGGCCACAAAGGGACTGGCCAGGAGCAGAGCCCAGCAAGGCCACCTAGCCAAGCTGACCTGCCAGCCAGAGGGCACAGCTCCTCCCAGTGCCCCTGATGGGCTGTCCCTACACCTGCCGCCTTCCTGCGAGAGGCACCACCTGACTAACTGGCAAGCACCAGGTCACCCACGTGGGAAGATCCAACAGTGCAGCTGGCCTGAGCACTTCGAAAGTGTCCAAGCCAGAACCCTCCAAGAAAGACTGAAGCCCAGGCCAGGTGAACAGAGAACGGCAAGCGAGGATGATGGTGGACCTGCCGTCCTGGACCAGATCATGGCCGCGGAAAAGCCGGCTATGAGGACTGCCAGCAGTGGCCGGCGAGAGGAGTCCGCCTGCGAGGTGGAGGTGCCCGGTGTCCGTGAGGGTCTGCAGCTCTGGCTCCTGGGAAGAACGTGCTTGGTCCTGCGTAGGACTGAGGAAGTTTCAACTGGGAAGCAGGCATCGTGTCTCCAGCTGCCCCAGACAGTTAGAAAACCTGACAGAAGTGCAGAGGTGGGAGAGTGGCCTCACGGGGACACTCCCCGAGTCTGGGCACAAGGTTCACCGGGGAGTTCCTTATTCTTGCAACGTCTCTGAATTTATAATGAGATTGCATGAATCAAAAGCTAGAACAAAGTCACCACAGTCCCTTTGGTTTCTGTCCTAACCGCAGAGTGGCGGTGTGGCCTGAAACACTCTGATAGGCTGTGCTGCGTCACTGGTTCTGGTCAGAACCTTGTGGCGGTTCCAACCCCTGCAGCCGAGACTTCTGATTCTCTCCTTTCCTGTGGATGAACGTGGCTACAAATTAGTTTTCTGGCCACCAAATCCAGAAATGCTAATCAGAGAATGTTAGGAAATCTTAAAGAAAAAAATCAAATCATTGTACCCAAGCCCGCAAGTGCCCGCTATGGGTCCTTTCCAGACCTTTCCTCGGCGAGTTTGTGCGTACACTTGGGCACATCCGGGGGCTTCTTGCCACTCTGTGTATGGTATGTTCAAGGGCACATGGACTCACACAGGGTGCTCGGGTTGCAGGACCACAGCTAGGTGGTTCCTTGTGAGCAGTGTGGCCCTCTGCGGTTGACTTGGACCTTGGTGTCTCGGTTTCTTCATCTGTGAAATGGGAACCACGCGAGGCCTTGGCTCACGCGGCTGTTGGAGGATTGAGTGAGTTACTAACTCACAGAGCATCCGCTTAGTGCTAGTGCCAGGGAGCGCTGAGCAGCGCTAGCCCTGCTAACTGGTGTGTCTGCATGTGCACATCTGCGCACATATTTGGTAAGATCTGGATGACGCTAGACCCCGAGGGGGCCCTTCTTTCTGACATCTGATGGGAATTTTCCCCATCTGTTGTTCCAGATGTGGCGGAGTAATAGCTGCCTCGCGTGTCCACCGTGTTATTGACCATAACCTACTTAACTCTCAATTGTTGACACCTTGTTTATTTCCTAAGTTACGATTATAAATAACATTATGATGCAAATCCTCGTAGACCCAGCTCCGCCCGGAACTCAGGATGATTTCCTTGGGACTCATCTGGAGGATCAAAGCGTTCCCACATTTTAATGGCTCTGGCACCTGGAGCCAGACTGCCTTCCTGAAGTTTCCTAACTTAGCTCCCCTGTGACCCTGGGCATCCCCGATTTTCCCACCCTCTCTAGAGCTGGGGATCATCATGAAACACTTTGCCGTCTTGATGAAGTGAAACCAGTATCTCCTCATAATTAGCGGGGATGCACTCTGATGTCCGCAGCCTCTTTGTATCTCAGCTATTCATTCTCTCGGCCTGCTGTGCACCGTGCCCCTGCGGTGCCCAAGGCTGTCAGGTGGGCTGTGGTGAAACGGAGTGAGGGAGGCAGGAGTGTTGCCCTCCTGGAAATGATACTCCAGGGAGTGGAGAGAGACATGAACATATGTGCAAAGGCCCTGTGGTGGGCATGGCCGTGGCACCTCTGAGGAGCAGCATGGGCTGAAGCAGATGAGTTGCGCAAGGTGTGGAGGTTGGGTGGGAAGGTGAGGGGAGCCAGGGCGCAGGATCGTGATTCTCACAATGACAGGAAGCACCCAGGGCTGTGACATGGCCTGTCCTCTCTGCTTCTGTGGTTTTCTTCCCTTTTTATTTTGAAGTAGTTTTAGACTTGTGGAAAATCTCCGCAGCGGTACGGAGAGTTCTCACAGACTCCCCAGTTGCTCACAATAGCACCTGCTACACCATCAGGGCACGTTGACTGCAACCAGGAAATTGGCATCAGTGTGGTGTTGTTGTCGTTGTTAGGTGCCATTGAGTTGGTATCTGACTCATAGCGACCCTCATAGGGTTTTCAATGGCTGATTGTTTTTCGGGATTGCCTTGGGAGTGGATTGCCAGGTCCTTCTCCCATTTTTGTGGTGCTGGGAATTGAACTTGGAACCTCAGAGACTGCAGGTCAGTGCTCTACCAACTGAGCTAAATCCCAGCCCCAGACTATGTTGTTGTTGTTAGGTGCTATCGAGTCATGCTTGACTCATAGTGACCCTCATAGGGTTTTCAATGGCTGACTGTTTCGGGACTGCCTTGGGAGTGGATTGCCAGATCCTTCTCCCATTTTTGTGGTGCTGGGAATTGAACTCGGGACCTCAGAGACTCAGTGCAGCGCTCTACCGAGTTAAATCCCAACCCCGTCAGTGTGTTACGATGAACTAAACAAGCCCTGATCCTGCTCCCACAGCGCGTGGAGCTTTTCTGCTGCTCGGCCCCCATGCTCCCTGGGCCTCGCGTTCCCTGGTGTGCCTGCCACCTCTGATAGCTCAGGCCTCTCTGCCTCTCGTGACCTTGGTGGTTTTGATGAGCGTGGGCAGCTGCCTCATAGAATGTCCTTGCCTTGGGTTTATCAGATATGCGCCGTGATTAACTCGAGATGATGCATTGTTGGCAGGAACAGCCCGGGAGCGGGGCGCGGGCTCCAGCGAGCACCTCAGAGCAGGGCCATGAGCCATCCGTGGGCCTCCTGTGTGTACCATGGGGAATGGTGGGAGGCCCTGGACCATTAGAGGCCCAACGCCAGCTGCGTGGCTAAGCCTGCTTGTTGCCATGACGACAGGCCAAGGTCTCCCAGGTCCACAAGCTGCTGGGCTTCCAGACATCCACGGGCACGTCCAGCCGGGCCCTGCCATACTCTGCCGGCCGGCTTCTCTCTGAATGTCCTCAAGGTTCAGAATCCCCTTTCCAGGAGTGAATAATATTCCATGGTGTGTGTGTGTGTGTGTGTGTTACGCTTTGTCTAACCACCCTGCTGTGTGCAGACACGGGGTGGCTGCCATGTTCCAGCAACTGTGGAGGGTGCTGCTTTGAACAAGGGGTCCAGACAGCTCTTTGAGACTCTGCTTCAATTCTTTGGGGCATCTACCCAGAAGTGGTGTCACTGGGTCACTCCGTAATTCTCTTCTTGAGACAGAGTCCGGCTGTGTATCCCAGGCTGGCCTCCAACTCCATCATCTTGCCGCCTCCTCTTCCTCAGCGCTTGGATCGTAGGCTTTTGGCCCCGCACTCGCCTGCGAGAATTCTATTTTTAATTTTTTGAGGAACCACTCTTCCATTTTCCACTGACTGTGGCCTTTTACGTCGCGTTACATCATGTTCCATTTTCATTTGTATCTAAATCTTTCCTGATTTCCCTTTTGATTTATGATGCGTCTGCTAAGAATGTGCTGTTTTCCTGGGCGCAGTGGCGCACACCTGTAATCCCAGGGACTCAGGAGGCTGAGGCAGGAGGATTAAGAGTTTGTGACCAGAGGCAGACTGTGTAACTTAGACCCTGACTCAATTAAACAATGGTCTAGCACTGCAGCCCAGTGGTAGAGTACTTGCAGAAGTGTGTGTGAGGGCCTGGGTTCCACCCCCAAGTACAGGGGGGAAAAAGGCTGCTTCATTTCCACACATTTGCGAATTTCCAAGTTGTCTTTTGGTTACTGATTTCTATCTTTATCTCATTGTAGTTGGAGAAGATTGTATGACCTGGGTGTATTTAAAACTACTGAGGCCAAGTTGTGGGCTAGCTTACAGTCTGTCCTGAAGTCAGTCCCCCATGATCTTGAGAAAGTGCGCATGTTGTTGTGGGTGGGGGCTCTGTGTGTGCCTGCTGGATCTAAGACCTCTGCTTCCTCTTTTGCCTTGAGGCTGGCTGGTCCTTCCATTAGGGAGAGTGGGGGCCTCTGCCCGCTGGGACCCGCACTGTCTGTCTCTCCCCACAGCCACGGAAGCTTTGCTTCGTCTATTTTGATGGCCTGTCATTAGGTGCATAAATGTTCCTAACTATATTTTCTTGCTGCACTGATCTCTTTATCAATACACAGTTGTCTTCCTTGTCTCTCACCCCCTTTTCTAATTTAAAGACTATTTAGAATCAATACTCTTTGGGTTGCTGCTTGCCTGGAATATCTTTGTCTGTCCCTGTTCCATCTCTTTCTGTTTGGAATCTGAAGTGATTCTTGTGGGCAATGTGTGTTGGGTCTGAAGTCCCATGGGCAGTGTGGGCGTTTGTGCATTCTGTGCATTCTGCTATTGTCTTTTGGTGGACACAATATAAGCATTTTCTTAAAGTCCAATTTATCTATTTTTCTTTAGTGACTTGTGCCTTTGGTGCCCTCTCCAAGAAATGATTGCCAAATCCAATCTTATGAAGTTTTTTTACCATGTTTTCTTCTACGGGTTTTGTACTTTTAGGTCTTTGACCCATCTGGAGTTAATTTTTGTATATGGTGTAAGGTAGGGATCCAGCTTTATGCTGTGTGTGGATATCCAGCTTTCCTAGTACCATTTGTTGGAGGCTGTACATAACCCTTTTGTGTCTCCTTTTCTCACTTTAAAGATTGCACCATAGAAGTTTATTGAGCCCTTCTGTGTTGTTTTTCATGTTGTTGTTGTTGTTAGGTGCCGTCGAGTTGGTATCCGACTCATAGCGACCCTCTGTACAACAGGGAAAACACTATTGTCAGTGCTTCTCTGCTGTTCATAGGGTTTTCAATGGCAGATTGATTTTTGGGAGGGGGTTGCCAGGTCCTTCTCCCAAGCCTACAGCTTCTGGTGTTCCCAGGCGGTCTCCCATCCAGGTACTAACCAGGCCCGACCCTGCTTAGCTTCCCAGATCTGACGGGATCAGATACCACAAGGCTATAGCTGCAGTGTATCTATATGGCATCCAGAATATTACAAAGTACAGCCTTGGGTAGATGGATGTTTTCCTTGGAAATGCCTCTTTGGGGCAGATCCCTGGAGTCAGCGATGCTAGGTTGAAAGGCAAGGATGTGGCTTTTTAGATCTGATCACCTTTTCCTCTAGAAGGATTGTTTATTTGCGTCCCACCATCCCCCGTGAGTTATGCTGTTAACCCAGCAGCTTCACCGGCTGGGCCACGTCACACTATTTTATTTTTTGTCAGCTCCAGTTTTGTTTTTCCATAAAACCCAAAAATGCATTTATGTAATTATATAAAATTATTTTCTATAGTGCATTTATATAATTATGCCTGAGCATAATTGGAGCATTTATCACGTCTGAGAGTTGTGTGTGTCCATATCATAAATGGTCTGTCATCCATTTTCCAACTTTTCTGTTGGGTTTTTGGTCCCTAGGGCCTCAAATGTTGAGTTATTTACGTAGTGGGAATACCAGTCCTCCAGGTTGTAGTGGGAATATTTCTCCCACAGAGTCAGCTGTCTTGTGACTTTGGTGTTTTTTTTTTTTTTTGTTACCAAAGAAATGTCAAACGTTCATGTTGTCCAATTTGTCTTGTGTCACCTCTGGATTATGAGTCATGGTTAAGAGCCTCTCCCTGCGTGGAGATTACAGAGGATTGGGGCGTCCTCCTCCAGAAGTCCGGAGCTGTGCCTTCTGCGTGCAGTGCCTCTTCCATTCGGAGTTTTCTGCTCTGTGTGAGAAAGGTCATCTTTCTCTAGGTAACTGTGCGGGGCCCCTGGACACCCATCCCACTCACTTGGTCTCACCTTCACAGGCCACCTCTGGCCTCTGGAACAGGGAGACATGGGGCACGAGGCATGGAGACTCTTGGGAGGCTGCTTCTGGGAGGAGGCTGTGGGGTGAGGCAACTGTTTCTGCGGGGTGAGAGGCCAGGCTACCACCGGAGTCAACAGGGTTTGTAGGGAAAATTGCATGGTTGAGATGGGAGAGGGGATGTGGGAAAGAAAGAAGAAGCCCCAAAGCCCTTGCCTCCAAGCTAGTCCAAGCGTTTCCGGTCTTGGAGGTGGGGAAGATACTGGGTCCAGGGGTGGGGATAAGGACCCTAGCTTGGGACGTGTAATGTGAGGGTGTTTGCAAGGCAGCCGGTGAGCTTTCTGGAAGGCAGTGCGGTTCACAGAAAGGACTTCAGGGGAGAGCTTGGACTGGGCTCTGGGTTGGGGGCATTGGCATACAGATGGCAAGAGAGCCTGGCCACTAGATGGGGCCCCCAGCGAATGAGTGGGGCCGAGGGTAGAGGCAGACAGTCCAGCTCCAGAGGCCGAAGCCAGGGATGGGGGCCCAGACGTGGGTGTCCTGGAGCCAGGTCAAGAGATCCCACAACAAGCGCCAAGAAGGCCGGGTGTTGAGCGATCTGAGGATTTTGTAGCTGGCCCCCAGGCTTGGGCAGGCGGGCTTGTAAGTGTGTGGGAGCTGCGTCTTGGCAGATCTGGGCCTAGACCCCGAGTTGGGGACCCAGCCTTGTGACCTCCTGGGGCTCAACAGCCACCTCAGCTGTCACATAGTGTGAGAGCCCTGGGCTTCCAGGGCTGCTTCTGCCGAAGGTGGGGTTGGCAGTGCCACCCACCGACAGATGGGGCATTCTGGGGTCTTCAGGTTTCCACGGGGACAGCCCTAGCTTGTCCGACTTGCAGTCCCCGGCTCAGACATGCCTCAGAAGGTGAGACCATGACCCCACCCCCATTCTGGAACCCCACCAGGGGCAAGAAGCAGGCCCAGCTGGGTCCCCACCCAGGGCTGCTGCGAGTCCCAGGATGTGCAGCCTGGTAGCCAGGCGTGGACGGTGATGCCCAGTGGAGTGGGCTCCTCTCGGTCTCACCAGCCTGGAGAGGCCAGTGGGGGACTTCTCAGAGTGCACGTGGTTCTTGTGTCATTGCTCAGAGACCACCAGGAATCCCAGATGATGGCCTGACCATCCTGACTGCTACTATGTTGTTGTTAGGTGCCATCGAGTCAGGTCTGACTCATAGCAACCCTGTGTACAACAGAACAGAACACTCCCGACACTGTGCCGTGCCCAGCACTGTGTCAGTGCTTCTCTGCTATGCATAGGGTTTTCGATGGCTGAATTGTTTTGGGATTGTTTCAGGAGTGGGCTGCCAGGTCCATCTTCCCTGGCTGCCACTGTAGAAGCTGCCACACAAGAGAGCTGGGCAAGGGCTCACTGAGAAGAAAGCCATTATTGCCCCAGGTTCGTGCAGGGCTGGATGATGGCTGAGGGATGTCGGTACTAGGTCTGTGCCCTCCTGTACCCCAGGTGCACACGGCCCCGCCTTGCAGCCACTGGGAAATACTCTTCAGTCACAGGGTTGTGTGAACCGGGGAGCAAAGCTGCAGCCATGTGGGAGGCAGCAGGAGCTGCAAAGGCCGCTTTGCTGAAATAGAAGTTCCCAGTCGCCTGGGCGGAGGGGCGCATGCTCGCGACCCGCGCAACTCGGGAGGCAGAGGCAGGAGGATTGCAGGTTCGAGGCCAGAGGCAGGCTGTGTGGCTTAGCAAGACCCTGTCTCAGTTTAAAAAGCAAAAAAATTGGGGTGAGGAGAAGGCCCAGGGGCAGAGCACTTGCAAACTGTGCTCAAGGCCCAAGGTTCAGCACCCCAGTACTGCCAAAAAAAAGAAGAAGAAGAAGAAGAAGGAGAAGAAGGAGAAGGAGAAGGAGAAGGAGAAGGAGAAGAAGAAGAAGAAGAAGAAGAGGAGGAGGAGGAGGAGGAGGAGGAAGAAAAAGAAAAAGAAAAAGAGGAAGAGGAAGAGAAAGAGGAAGAGGAAGAAGAAGAAGAAGAAGAAGAAGAAGAAGAAGAGGAGGAGGAGGAGGAAGAAAAAGCTCCCGAGCTGGTCTAACATGCACCCCCCACTGGGAGGCCCAGGAGGGACTGGACCTGTGCTACTCAAAGCACAGCTTGGGGGACAGCAAGTGTCTAAAGGTCTTCATTTGCTGTTTCGTGAGAATTTTGACCTTTGGTTTCCAAGGGTGGCTTTGAGCAGGGGTCAATGGGACACCAAGGCCCCCGCCCTAGACCTCATCTTTATTCCTTCCATGCTCAACTCCAGTGTCTGCCCGCTAGGCCTCCTGACCCGGCAGGCACCGGTCTCCTGCTGAGGCAGCGGAGGCTCCGGCCTCTGCGGATGACCAGCCGTTGGAAGGCTGGGTCTGTAGCCTGGGGGAGGAGGCTCTGTCCTGGGCAGGGGGAGGATGTGCCTGGCTATTCTGGGCTGCAGGCAGGAAGCCACAGCCGCAGCCCTGAGGGCGGTGGCGCGGATCACTCCCCATGCTGCGGAGGCCTGGGGTCTGCGTTTCCGTCTGGCCGTCCTGCCTGGTCCCCTTCCTCTGCCTTGTCCTCCCCACTTCGGCTGCTGGCTCCGGAGCTGGGCCGGGCGACAGTTCTGGGGCAGACTGAAGGAAGGTGCTCTGGAACAGGGGCACTTGGTGGCCATTGGCCAGGCTGATTCTGGCAGGTGCAGGCGATGCCCTCAGGAGATGCTCTCGGGGGTACCAGGCAGTGGTGGGCGCGTGCTGCCACGGTGCAGTCCCCTGAGGTGCCCACATCCACCTCCATTGGCTGAGGGCTTGCTGGGGCTCCCCCTGCCTCTGTGGCTCTCACCCCCGTGGCAAGGCATCCCTGTGCCATCCCAGTGTTCTCCCCAGCCAGGAGTCTTGGGGGCCCAGGCCAGGCGCACCATTGCTGGACCCCAGACTGCAGACTAGAGCTGGCCTAGATCTCAGGGGCCTGGGCTCTTAGGTGCTGCAGACTGCAGACTAGAGCCGGCCTAGATCTCAGGGGGCCTGGGCTCTTAGGTGCTACAGACTGTACACTAGAGTCGGCCCAGATCGTGGGGGGCCTGTGTTCTTAGGTGCTACGGACTGCAGACTAGAGCCAGCCTAGATCTGGGGGGGCCTGGGTTCTTAGGTGCTGCAGACTGCCGACTAGAGCTGGCCTAGGTCTCGGGGGGCCTGGGCTCTTAGGTGTTACGGACTGCAGACTAGAGCCAGCCTAGATCTCCGGGGGGCCTGTGCTCTTAGATGCTATGGACTGCAGACTAGAGCTGGCCTAGATCTTGGGGGCCTGTGCTCTTAGATGCTGCAGACTGCAGACTAGAGCTGGCCTAGATCTTGGGGGCCTGGGCTCTTAGGTGCTGCTCCCTGGCCTGAGGTGCTCCTGGCATCACCCCCTCTGACCTGTTCCCAGCAGCTCTCCTCCTCCTTCGCTGCGCCCCGGCCACCCCAGCCTCAGCCTCAGCCTCCACACAGGCTGCCCTGGGCCTCCCTCAGGGGTTTGCTTGTGCCTTTTCTCTGCCTGGAACATGGTCCCCAGCTCTTCTGGTGCAGCACAGCCACCCCGCCCAGCCGCTGCCGTGTCCCCCCTCAGCCTCGTTCCCACCATTGCTACTGTGGGTTTCTTCCAGGTTGTGTCCTGTCTCCCCAGAGCCCAGCACGGTGCGTGCCCCGGGTGTTTTCTGGGGGAGGACATCTGTGACAAAGCTGGGGAGGGCCCTGCCTTAAATCTCGTGTGGCCACAGGGCTGGCACTCAGAAAGGAGAGCTGGGGTACGACTGGGCCTTGGCCTCTGAGCCAGAAGCTGCTGGAAGGCTCTCAGGGGTGACCATTGGCCCCATGGTGTCTTACTTCTAAAACCTTCCACAGCTCAATGGCCTGGCGGTGCCCAGCCCTCTTTTGTGGTCAGCCCAGGCGTGAGGGGACCTGGGTGGAGTCCTGGTCGCCCTGGGGCTGGGAGTTCTCCTCCTGTGGCAGGTGCCAGGAGAGCTCCATCGCACTCCCTGGCCACGGGCTGAAGGGCTGACCTGCCCGTGCAGCCAGAGTCCCCTTGGGGACTGTGGGTGCTCAGCCCACGGCTGCTCTGCTCCCTGAGTGATTCTGCCTCTGTGTGGAGGAGGGGTGCGGCCCCTGCTCTGCCAAACCCACCGCTTCCTCCCTCCAGGCCCCTGAGCAGCTCCTGGCCCTGAAAGATGGGGCAGTCTGGGGGGCCCCGTGTGTGAGTCCAGCCTGGAAAGTCTGTGTGAGCCTCCACGAAGCAGCCCGCAGAGACCCGGATCAGGAGGAGGCCCAGGTGCTACAGGGCCCCGGGCCACAGGCACAGTCGCGCGAGAGGAGACAGCAGGGGCCACGCAGCAGGGGCCCTCCGTGTCTGTGGCAGGGGGTATGAGGACAAAGCAGAGGAATTGAACGTTCACACCTGGCCGGCTGGGGAGGAAGCAGGAGGGTGGCTTCTGGAAGGGAGCCCCCAGAGGCTGTGCTGACCCAGGGTGATGGGGGGAAGCCCCAGGGCCCTGCAGGGGCCACACACACTCAGTGGACATTGCCCAGGCACTCGCCCACCCCATCCTGCCTGGGTGCAGTGACCCCGAGAGCTGTACACTCAGCCTTCCGGGGCAGAGGCGGCCATGCTGCCCCCTCCCATTCCCCAAGTCCGGGCCCAGGGCTGGCAGGGGGCCCAGCTCCCCCAGGACCCCTGCTGCCTCCTGGGACCTTCCTGAGGGCGTCATCTAGAGCCAGCTGCATGGCCTCAGTTTCCACCATCCCGTGTGGGCCTTGAGGGCGAGCTGGAGTCAGAGTTGGGTGCGGTGTGGCTACGTCAAAGTGCTGTCCAAACAGCAAACTCTGGTCCCCTGGAGGCCACACCCGGAGCGTGGGCCTCAAGGAGAGGCTGTGGGCCAGGCTGGGACTTCCCTACCAGGGGAGGCAGGGCTGGCTGAGGACAGCAGCAGGGAGGATGAGGGCTGGGTTGGGGGTCGGCGCGCAAGGGGTGCTGGGGCCTGGCTCAAGGCAGCGGCTATAGCCAGGGGCCTCTGCAGTGCTTGGGTACCCGTGGGTCTCCCAGCCCTCTCCTGGGAGTGGGGGCGGCAGCCACAGGGCCATGGGCATGGCCTGGTTGGCCTGCAGGGGCATCAGCAACTCTGCAGAGAGGGGTTTGGGGCTGGATTTGGGGATGGCAGCAGACAAGTGGCATCCCTACTACGGGTAGTCAGGGAAGCTATACCCGCCATGCCCCCGTCTCCGCTCAACATCCCTGCCGCCTCCTTATCTCTGCTCCCCTGACGTCTCCTTCTCCCCTTTGGTGGCTGCAGTGGCCCTGAGCTCCAACAGAGCCATAGGCACCCAGAACGACGCTGTCCCCCAGCCTTCCCTTCAGCCAGGCATAGCTACAGCCCCAGCCCCGTGCGCTCAGCGGGCTGCAGATCAAGGCGTCCCGTGGAGGCTGGCTGGGACGCTGAAGCGAAAGCGTGTGGCGGTGTGTCCCACGGTCCCTCTTGCTCTCTGATGGGAGGCCCCCCTCGGGCCTGAGGCCATGCTGGGCTGGGGTCCTTGGGGACACACTATCCTGGTCTCTGGCTCAGCCCACCATCCGTGGAGCATCACGTGGCCATAGCGTGATACCAGCAGGGGTGCTGCCCCGCCCTGATCCCGTGGCCTTCCGGCTTGTGGTTGAGGTCACAACTGACCAACCCCCAAGGGCCCAGCCTTGCCCAGTACCAGCTGAACAGCTCCCCTGCGCAGGCACTGCCGGGGCCGCGGGCTGGCGAGGCCACTCCCACAGTGCTTGGCTGCACCCGGGTCTGGAGTTGCTCATGGAACCGCAATGGGCGGTGAGGAGCCAGCCCTGGGGTGGGTCTCAGGAGGACGCAGGGCCCCACCTCCAGAAGGCAGCCACACTGCCTTGGACCCCTACCTGGCCCCCTCTTGGAATTAGGGAGCATCCCCATGGAGAGAGCCACAAAGCCAAGGCGGCCATGTCTTCCTCTCCAGGGAACCCTCCCTTGCGTGACGTGGCTGCGGGGACCCGGGGCAGCTCCTCCCCGGCCCCTCATGGGTGGGCAACTCCATGGTGCTGCGGTACTGTCCCCGGGCACATGCACACTCTGTCACAGCGCCCCCACCTGCACCTGGGGCTGTGGTGCTGACCAGGAGGGCCAGGGTGCGCTCAGCATCCGGGGCTACCAGCTGCCCTGTCCCCTGCACCACAGGGGAGCCATCGGATCTTGTGGGGAGGAGGTGGCTCCAGCACAGAGGCACCAGAAGCTGCCCCCAGAGGAGGGGTTCTTCCCTGTGGTCTGGGCCTGGTCCCCCCTCAGCAGAAAGCGGGGCCGCGAGGCCCTTGAGCTGAGTGCTTCCACCTTCAACCAGGGCGGACCGTGGGTACACAAAGCAAATGTGGTCTGGTCGTCTGGGCAGGACCCTCCCCCTGGGGCGCCCTGAGCCTGTGTGGGCCTTGCTAGCTCTTTGTGGGGGTCCTAGGCTCTGGGGCCAGGCAGGACCAGAGAGGCGGATGTGAGCAGGATTTGTGGCTGTTTGGCCTCAGTTTCTCCACCTGAGAAACGGGCGTCTCGAATCTGCTTGTTATATGCAGATTATCCCGGTGGACAGAGCTGGCATGGGGGTCTTCGAGAAGAGAAGTAGGGTTGACCTTGTGAGGCTGGCGCCCACGATTGTGGGTCTGGCAGGTCCCTCAGGCTCTGTGAGGCCTGCTTGAGGCTGAGTCCCTGCTGACCGAAGCTCAGGGCGGTTCCTCCCACCGTGGCTGGTCAGGTGATGCCCTCCACCCCGGGGTGGCCGGCCCTGCTCGAGGGCCACTGATTGAAACCCTCACGATGTGGGAAAGTCCCCATAGCAGCATGCAGGCCGTGGGTGGGATGGACAGCTGGAGGCTGTGCCCGGCCAGTGTGGCCCCCACTGGGAGGAGCGCATCTGTGTGGAGCTCTGCCTAGGTCCAGTGCTGGCCTCAGTCTGCCCTGCAGAGGGATGGCTGTGGCGCGCAGGCTCCACAAGGTCGAGCTAAGGATGCACTTTGTCAGAGGCCCAGCGGCAGCTCCTAGGCCAGCAGCTCCTGCAGAGGCTTGCCCCCCCCCCGCCCGCCCCAGGCTTCATGTGGGGGCTCTGCAGGTCCAGTGCTCACGGGGCCCCTCAGAGCCTTGGGACAGCTTTGTGTCCCTTCCTCCTGTCCCTTTGGCAGACCGTGCACGTCCCCATCTGCTCTGGCAGGCTGCCCTCTGGTGTCGGCGTGCAGAGACTGTCTGGAGTGTAGATTTAATACCTCTGCTGGAAAGGCCCTGGAACTTCAGGGGATCCAGCAGACAGTGAGGGGTCCGCACGCGGGTGGGCGGGGGAGGCCCAGGTGGTAATTCCTCCTCCCACCCTACCCTTGCAGGGCCGGCCAGTCTCTTGGGGCCTTGGGCCTCTTCCCTAGGTGTGGCCGGGCACCTGGTGCCCTGCAGCCTCTGCCAGTCCCAAGGCCCCCCATCCCCCAACCCCCTGGTATCTGTGTCGACAGAGACGGCAGCATCCGCTAAGCACCTCCCCACTCCGCAAGCCTGGGGTGGGCACAGCCCTGCTGCCTCTGCCTCTCTCTGTTGATCATAGAACCCCCTGAACGCTGCTCTGCTCCGTGCTGGCCATGTTCTTGCCTCTCCTTGGGCCTGGTCATGCTGGTTCTCTGCTGGCCCAGGGCCCCGCCTCTGGGAAACCCTCCAGGATGGCCCCTGCCGAAGGGGTAGGGGAGGGAGGAGGGCCAGGGCTGGAAGGGGACCGGCCCTACCTGGCAGGGATCCCCCTGCCTGTTTGAAGCCTGTGGTGCCGCTGAGGCCAAGTAGGTGTCGGGGGCACCCTGTGCTGTCTCTACCAGCTGGGCAGGGGCAGGTGGCACCCAGGCCCCACAGGGACACCTGGGGGCACCATTGGCAAGGGGTGGGCCAGGCACTGACCTTAAGCCTCCCTTCTGGGGAAGACCCAGACTCTGCTCAGCCATGGCCACCTCACTGGGGTCACCATGCTGGGGACACAGCCATGCCTGCTGAGTGGCTGTGAAAGAGGTGGTCTGCTTTGCTGAGAGTTCTGCCCAGACGTCTGTGCCCAGCTTGTGCTGTCCTGGGTGGGTAGGGGCATCAGCCTGACCCTTCCCACCTCCACACTCCCATCTCAGCCTCCCCGCTGGCTCCGCAAAGGCCTGGTGTCCCCAGGAAGCCACCTCGCAGGTGGGCACTGGGGCTTTGTGCTAAGAGGACAGCGATCCCTAAGCGAGCTTCGTTTGGGGCACCAGGCACCTGCCCCGCGCACTGTGGCTTCCTTGGCTGAGTGCAGGCGGCCGTTGGGCACCCTCAATGCGTTCTCACTTGTTCGTGGGGAAACTGAGGCTCAGAGGTTACATAGCGGCTCTGTGTGCAGGGGTCCCTGTGTCTCCTAGAGTGGGGCCCAAACTACAGCAAGAAAGACTTGGGGTAGACATGCGAATGGACTTTCCTGAGTGGGGCTGAGGATCCAGGCAGTTCCAGGTATCTGTTGGGTTGCTGGGGTCTCCATCTGGGGCAGCATGCCCTCTCCATCCCAGAGACCCGCGCAGACGAGGCCCACGGGAGCCAGGCCTGTCCCAGGCGGAGGTGTCCCTCATGAGTGTGGGCAGCGTCTGGGTGAGGAGCCCATGCCCTGGCGTGTCTGCCCCCCATGAGGGCGCCCGGCTCCTCCGAGTCCTGGAGATGCCTGTCTTTGGCAGATGAGGCCCACGTCCACGTAGCTACTGCGGCCTGTTGGCCAGCACCTTCTAAATATACCCTCACAGGCGTCTTATCGCGAACACCGCGGCAGCAGGGCTGGGTGGCGGATAGCCCGGGGACCCTGGTGCTTCTGTGTTTCCAGGGTCCTGGCGCCTGGCCATCCCTGGGCCTCTCTGCAGGACCCCAGCCACCCACGTGCACAGTTCACCTGCAGGGACGGCCCTGACCCAGAAGCCCCTCCCAGAAGCCCGGCCACCTTGCCGCTCCTGTTCCCACTCCCGGGCATGGGTTTCCTGGAGGCTTCAAGATGAGCGAGAGGAGGCCTGTGCTGCCCTTAGGCAGGCCGACGTGGCGCTGTGTGACTCTGACAGGCCACGAGGCTTCTCTAGGCTTCCCTTTCAGTCCTGCGAACAGTAGTGGGCCAACTTCAGGCATCTCCCGAGGTTCTGAATTGCAGGAAGAAGTTGGCTCTCCCTCAGCTCCTTACCACTGGCCCCCACCCTCCACTTGGCAGAGCTGGGCTCCACAGGGCCCTGTGTGGCTAGAGCCGAGTTTTCCTAGTTCAGCCCATGGCCTGATGCCCAGTACAAAGGCTGGCAGACCCTCAGGGTTGCACATGCTCTCCGCCTGCTGGGCCTGTGGGTTTGAGTCCCTCTCAGCCCAGGCTCCACATGCTGTGGCCCATCACCTGTTTTTGTCAATAAAGTTTTATTGAGACACAGCCATGCCTTCTGAGTAGCTGTGAAAGAGGTGGTCTGCTTTGCTAAGAGGCCTGCCCAGAGGTCTGTGCTCTGCTCTGTGCTGTCCTGGGTGGGAAGGGGCATCAGCCTGACTCCTCCTGCCTCCACGGCCCCATCTCAGCCTCCCTGCTGGCTCCGAAAAGGCCTGGTGTCCCCAGGAAGCTTCCTGTCCAGCCTGGACAGTCCCCCAAGGCTGGTCCCTCTAGCTCCCCAAAAAGGTTTAAAATGACAGCCGGGATGGTAGGCTGAGCTCTTGGCCAAGGATGGTCTTCACTTGTCCCCAGGCTGCCTCAGGAAAGGGACCGAGATGCCCCGCAGAGGTCATGACAGCAATAGGAGGGCCTCTGCTGAGGTCAGTTGAAGACCAAAGACCCAGGGTGTCAGAGTGGACACGAGTACCACTGTGGTCACAGGTGGTCAGGTGGAACGTGGGCTTGGGGTCTGGGCCTGGGGGGCCACTGCTTCACCTGCTGCATGGCCTGTCAGTGTCCAGAGCCTGTCAGAGCTGGGCTAGGCCAGCCACCCTGCAGAGTTGTGGGAAGGGAGTGCACATTGTTGCCGAGAGGTCACGCTGTCCCCCACTGTCACCTCTCAGTGCTAGGAGATGACCCCGGCTTTGGAGGGACACCGGGACAGAAACCTGGTGCTTCTGTCTCACTGTCTCACAGGCCCAGGGTGGCCACGGAGCCCCGTTAAATCTGGGCCATTTCTGGGGGCCTGGAGCCTCCGAGCCCCTCCGAGCCTTGCTGGACTCTGGGTGGGGTGAAGCACCAGCCACCCTGGTTCAGCGTCTGGAAGGCGAGGCTGGGTGGCGTGGTCGGCTGGGCCTTCTGTGTGGGTGGCCCCCGAGGAGCTGTCCTGCGTGAGGGCTGGCTGTGCCACTGGACCCGGCCGGCATGCAGTGCCCACTCTGCCAGCGGGGACGGCTCCCGGGTGCACCCTCTGCCCCACCCTCTGGGCTCCAGTCTCGCTGCCTGCGGGTTGTGCAGACTCAGCCCTGACAGCCGGCCTGGCCTGGAGGTGGGGCAGGCTGAGGACCAGAGGGGCGAGATACACCCTGGGGACCTGTGTGGAGGCGGCGCCTGGCGGCTTCTGCTGCCTGAGCTCAACGGCCCATCTGAAGAGTCAGTCAGTCAGTCAGCAAGCACTCCACAAGCCATGTCCCAGGCCAGGAGCTGGGGTGTCTGAAGGGGCGTTGACGACAGCCTCCGCCAGGGGGGTCTCAGGCTAGTGGAGAGGGGACGGTTGCCCAGGGGTCAGTGAGCTGAAGGGAGTGGGCAGGGAGGCCCCGTAAGGAGGCCTTGGATCTCACCTTCCCGGGGAGATTCCGAGCTCGGGAGTGGCCTGGCGGGGTTGGTTTTCCCAGGACAGCTCTGCCAGCTGAGGATGCTGCCTTGGGGAGCAGGGGCATGGGCATGAGGACTTGGGGGACCCACACAGCCGGGGCACCTGTTTCTCTGGAGTCCCAGGCAGCCCTGAAGGTGAGGCGCCTGGGGACAAGTGAAGACCATGGCCAAGAGCCTTCATCCCGCTGCACGGTGTGAAGCGTCAAGCTCCGCGCGTGGGTTTCTGTCTCTCAGTGGCTCTGTGACCAGTAGGCAGTGGCCGCGTTGCTCCCGAGGTCAACGCACTTCCCACTTCCGTGCTCCCAAGATGCGATAAGAGGGGAGAAAATCTTTCCTGCAGGCTGCTGAGCTAACGTGCTGTCCATCCAGCCGGGGGTCATGTTCCCTATGGGGACCTCTGAAGGAAAAGGGGCTCCGTGCAGCCACCAGACAAGCCCGGGGAAGGCTGGGAGCCAGTGTGGGGCACCGGGAGGAAGGGGTGGGTGGCCAGGTGGCCCTCGGCCCTGGAGGCCCATCTGTGTGCAGTGCACCTGGCCCCGCCTGGGCTCTGTCTATGAGGTAGGCTGGGGTCTTCCTGGGCAGAGCTGAGGCCTGTGGGCAGAACAGCTGGATGCCAGGCTCCCCTACCCCTGCTGGGCACCCCAGGCATAGCTGTGGCGGGGTCATCATGGCTGCATGGTCAGAAATGTCTGTCCCTGGGGCACAGCGGAGCCGATCTGTGTCTGAGTCCCCAGCACCCCAGCCGGGCCGTAGGTGGCTGCCTCCTGCACGCGGGTGGCCTGGGTCCGACCTGCACCCCCAGTTGTCACCCCAGCTTCTTCTCTACTCAGTGCTTTCTGGCCAGATGGTGGCCTCAAAAGTCTGCAGTGGCCCCTCTGTGTGTAGATGTGACCTTAACAGGAGTTTTTGTAGATGTGGTCAGTGAAGGGTCTTGGGAGGAGGTGTAGGAAAGAAAATAGCACATTTTGAACTATGTTTAAAAACTGTGACACCAATCTGTGGTTTTGCCCGATACCCGATTCTGATTTTTAAGAATTCAGGATTTGCTGGTAGCCACCATGGGAGGTCACGGTGGGATGCCTGCTCTGTGTTGTGGCAGGCTAGCCAACGCCCCACCAAAGCCGGGCCCCTGGCACCTGCACTGTGGGCTCTTGTAGGAAATTCTCCTGCAGTTGAGGAGGCAGGAGGTGGCTCTCATCCTGGGTTGTGCTGGTGCCTCCAAACCCAGTGACCGAAGGCACCAGCAGGAGCTGACAGAGGGGGAGGTGGCTGCGTGGCTGCGCAGGCCAAGGGCTGACAGCCCCAGCCCAGGAGCTGGAGGGTGAGGACACCGCCAGGACACCACAGGGAAGGGCACAGCCACCCTGCCCTGAGAGCTGTGGCCTCAAAGAGGTCAGCCTGAGCTCGGTGCTAGGCATGGCACATGGGGTTGGAGCCTCAGGGTCCCCATGGCTGGCCACACCTCATGGTCTCTAACCCAGGGACATCTGAGGGCAAGTGGGTGGCCTGGAACCCACGGCAGCTGCGACTCACCTGTGGGGTGATGGGGTGCCTTCTGCTCAGGGCTTAGATGAAGGGACATATGTCTTGTGCCTGATCCGCCTTCTGCCTTCAGTATGCGCTGAGCTGCGTCCTGTGGGAGCCGCCCTGGCCAGGTTCCACTGAAAGCAGGGCTGGGGACAGGCTGCAGCAAGCAGGTGGGCTTGGGGTCCCCAAGCCTGATGATGGCCAGCGTGTTGACCTTCTGATGTGCCGATTCTCTCCTGGAGGACAGCCCTGGCCGGTCCTGGGGCCACTGTCCCTCATGGGGGGTGCAGTGACATGGACAGGTCCACATTCACGAGGCTGAGCTCACCAGCCCCGGAGCCAGGCAACTGGGGGTCCAGGGGAGGATGGGGTGGGTGGTGGGTAGCGAGGGAGCATGGGGGCCCCTCCCTCCCTGTTCCCAGGCAGCATGGTTGGGGGTGTGCTGGAATCTTCAGAAGAGCCCCCAGATGTGGCCGAGGGTTGAGACATCAGCGCCTGATGGAAGTTACACATTCAAAGCTCCGTTCCGTCCCCCGGCTTTAGTTCAGCTTAACCAGCCCATTGTCTGCGTATCGGCCTGGCCATGGCCGCGCGCAGCAGGCGCCTTTGAAGGTTGCTCGGCTTCAGTGACAGCCTGTGGCAAACATTCCGGCCAGCTGAGCTCCATTTCAATGCCCCTTACTCCGTTTGCTTTTTAAAACGTGTGCTTGCAGCTGCGGCAAAATCCACGCCACACACAGTTGCCCACCCCAACCGCTTGTAAGCGCCCATCAGCGGCACCAAGCACTGCCACAGTGCTGTGCCACCATCGCCACTGTCCATTCCCAGAATATTCTCACCTTCCCACACTGACATTCCGTCCCCATGAACACCGGCCCCTCCTCCTCAGCCCCTGGCACCCACCCTGCCTTCTGTCTGCGGACCTGACTGCGGCGGGGACCTCCTGTGAGTGGAGTCCTGCACTACGTGGCCTTGCGTGCCTGGTTTATCGCACAGAGCATCAGGTCATCAAGGCCCATCCCTGTCCCGTGTCCTTCCCCCGGCAGACAAGCCTTTGAGTGGACTCACGTCACTTTTCCGTACTGAATAAATTAGGCAGATAAATACAAGGCCCCCACCTCCCCTGCTGTTTCGATGCCGCATCTGTCAGCTATCTTGGTGGCTTGGCCGCCTTGAGCCGGCCCCCAAGGGCTCCCGGAACAGATCCCGGGCCGCTGCCTGTGAGGTACGTGAGATCCTCAGCTTCGCTGGGAAGCCTTCCGCCGTCCCCAGAGTGCCGCCCTCGCCAGGCAGCTCCCAAGCGGGCCTGGCAGCCTGGGGGTCAAGGCCCAACCCCTGCCACTCCTGGGTGGGACCTGTCTGTGGAGTCAGCAGGCCGGGCACATTGGCTAGCCTGGCCCATTCCAAGGCGCCAGGCCCAGCAGGTATGGAGGGGGGGTCTCCATGCCGCAGCCCCCTCCTCGTGGCAGCCCAGCCTGTCTGCAGCCTCAAGCTGCCCCGCCACAGGCCTCCTGCTGAGGCCTCCGCCGGGCCCTGGCAGAATGCCCGCGTTCTTCCATGTTCCCAGGGCACCTGGCCGTGGAGAGATTGAAATGATGTCCGATAACATGCTGGACGGTCCTTGGGGCTGCTGCCGTCACTGCTGCTGAGGTCGCTTTGCCACCAGGGGAACAAGCGTGGCATTGTCCCCAAGGGCCACCTGCTCGCCACCCCTTGCAGTGTGCCCTCCTGGGAACGGGGCTGGGCGGTGTTCAGGGACATGGATGACCTCTTGGGGGTCAGTCTTCTCTCCCTCAGCCTCTGCTGCCCGCCTGCCTCCGCTCTCCACCCAGAACACAGGGAAATTTCTTCCCTTCCCTGAGCCTCTGTTTCCAGCTCCTGGGGAGCATCTTGTGACTGCCTAACCTTAGAGCACGGGATGTGGAGCTGGGGTGGACCAGGGGCGGCCGCCCTACAGAGGCAGGAGGGGTGCAGTGTGGGCCACTGGGCCAGGAGCTCCCAAGGGCAGGGGCCCTGGCCCAGCTTCTCTGTTGGGCCAGCTCCGCCCAGGACAGGAACAGATAAAGTGGCGGATAAGATAAAGCTCGTTTTATCTGTTTGCTGTTGACCTGGTTCGATCCCCAGCGCATTTTATCTGCAGTAGATAGAAAATAAACTGTCGCATAATTCTTTCTCAAGCCAGCGCAGTGTATTCAAATATTTGGAGAACTGTTTAGCCTTCAGAATACGCTTGGCACGTGGGCACAGATGACTCACCACCCAGTCCCTGACCTCCGGGCTCTTCAGCGGGCTTCTGTGGGTTGGGCAGCGGCAGGCTAGCTATGGGCCCCCTCCCCTGTGGGCTTCCCCTCCTGCCTGAAGCCCTATTTTCCACCAGACGCTGTTCTGTCTGTGTGAGGCCCAGGCGCTGGTGGGCATGCATACTAGCTGCTATGTCGGGTGGCCCCTGGCCAATGGACGCGGTGAGCTTCCACACGCAGGCCGGCCCCAGCTCAGTCCTTCCCAGCACGGCTGTCTGGAATCCCCCACCCACAGCAGCCGTGCCTCCCAAGGACGCAGTTAGAGACGCTCCCAGCAACGCAGGCACACTGTGTCTGCAGCAGACCCACAGGTTCCCGTGCCCTTGCCAGCATGAGCTCCTGCTGCACCCAGTCCAGCCTGCTGCAATCACGGCTTTCTGGACCCACCTAGCAGGACAGCAAATTCTAGATCTCCACCCCAACAGCAACAGAATTGAAAGGCCATAGAGAACTGTACCCTCGTCACCTCCTTGGTTCCACTTCTGTGTGACCTCAGGAGCCTTGGCTTCCCCCTGAGACAGCTATTTGATTGGCACCTGGTGACCTGCCAGGCTCTCGTGGGGCTGGAGTTACTCTCTGGGAAGCACTGGCCCAGGTGGCCAGTGAGTGACCCCAGTCACGACGGGCCCTGGAGGGCCTCCTGGTGCTGGCAGGGCATGGCCCCTCCATCCTCCCAGGGGCTTGTGGAGGTTGGGGCTTTGCCCCCTCTTTGTAGGTGGGAGCAGGACCAAGAGCTCCAGGGATCCTTGGAAACTTTGGGGTGAAGTCATAGCCTCGCTCCTGCGTGTGGAGCCCCCCGGGGGATGTGGAGCTGCATCACCCTCCACAGCCCCACGAGGAGGTGGCTGTGGGCTCTGACTTGTGTGTTTGCTGGGGAAACTGAGGCAGGGAGCCACCTGGGCCGTGTGGCTGTGGAGGGGCAGACGGCGGATGCTGTGTCCCTCCCTGTGGCTCCTCTCTGACCCTATAGGTACCCTGTGGTCTGGGGAATGGTCCAGCGGGTGCCGCCTGCCCTGAGCCGCGCTGCGTCTACTCCCACTTCCTGCTCACTGCAAATCAAAACAGACAGACACAGGACTTGCCACCGCCACCATGTGGGAGAAGCCCCGGAGGAGAGGCACGGGGTGGGGGCCCCGACAGCCTGGGGTGCGTTGGGTGCAGAGCAGGGTGTGTGGCTCAGGGCAGGGCCTCTCCTGCAGCTGGGATGGAGGCCCTGCCTGCACGGAGGGCGGCGGGCTTCAGGTAGGACGGCTGGCTGAGCAGGTTCCCAGCGCCACAGGTGGGCGCCTGCCCCTACCCCGAGGTCATTGTGTTCCCACCAGAGCCAGGGCTTTCGGAGGGGCCCCTCCCCTCGAGCACCCCCAGGGGCCAGCATGTCGGAATAGATGCCTTCACTCCATCTAGCCTGGGGGTCTGGGAGGCAGGCAGGGAACAGCAGGAGGGACCTGGACTTCCTGTCTTGCTGGGCAGCGAGGTCCTCAGAGCAAGGCCATGTGGAGCAGGGTGTGGAGGCAGAGTCCCCGGCAGGACGCCTTGAGGCCGTGGGGAGCAGCTGTGGGAGGTGAGGCCTGGGAACGGGGGTGGGGGGACTCAGGCCCATGTGGACACAGGCCGGGGGGGGCCTGCTCACGTGTGTGCTTGGGGTCCAGCACCCTGGCGGGGGTGGGGGCTGGGCTGTTGCCGGTGATGAGACAAGGTGGTGGGAGCCACGGGGACAGGGAGGAGCCATCACGGGAGGGGACAGCGGAAGCTCAGTGCCTGGCGGGAAGCGGAGTGTGGAGGCGGGGAGCTGGGTCTGTAGGGTCCAGGCCCGGCCTAGGTGCCTGCTCTCAGGGTGCTCACAGCCTGGTATGGACAACAGGCCCAGCCTCCAGAGGCGATGACAGAGGGCAGGGGTACGATCAGGGTGATGTGGGGATGGGGTTGGGTGTTGGTGCGGCCTCCACAGGAGCTTGAGGCCTGGCTTCCAGGTGGGGCAGTGGCAGGTGCAGAGGCCCTGGGCAGGTCAGCCAGTCCATCATAGCAGGATGGGGCAGCCGGGCTCTGGGGCCCCTAAGGTGCCATGCTGGGGGCCCGCTTGTCTGATGGGTGGGGTGTGCGGGGGGCGGAGGGAGGAGGCCAGCACCCTGGGCAGCATGAGAGGCCTGGGCCAGGCTGCAGGTGTGTCGGTGGAACTGGAGGCCAGTGAGGGATGCGTGTCTTGAGGGAGGTGCTGGTGAAGGGTGGCCCTGGGGGGACCGAGCAGCAGAGGGCAGAGAGAGGTTGAGAGGATGGGCAGGGTGGGCAGGGTCTGTGTCTCTGTCAGTTCTTGAGGGCCTCCAGGTGGCCACAGAGGCCAGGAAGGGATGGACTCACCCGGGAGCCACGGGCAATCCTGGGCCCCACCTGTCCAGGGGGCTCTCGGGCTATGGCAGGCAGCCTCTTGGTGGCCTCTGGGAGGCTGGGGTGGGGAGAGGCCATAGTGCTGGACAGATGGAGACAGGTGGGAAGGAGAGGGACTCCCTGTGGGGACAGTGGGGAGGCGCCGGGCGGCCTGGCCACTGAGTGGACATGCAGGGTAGAGCAGGGGCCTTGGTGCCTGGGGCAGTGGGCTCGCGGCGGTGGGAGGGCCTGGACTCCCAGGGGCTGTGCAGGGGCTGTGCAGGCCGCTGCTCTGTCCTGGCCTCCCAGAGCCCATAGAGCTCTGTGGCAGCCTCCCAGGTCCTATTCCTGAGATCCTGCTGTGACAGTGTAGAGTCTCTGAAGTCCCCAGAATGTCTCCCCACTGCTGCCTTGTCCCCCAGGCAGGAACATGGCTGGTGACACCCAGGAAAGGGGTCGGAGCGCTGGGGGGCTGGCTGGCAGGAGCGCAAGGCTCCTTCTCCACATGGCGCTGTGGGGGCGCCTGCTCAGGCCCCATCAGCCTGGCTGGGATGAGCTCCCTGGGTTTGTCCCCACCCCACCCGGTGCTGTGCCCTGAGCCCCTGGGGCAGGGGCTCCTCTGCTTTTTGGAAACAATGCCTGGAACAGCTTTGAGGGTGTAATCGCACCCAGGCTCACTGGCAAAAAGCGCACATCAGCGGCTCCTTGGGGTTCCGAGGTAGCAGCCTCAGGTGCCAGCCGAGTCCGGAACGGTGGCCACCCTGAGGCCCTGCACCTCTGGCAGCCCCTCTGTCCCAGTGGCCACCAGACTGGCTCGGAATGCAGTCCCATGGCAGCTGATCTTTGGGGTATGGTCGCTCAGCATGGGGGACTGGAGAGGGAATTGGCCCTCCTGGTGGGTGGACAGCCCTCCTCCCTGTGGAGCCCATGCTGCCTGTGTCTATGCCACAGCTGATGGACACCTAGGGTGGGCAGCGCCAGCGGTGCCTTGCAGTGGGCCACCCCTGGCGTGTGGGGGGAGGGGCAGGGTAGCCGGCCGGGGGCTGACCGCCGCCCTCTGTCTTGCAGCTTCCTCATCGTCCTGGTCTGCCTCATCTTCAGCGTGCTGTCCACCATTGAGCAGTATGCTGCCCTGGCCACGGGCACCCTCTTCTGGATGGTACGTAGACCCCGTGCCACCCGGGCCCCAGCCCCACACCTGCCAGGCCCTCGGGATATGGGAGTGACAGGTGAGGTGGCCTGGACCAGCTGTCGGGGGGGCCTTCTGGCTAGGGACTTCAACGTGGGCCGGGAAGGAAGGCAGGGGATGGAGGTGTGGGGGAGCTGGGGTGGCAAGCCAGTGGTCACTGGAGGCTGGGTGGCTCCTGCTGTGTTATCGCTGGTTCATGGACCCAAAGGTGTCCCAGCCCTGTCCCCGACCCCAGTCACCCGCATGGCCCTGTCCATCAGCCTGAGAGGCTCAGTCCTGTGTCTGGTTTTGCAGGACCAGCCGGTAGGCCAGCTGGGGCACAGCCCCGTGGGTGAGAGCTGGGGCATCTCCCCCGCCCTGTCCATGCCCCAGGCGTTCAAGGACTGAGGTCCTCGCTGGCCAGGCCCTGGCCTCGGAGCCTCTGCAGCCCACCTGAGCGCTGCAGCCTGAGGGGCTCAAGGACTGCCCTCCCTAGCTGATTGTGAGCCCCTGACGCAGGGCCTTGACAAGCAAGGGCAGACCCGGCCCTGGCAGGGAGGCCGGAGCCGGGGCCAGCGATGGGAGGGCAAAGGAACCTATGCCTCACCTCCCACTGCTGGGCAGGCCTGAGGACTGGGCGGCAAGGCCCACAGTCCTCAGGGACCCAGGGCCGATGTGGCCATGAGGCTGTGGAAAGGCAGGTTCAGGGGCCCACCCTGGGCAGGCGGGCAGAGCCCGGCAGGGCCAAGGCTGGCATCTTCCCGCTTCTGTGCCTTTGGCACGTTCTCCTGTCTCATGGCCCACGCCCAATGTGGGCAGAGGAGCGAGGATCGGGCCCAGCTTTCCCTCCCCTCAGAGCCAGGGCGGCTCTCTGGGGCTCACACACGCGTGTCCTCTTGGCCCAGGGGCCTGTCCAGTCTGGTGGCCTGGGCAGTGGTGCCTATGTTCACCCAAGGCGGCTAACGGTACCTTTCCTTCACCGCCTCTGGGCTTTGAGCACAGGTAAGTGTCCCCTCTCGGGGTCTGAGAGGTCACTGGCTTGGGGCCATGTGTCTGCTCACTTGTGTACAGAGCTGGTGTTTGCACTGCCGATGGCCTTGGGGATCTGGGAGTGAGCAGGGCGAGGAAGGAGCCTCTCTGTTCTTTCCGGAGCTGTCCAGCCACACTAGGACCACTCAATGGGAGAAGGGCCTGGCAATCCACTCCCAAGGCAATCCCGAAACAGTTAGCCATTGAAAACCCTATGAGGGTCGCTATGAGTCGGAGGTGACTCGACGGCACCTAACAACAACAACAAGGACCGCTCAGTCCGAAGCTTCCTTCCTGTCTGATCAATGGCTCCACCTTCATTGGGAACCAGATCCCAGGTGTGAGGCCCACCTGGGTCCTGCTGGGCTGCTGGACATCGCCTCTCCCACGGCCATGCTGACTGATTCCTTGCTTTCTGAAGTCCAGTTTATAGTGGGGTTTTGCCCCTGTGTGGGGCCTTTTCTTTCGGGGTTCCTAGCCACTCCTGCCTGTTTGCTCTTTCCAAAAACCTTCAGGCCGTCTTGCTCAGCTCACAATACACTTGGTGGTATTTGGTTAGTTTAGCTGGGGATACCGACATGCATGGACCATCTTAGTAGGGTCATTCCTGACAATGACAGTGTTGGTGATGATAAGTTGTTATTGGAGTTGTGGTCACTTAGCAGAGTTCTCTCTTCTGATGCGTTTCCGGGGAGTCTCTGGTGTACGTGACGCCAATAATGCCTGGTTTTACAGCCTGCGACTTTGCTGCGCTGTAGTGCTGGTCACAACAGACCTTCCTTCTGTTGAGCTCAGGGCCTAGGGCCCCCTGGGCTTCGAGGGAGGGGTCAGTCCTTGGGTTGCCCCACACAATGGTGCTGTGGCTGGGTCCAAGCACAGGTGATTTCTAAGACTGGGAACCCTGCAGCCCTGGTCCAGGGGATTGTGCCAGGATGGGGTTGAATGCTACCAACATCTCTCTTGCAAGTGATGGACGCCAGCCTCAGTTTCCTGGGATAAAACCCCTCAGCCCCAGCAGACGGTCCTTCAGATCCTGTCGGATCGCGTTCGTGTTTTGCTGGGACTTTGGCGCGACCCCGTGTGTACTCTTGCGTCTCCCTCTCTCCAGGCCGAGGCCATCATCTTTCCTCTCCTGTCCGGGGAGGCTCCAGGGGCCGTGTGTGCCTCAGTGTCTCCACAGCTCCCCTGGCATCCCCTCACCAACCCCAGAGCCGGCTCTCAGGAGAACACTGGCTGTGTCTCAAGGGGGTACCTGCCCTGGCCACCACTCATGCAGGCCTGGCCCTGTGCGGGGAGCAGGCTGGGGGGGATGGGAGGGCGGGCCTGGCTGCCAGGACGTTCCCCTGGGGAGGCCTCTGAGCAAACCTCTCTGTGTGCACACGTGTGTGCGATTCCGTCTGCCCATGTGCGTGGTGATGTGTGCATGTGGCTGTGCACATGCACGCTCGCATGTCTCCGAACGCACGTGTGTGGATGTGTGTGTGGACATGCCCGTGTGCAGCGGAGGACGCTCGCGTGTCCAGCTGTGCTCTGCACACGTGTGAGCAAGTGTGGCACGCAGGTGGGGCCGTGTGCTCCTCGTGTACCTGTTCATGTTCAGCTGCACACATGCATGGAGACGTGTTTTCAGGTGCAGCTGTTTGTGTAAACGTTCCCGTGTGTGGTCACGTCTGAGCCCGCGGTTGTGTCTGTCCTGGGCACCTCTGCCTCCTGGCGCCTGGCCCTGGCATTTCTGGGCCCCATGCGCCACCTGGTGGCTGCTTTTGGAACAGCTTTCACAGTGCTTGCAGCCCTGTGCATGGCCGCCCTCCCTCCCCTGCCAGGCCTTGTGTGGGTGGAGCAGCTCCCCCATCCTAAGTGGCCCCTCTCTGCTGTGCCCCCTATCCCAGAAGTGGCTCTTTCCCCACCCGATGGGGACAACAACCCTGGCTACGTCTCATCATGTCCCTCTTGTCACCCTCCATCCACAATAACTAGGAAGAGACTTTCTAAAGTAAAAGTCTAGTGTTCCAGAAACTCCTAGTGCTATTTGGGACAAACTCCTGCTTCACTCTCCTGGCCCCCAAAGTGCTACATATTCAGGCACCATCCTTCAACCTCCCATCCTCACCTTCTTCTACAACACTCTTTTGCTCCCAGCTGCCTCAGGACCTTTACACAAGCTCTACCTCTGTCTTGGCTGTTTCTCTGATATCTTTTCTTCCCCCATAGGACTGGGAAGTTGAACCTGAGGCCTTGTACGTGCTAGTGGCAAGTCCTCTGCTTGGGTAATGTGAAAACAGGCTGGGGTTCTGGAGACAAAACCCACCCCTCACCTGGGCGAGCTGGGGCTGTGACTGCAGACAAAGGCGGTGGGTTCTGCCAGCAGCAGCCCGGGAGGGACACGGAGCCCACGCACAGCACACATGCCCACAGGCACACATGACCTGCACAACCAGCTCCTTTTAAAAAATGTACTTTTTGTCTTGAGACAGATCATGATGAGTTACACAGACTGCCTCTGTCCTTGAACTCACCGTCCTCCCGCCTTAGCCTCCTGAGGCTGGGATTACAGGTATGTGCCATGGTGCTGGCCCTCCGTGGTCTCTTACAGGCAGGCTTCTGGCCAGCCTCCGCAACCCTCCTTTCCCAGTGCCTCTGCTCTTGCCTGGAGGCCTGGTCTGGGTCTCTCTCCCCTATTCTCTGCCCTCCAGGGCAGGCCACAGCCCGCTTGCCCCCTGCCCAGCCTGGAGCATGTGTGGTTGGACGTCCCTCCCCCAGACCCAGTTCCCAGAGCTGCCCCACAGGGAGACCCCAAAGTGCAGTGGAGTCCTGAGCCTTGGTTTCCCAAGCTGTAAAACCAAGAAGGTGAGAGACACCCTCAGACATGCCCGTCACGCTTGGCCTGGCCCCCCTTCCAGCTGTGTCCCTGCTCGCTAGCCTCGGGAGGTCACCATTCCCAGGTGGGTCTCGGCCTCAGCGGTCTGGGCACCACGGGAATGAGGCAGCCATGGCCAGTGTGAACTGGCTGCCCTGGAGTGGGACTCATGGGGCCCCTCGGGGTCATCTCTGTGGGATGGCCAGGGCTTCCTGGAGGAGGGTGTAGTGGGTGGGAGGGGCACGGTGAGGGCGCTCAGTGTACCTGGCTGGGTGGGAAGAGCCCTGGCCATGGCCTCCGGGATGGGTGGGCACAGGGTCCTGGCTGCTGGTGCAGCGCTACAGGCTGGCGCCAAGGGCTGGAGGACATAGGGTAGGTGGGGAGTGGGCGTTGGGGGCCAGGGCATGGGCGGCTCTGGAGCTGTGCGAGGCAGACACCAGATGGCGCTCTTGTCACACGCATTTCAGCAGCCCCTGGGCCCAGCCCAGAGTGCTGGGCGCGGGAGCCCCAACCACAGGCACGGGGAGCCCCCCGGGGGCCCCGGGGCGAGCAGGGAACGATTCTGGGAACACGTTGTGTAAATGGTGGAAAAAAAAGTCACGCAAGGCTGCATTCCCGGAGCCCGGCCTGCTGCCGCGCCTGGCGGTGACGGTGCCAGAGCGCTGTTATCTCAGCCCGGCCAAGGAAGCGGGGCCGCGGGGATTAGGCGTTCTGCTGAGCCAGGGCTCTTCGTGGGCCTGCGACGCCGCCGCCCTGCAGGAGGGAGCTCGGCCGGCGGCCCTGGGACTTTGAACAGGCGCGGCCCGGCCTGCCCGTGGCCCCCAGAGCAGAGCCCCAGCAGGCCTCCTGCGTGGGCTCTGTGGGCCTCGCCGCCTGCAGGCGTGCCTGCTGTGTGCACACTCACGCGTGCCTGTGGGCACGTGTGCCGTGCGTGGGCTCCGTGTCCCTCCCGGGCTGCTGCTGGCAGAACCCACTGCCCTTGTCTGCAGTCACAGCCCCGGCCCGCCCAGGTGAGGGGTGGGTTTTGTCTCCAGAACCCCAGCCTGTTTTCACATTCCACACAAAGGGATCGCCGAGCGGCCATGCGGCCTCCTGGCGGTGTGGGGAGCTGAGCATACCAGGGAATTGTCCCGCCATGCCTGCGGTTGAAACCCGTGAGCTGCGGCCAGAGGCCTGGGGGATGAGGTCATCGCTCGCTTCCTCCGTCTGTGGAGGCTCCTGGCCCCAGCTCGGTGACCCACCCTCCCCTCCACCAGCTGGAGCCTCCCCTCCCTGCCCAGCTTTCTGCTTCCCCCTCTGTGGGCCTCAGTTTCCCAGCAGCAAAGCGAGATGCTGTGGGGACTGCGGGCCCCTGTGAGGCCCCTTGGTGGGCCCCACATTTTTGTGGAGCGAGGTCAGCCTCGGCCCGTAGCCCCTCGTCCACACACAGCAGGACCCTGCAGGCTCACGTTTCCAGCAAAAAAAAAACGTCTGCCTCTGCACCCTTTCAGCCAAGGGCAGCCTGGCGGGCTTCAGTGCGATCCCTGACGTGGCGTGGGGTTGGGGGCTGTCAGGTTGGGGTTTGTGCCCCGCATGGAGGCTTGTTTTGCGCTCTGCCATGGCTGTCGTGGTGTTGGCACTGTCTGCGGCCGTGTGACGTGGTCTGTTGTGTTTGGGACCGTGTCAGTGTCTATATTGTGGTTGGCCTTTCTCTGCGGTGCTGGCCTTGTGTTGGGTTTGGTTTTGCGTTCTTTGGTGTAGCCGGGCCTGCCTGTTGGGCTTGCCCTGGGCTGTGCGGTGCCTGGCGTGGTGCCGGGTTTGGGCTGCGTTCGGTTCTGTGTTGCGCTGCGCCACCACTGACGTGGCGCAGGCACGCACTGTGCCTCACTGCTGCAGCTGCTCTAGTATCTCAAGGGGGCCCTGCCACCAGCCTGCCACCAGCCACCGGCGTGGTAAGTGTGCCATGCTCAGCCCGCTCCTCTCCAGAGGCACCCCGCTTGCTGTGGAGGGAAGGAGACTCCTAGGTTAACTTACTGCTGCCCAAGGTCAGGGGACCAGCAGGCTGCTCAGGTTTTCCATTAACAAACCCAAGGTCTTTCCCCCCTCGAGGCCCCGCACCGCCCTGCCGGGCCAACGCCAGTGTGCCTCACAGCTCCGCCCCTCAGGGGGCCAACTGTGTACCCAGGGAGCCCCTGGAGCCTCCGGCCTCAGGTCCTCTGGGGAGACCCTCTCTTCTCTGTGGAGTGGAGCGCGTCTGTCCCTCTGTCCCCGCACGTGCGATCCCCTCTGCTGGCCCCTCTCTGATGTTCTGGGTCAGAAAGCGCCCCCTGTGACATCTACTCCTCTGCCTGGGTTGTTTTCTTTTACATTTATTCAGCCAGGGAGTCTTTATTAAGTACCTACTGTGTGCCCGCCTCAGTGCTGAAATACGACATGGGCAGAGGGGGGCAGAACGTAGGCCCTGGGTCCTACAGCCAGGAACCCTGCTGCCTGCCCTGTGTGCGTGGAGGTCAGCACCTAAGTCCCCGTCAGGCGGCCAGGCTCCAGCTCTGTGTGGCCCCTGGGGCACCAGCAGCTGGGGTTGCTCATGCAGCCTTAGGGTCCCTCACGAAGCGTCTGTGGGAAGAGCTCCTCATGCCGAGCCCTGAGGCCTGCCCGCGTGCTCAGGCCCTCTCCAGGTGGAGGGACACAGCCTCCGGGCTGGGGTGCCAAAGATGACTGGGAGCTGAAGCTACCAGGAGGCAGGTGAGATCACAGGATGCAGGATGCAGGAGGGGCCTCTCGGCGGGGCTGGGGCTCAAGGCCGCTGGCGGATTTCTAGAACCATCCGCCATGCTGAGCCCCTGCCTGTGTTGGATCCTCACCCTTGTTCCAGGGTGGCAGCTGCTCTTTCCTTACTGTGTGTGACTGTCACAGGGCAGGGTGTCCTCGGCCTGGAGTCGCTGTGGCCTTCCCTTCCTGGTGTCTCCCCTGCGCCCCAAGGGGAGGGTGTGGTGGGCTGGGGACGGTCACTGACTCCAAGGACACCCATATGGAGGCAGCCCCTCTGTGATGCCCACAAGGCCCAGCCCGGAGCTGGGGCAGAGGTGGCGGCACAGGGTGTCTCCACCACGGGGACTTTGCCTACGCTCTGATCAGGACCTGGTCCTCAGGTTAGGGTTTATGGGCCATGAACTGGCTGCCCTGCTGCCCAGGGGTGGCCTCTTGTAGGCAGGACGGCGGACGTGTCTCTGTGCAAGGCCGGCGCTCTGGAGAGCCAGGCAGCGGCAGCGCGCTGTGAGCGGATCCCAGCACCCGGCCCTCGAGTGCAGCCGGTTCCGCGGGGAAAGGGCTCTGTGTGGGCTGCCCGGGCGGTTGTCACACCCATCACATTTGTTCCGAAGGAGATGGGGCATGAGGGGCCCTGGAGCAGGAGGTGGAGGAGACTGTGAGACTGTGGGAAACTTCTGGAAGGACCCAGAGGACACAGGCCCATGTCCCACCAGGTGGAATGTTCAAACGGTGGTGGCCACTCCAGGCAGGACCTAGCCATGTGTAGAGGGGAGGCCATGGGCCGCCTGGCTCACTGAGCCTGGGGTGTGAGCCCCGCAGGTCCCATCGCTCCCAGGTGCCGCCTGGGCCCCACGGAGAGAGGGTGACCTGGCTCAGGTCTAGTGGTGGGTCTTGTGAACCCCGGAAAGACCCCTCCAGTGGGCAGGCGGAGGCCCTGGCCTGCCCGTGCCTCCCCTCCGGGCTCATCCCCAGGGCCTGGCCTGCCTCAGGCTGTGTAGGAGGTAGGGCGTGGGGTAGGCAGGGGCTCCTTGGCAGGGCAGGGGTGTGCTGTGGAGACCCCTCCTGCGCTGGGCCGGTGGCCTCCCGTCCTGTGCTCCAGCCCTGCCGGGGGCTCCCAGCCCTGCCTTCCTGGAAGCACCGCTCTCCCTCCCGCCCTCCCTCCCCGAACGAGGTTGGTGGTGCTGGTGCCACTGCTCCAGGGAGCAGGAAGCGGGCCTGGCCGTCCACCTCCCTCCGAGGCAGGAGGCACCAGGCAGCCAGAGGCCCCAGGACCTGCTTCCCCACCCGCACCCTGGGACCGGCATCTGGCATGCGCGCCTGGTCTCTCGACCCCTCTCCCGGGGCCCCAGGTGTGTGGGTGGCCTCACGTTCTCCGGCTCCCCCACCTCATTCCTCTCTCTTTTCTTCCCTCTTTTTAGAAATTGTGCTGACTCAACTCCAGGCCGGTAACAGAGCAGCCTGGGGTTGGGTGCTGGCCCTGCCTGCTGCGTGCTTGGGCTCTCAGGGTGCACCCTCTCAGGGTGGGGTCCTATCAGGCGCCCGTGGAAGTGCCTTTCTGGGTAGGGGCCCCCTGCCCTTCTGGAGGGTGAGACCTGCACAGGGACAGGGACCCTGGGACAGCAAGCTGACGTCACAGGCTTCCAGGCGCTCGGAGGCGGCCTGGCTGGGCTTTGTTCTCGGAGCTGGGGTCTGGCTGGAAGGCACGTCCCACCAGGGCTGCCTGGGCCTCCGGGTGCTTCCCGCCTGCTTGGCTCTCCTGCCTTCCCGCTGTCCCTCCCGTAGGCCCAGGAGAAAAATCAGACCTGGGGTGGGGCCCCGCTGCAGCCTGCGGGGTGGGGGCTCCGTTCGGGTTTAGCGGGATTAGAGTGCCTGCAGGCCGGGGACAGGTGTTTCCTTTATACTCTGCCAGGGGCTGGAAAGAGCCTCCGCCGTGAGTGCCGCATGCAGTGGGGGGCTCCGGTTCAGGGTAGCTGGGGGGGGGGGCTTGTTAGGTCCTTGTTTTTACATCTGACCCGGGCCAGCTGGAGGGCCTCGCTTTAAGCTCAGGGTAACAGCTGGCATAACACAGCTGCCCGGGCACCCGCGGCTCCGTGGGGCTCCTGGGACTGCCCGGACAAGGCCACTGGGGATGAGAGGGTGAGCCGGCAGGGCCTCATGGCCATGGGGCTGGGCGCGGTGGGGTCTCCCAGCTGTCTACCTGGAGGGGTGGTCAGCCTGCAGAGCCGGGTAAGGGCCTGAGCATTGCCCCAGGGCACTGCCTTCGGGCGCTGTAGTCATGTGCTGGCCTCCCCTGGTCACACAGAAGGAAGCCCAGAGGCCCTGGCTGTGCGCTCTTGAACGTGTTCCTGTGTGACTCAACACGTGGGGGCCGGGAGCACACTGCGCCCCCCAGGTCCCCGGCCTCTGGAGGAAGGCTGGGCCCCACTTGCTAAGCTCTACCTCTTGGTCTCAAAGCTGTGGTGGTTGGGGACGTGTAGTGGGGAAAGTGTGACCCCAGGGCTGGGTCGGGCCTGTGGTGGGCTGCTGACAGCGTCTTCAATGGCTACCAGGGGGTGCCCTTGACCCCAAGGCCAGCCCAGTGTGTCTGGGGAGGCGGGGTCTGCTCCTACTGGACTGGGGAAGAGCGGATGTTACCCACGGGCATCTTGAGGGTCATGGTTATCAGGGGCAATGGTCTCCCCCACCACCCCGGTCCTGCCGGTCTCTACCCGAGGGGCAGTCTGGCTGGACTGCTGGCCACTTGGAAAGCACCTCCTCACTTGATCTCCGTGGTGTGGTTTTCTCTTAGGTGGTGGTAAGGCAGTGACTCCAGCCTGGAGTGGGGCTCGGCTACCACACGTGGATTTTGAAGTGGGCCAGGCACCAGGGGGCTGAGAAGAGACCCTCGTGCTTAGAAACAGGTGGGGCCTCTGTGAGCCCTGATGTCGTTTTCCAGACGTGCCCGTGGTCAGTTAAGTAGCTGGCTGGAGAAAATACCGCGTTCCCGCCTGGATCCCCAGTTGCGGGGAGGGTTTTTGCAGACACACTCAGAGGCGCACGCAGACACTGCAAGCAGCTCCTGTGGCCTGCATGTCGCACTGGCGCACGTGCGCCCGAGCACATGCAGCCTGGGGCTCTGGCAGCTGGGAGCGAGACCCCCTCGGGGCAGCTTTCCATCTGCACGCTGCGTCCAGAAACGGTCAGCACAGGGAGCCTGGATGAGAACAAAATGTCAAGTGTGTGTGGAGAGGCGTGGGCTGCCCTTCTCCTGGCAGGGCCGGGAGCCGGTCAGTTTCTGAGCGCCCTGTGCATAGACTAATCTGTGCCTTCAGAGCTGGGTTGGTGGGCACTGGGGCAGAGCCGGCGCCTTACTCCAATGCTCACTTCTGTAGCGTAGCTACGTCCCTTCTCTCTCTGATGCCTGCATCTCTTCTCTCTGACAGCTCCTCGGGGCAGGCGCTGCTCTCCTTGGGGATGGGGACCGAGTAGGAGTCCGCCCTTGTCCCTTGCTCAGCGTTGCCAACAAGGCGAGGTCCCCAGGCCCAGCAGTTGCCACAAAAGTCTGGGATTAGGACAAAACTAGGTGACCTGGCTGAGGTCAGTTGCTTGAGGGCAGGGCTTGGTTCCTGCCATGGGGGCCCTCTGAGTTTACACAGGAAACCCCTTTGCCCAAGGTCTCTCTTCTTCCCCAGCTCAAGGTGACCTCTTTTTCTTTTTTTTTTTTTTTTTTTTTCGTGGTACCAGGGGTTGAACCCAGGGCCTCGTGCTTGCGTGCTTTGCTGGACCACTGAGCTGCGTTCCCAGCCCCCCCCCCTTTTTTTTAACTTTTGAGACAGGGTCTCGCTAAGTTATGCAGACTGCCTCTGGTCTTGAACTTGTGATCCTCCTGCCTCCGCCTCCCAAGCCGCTGGGATGACAGGCGTGCGCCACCGCGCCCGGCCTCAGGGTAACCTCTTGGAGGACATCTCCTAGACGGCCCAGGTGCTCCAGACCTTGGGGAAGCGCCCTCTTGTCCTGGGTATGGGGCCATTCAGAGGTGCAAGGCCTGGGGTCTGCAGCTGCTGCCCCTTGTGTGGTGCAGAGTGGGCTCAAGCGGCCAGCCCCCTCTGGGGGTCTCTGCACCCCTCCTGGGAAGTGGAGTCGCAGCACATGTTCCTCTGGTTTGGACCAGTGCTGTGCCGAGTTTGGCACTCTGTGACCCTGAGACCTCCTCAGTGCCCTGGGTGTGGGAGGGGGCACAGACCCGAGGTAGCCCAGTGGGTGTCCATGCAGTGCCCACCCTCTGGACCTTGGTCTCCATGGGAGGGGTCGTTGGGGCACCCAGCTCCTGGGGGCTGTGCAGAGCGGGGAAGATGTTGACTACAGGAGTTCTCAGTCCAGAGCCAACAGCCACAAGGGCCTAAGGGTGTGAGCAGCCAGTTGCTGCCTCTTTGGGCAAAGTGGGGGTGGCGGGTGCTGGAGGGGTGGCACCCGCTGACATGGTCCTGGAAGGGAGAGACCTTGTCATGACTCACTGCAGCCTCAGTCTTCTTTACTCTGGTCGCTTAAACCAAAACAGCCCTCCCGGGGCACAGTGAGCATAAATACACCACCGTTTAATCTGTGCGATTTGACAGATCTGGACAAGTGGATCCATCATAACACCGTCGCCATGATCAGAGCGAACGCGCCTGCCACCCCCCTCATTCAGGGGGCGGGTGCTGCTCTGCTTCCTGTCAGGATGGAGTAGTTTGCGTTTCCTGGGGGTATCCATAGGTGGAAGATTTCACCACACACCCTTCCTGTCTGGCTCCTTCCACTCAGCATGGCGGCTCTGAGACTCACCCAGGCTCCCGTGCACATTGCCAGTCCATTGCTTTTGACCGCCTAGCAGTGTCCCCTCGTATGGACGTACCAAGGGACCAGCCTGGCGCCACATAGTACACCTGTGGGTGTGTCTTTGCCAGGACTCCTGTTTCCTTTTCTCATGGCTAAATACCTAGGCATGGACCGGCCAGGCGATAGGATGAGCGTGTCTCTAACTATTTAAGAGATGGGCCAACTGTCTTCCAAAAAGCTGCACCATTTCACATCCCCTGAGCAGCACAGAGAGATCTAGTACCGCTGCCTCTTGGCCCACACTTGGCAGGCCCAGTCCTTTTGCTGTGAGCTGACCTAATGGGGGTTGTGGAATCTCACTGTGTTTGAGTTTTCATTTCTTAATGACAATGGTGCTACCTTGTTGTGTGTTTAATTAGCATCCAGATAACTTCTTTGGTGATCTATCCTTTAAACCTTTCACCTATTTTTAAGTCAGGCTGCTCGTCTTCTTATTATGGAGCCATAAAAGACCTCTCTACGTTCTGGTTATGTGGATCTGTGTTGTACAAATAGTTTTCTCCAGTCTATGGCTTGCTTTCTCATCTATTTAACAGCATGTTTTAAAGAGCAATGTTTTGGCTGGGTGCCATGGTCCACACCCGTAATCCTAGCTACTCAGGAGGCTGATGAAGGAGGATTATGAGTTTGAGGCCAGAGGGAGCCTGCGCAACTAAGAACATGTCTCAAATTTTTAAAAAAGTAAATGAGGGGTTGGGGGTGCGGCTCAGTGGTAGAGCTCTTGCCTAGCATGTGTGAGGCCCTGGCTTCGACCTACCCAGTACTGCAAAAACAAACAAACTAAAAAACCAATGTTTTGGGCTGGGTCTATGGCTCAGCGGTAGAGCGCTTGCCTAACACACATGAGGCCCTGCACTTGCTCCCCAGCATCACCCAAAAATGCTTTTTTCCATTTTATGAAATCAAATTTATTGCCTTTTCCTTTTTACTACTTTTTTGTTTTTAATGCTCTATTTAAGATATATTTATTAAGCACATGGTTACTAAGATTTTTTTCTAGTGGTTTTATAGTTTTAGGTGTATGATGCATTTGAGTTAATTTTTATGTACTATGTAGAATATGGGCTGGGATTTAGCTCAGTTGGTAGAGTGCTGGGCTGCAGTCTCTGAGGTCCCAAGTTCAATTCCCAGTACCACACAAATGGGAGAAGGGCTTGGCAATCCACTCCCAAGGCAATCCCGAAACAGTCAGCCATTGAAAACCCCATGAGGGTCGCTATGAGTCAGATACCGACTCGACGGCACCTAACAACAGCAACAACACCATGTAGAGTATGGATTGAAGTTTGTACCTTTTCCCATAGATGTTTACCTGTCCCAGTACCATTTGTTGAAAAGAGTATCTTTCACCCGTTGAATTATCTTGACATCTTTTGAAGAATCCAGTTCTCAGTGAGGGCTGGGATTTAGCTCAGTAGGTACAGCGACCGCTCTGCGGTCTCTGAGGTCCCGAGTTAGATTCCCAGCACCAAAAAATGGGAGAAGGATGTGGCAACCCACTCCCAAGGCAATCCCGAAACAGCCATTGAAAACCCTGTGAGGGTCGCTATGAGTCAGATACCGACTCGAGGGCACCTAACAACAACAACAACAACAAGTTCTCAGTGCAAGTGTGGTTCTCTTCCTGCACTCACTATTCTGATCCATCGACCTATAAACCTCTTCTCTTGCCGATGCCACACTGCCTTGATTACAATAGCTTTATAGTAAGGTGTGTAATAGGGTAACCCACGCAACTTTGTTTTTCAAATGTTCTGGTTTTTCTGGGTCTTTTGCATTTCCACACACATTGGCCACTTGCCAATTTTTGCAAAGAAGCCTAGTGATATTTTGTTTGGGATTGTATTGAATCTGAAGATCCACTTGAGGTGAATCGACATCTTACCCATGGTGCTTTTTCTGCTGCGTGAGTATGATGTATCTCTCCACTTACTAGGTCTTTAATCTCTATCAGAGGTGTTTGTGGTTCTTGATGTCCAGGTCTCTTGAACATCTTTTGTCAGATACCTAAGTCTTTCCCAGGTTTCTTACCGCGTTTCTCCTCACATGGTTGATGCTATTGCTGAGAAGAATCGGTCTTGTGTCTTGATGGGTTTCATCAGTAACATCCTCTGAAGCTGAACTTTTTGAGACCATCTCTTTAGGAGAATGTTGCTAATGGGATTTTTAATTTGTTTAATGTCAGTGACATTTGTTGATTTCAATTCCTTGTTTAGAACTGTCATTCATTCTGGCAAATTTATCTAATACATTGCAACCATACTAAACCACTGACTCATATAAGCAGCTCTTTTATGGATTCCATTGTTGTTTCGCGTTGATGATCATGTTGTCTGCAAATGACGATGATTTTACCCTTCTTTTCCATCTTGGATGCCCACTTATTTCTTTTTCTTGTGTGATTGCAATGGCTACTCCACCCAGTACAGTGTTTAATAGTCATGAGAAGAGTGGACATCTTTTGTTCCCACTCTTGGGCCTATGTCAGTCATTCACTGTCTAGTGCAGTGTTAGAGATTTTTGTCCGTGGCCTTCCTCACGTTGAGGATACCCCTTCTAATTAATTCTATTCCTGAGTTTTTAACGTGAACGGATATTGGATTTTGCCAATGCATTTTTTATACATCTGTTGATAAGGTTATATAGTATTTTCTTTCTGTAGCATCTTAAAATGATGAACTATATCGATTGATTACTAAATATTAAATCTGGATTCCTGGATAAAAGCCAGCTGGTCATGGTGTATTATTCTGTTTTATGTATTGCTCGACTTGATTTGCTAAAATTTTTCTAAGAGTTTTGCATGTAAGTTTTTGAGGGATGCTGTCTTTTCTGATAACATCTTTGGTTTTGGTGTTAGAGCCAGCGTGACAGAGCAAGGTAGGAAGTGTTGTCTTTCTTTTGGTGGAGAAGTTTGTAAATTGGTTTTATATCTTCCCTACATGTTTGGTGGATTTCATCAGTAAAACTGTTTTTATGGGAAGGTTGTGAACTAGATTTTAAATTTACTTAACAGTTATATTCAAGTTACCTCTTTCTTCTTGAGGGACCTTTGGCATTTTGTATGTTTGAAAGAATTGATTCATTTCACTTAGGTGTTAGATTTGTTGGTGTGAAGTCCTTCATAATATTGTATTATAATCCTTTATACATCAGTATAATTGTAGCAATGTTCCTCACTTCTGGTATTAGTCATTTGTACCTCTTTCTTTTTTTCTTTTCTCTCTCTTTTTTTTTTTTTTTTTTTTTTTTTTTTTTTTTTTTTTTTTTTTTTTTTTTTTTTTTTTTTTTTTTTTTTTTTTTTTTTTTTTTTTTTTTTTTTTTTTTTTTTTTTTTTTTTTTTTTTTTTTTTTTTTTTTTTTTTTTTTGTGTGTGTGGTACTGGGGGTTGATCCCGGGGCCTCACGCCTGCATGCTTTGCAAGTGCTGGACCACTGAGCTGCACCCCCAGCCCTTTTATTTTTTTTCCTTACTTCCTGAGACAGGGTCTCGCTAAATTACATAGACTTCCTCTAGTCTGGAACTTGCGATCCTCCTGGCTCCACCTCCCAAGCCCCTGGGATTACAGACGTGCGCCACCACGCCCAGCTGTTTTTTCTTTTCTTTTAATGATCAGTCTGGCTAGAGTTTTAGCAAACTTGTTGATCTCATAGAATCACTTTTGGTTTCATTGAATTTTTCTATTTCTTTTTCTTTTTCTTCTCGGTTGGTTGGTTTCTGCTTCGGTTTTTATTATTTCTTTATTCTGCTTTCTTCACTTTTACTTGCGCTCATTTTCCAGTTGCTGAAGGTAGAAGCTGAGGTCGTTGACCCAAGACCTTTCCTCCTCTCTCAGGGGCATGGTGGCATTCATTCCTCCTCTCTCAGGGGCATGGTGGCATTCATTTCTTTTCAGGACCATTTCGGTCACATCCCCTAAGTCTTGGTAAGTTGTGGTATTTTCATCCCTTCAAAAGGTTTTCAAGGGTCTGATTTGGTTTCTTCTTTGCGTGGGTTATTCACAAGGGTGTCCAGACCCTTGGGGTTTCCAGACACCTCTCCATTACTGATATCTGCCTTAATTCATGTGTGGTATAGACAATTCTTAATATGATTGAAATCTTTTCACATTTATTAATACTCAGATCATCACCCAGAAACATGCTTTATCCTGTTAGCTATTCCATTGTGTACAGGAAGCGTGTGCCTTCTGTGGTGCCAGGAGGGAGGGTCTCCAGTCATCAGCGTGGGTAGCAGCATCGCCCACACCGGCTGCATCTCTACTGTCCTTCTCTCTGGTTATTCCATTGGCTGTTGAGAGATCAACGTCAGAATCTCCCACTGTGAGTGTGGACTTGTCTCGGTTCTTCCAGTTCTAGCAGGTTTTTCTTGATGTGTCCCAAAGGTTTGCTGTTGGGTGCATTCACCCCTAGGTGGTGATGTATCTGGCAAATTTAATACCTTGCAACCATACTAAACCACTGATTCATATAAGCAGCTCTTTTATGGATTCCATTGTTGTTTCACATTGATGATCATGTTGTCTGCAAATGACGATGATTTTACCCTTCTTTTCCATCTTGGATGCCCACTTATTTCTTTTTCTTGTGTGATTGCAATGGCTATTCCACCCAGTACAGTACAGTGGCCACAGCCTCCTGATGATTTGGCCCATCTGTTATTATGAAATTGCCTTCTTTGTCCCTAGTAATTTTCTCTGCTCTGAAATCTGCTTTGTCTGACATGAATATAGCCATTTTGGATTTTTTTAATCATTAATATCGGCATGGTATATCTTTTTTTATTTATTTTACTTTTAAACTATCTGTAGCTTTATATTACAAGTATATTTCTCATACAGAACACACATTTGAACCTTATTTTATGAGCCAAATTAAAATATTTTTCTCCCATCAGGTAAAGTGAGCCCATTTGCATTTATTAATATGACTGCTGTGCTTGGTCTCAACTCTGCCGTAGCCTTTTGTAATTACGTGCATTTTGTTTCTGCTGCTGTGGGCAGTTTCCTACACAAGATATATATTCTTTGTTCATTAAGAATGTTTGGTGTGCCGGGTGCGGTGGCGTATGCCTATAATCCCAGCGTCTTGGGAGGCAGAGGCAGGAGGATTGCAAGTTAGAGACCAGAGGCAGTCTGCGTAACTTAGCAAGACCCTGTCTCAAAAAGTAAAAAAAAAAAATGGGCTGGAGGCACAGCTCAGTGGTCCAGCACTTGCAAAGCATGCAAGCGCAAGACCCTGGGTTCAACCCCCAGTACTGCAAAAAAAAAAAAAAAAAAAAACAGTTTGGTGTGTGGGCAGCCGTGTGCTCTTGTTTTCACTATCACCTTTGCACTGCTACCAGTTCACGTTTCCTTGGTCCCTGCGTGCGCCTCTGCCGCTTCACCTCCTAGCTTGGTGGTCTGAGTTGATATCCTTTGATTCCCGCCTGATGTCCGTCCTCAGACATAGAGGTTATTCCACTTTCCTCTCTTGCAAGTTTCTGAGCCAAGAATCTGAATGCTCAGAGAGGAGGGAAATAGCAAGTGACCTGGGGGTGGGGCTATGGTTCTCAAAGGAAGGGTCCCGAGAGGCTTCACGGAGCAGGGGGTGGGGCTCCCTGTGGGAACGGGCACGACCTGATGCTGGCAGTGGGAAGTCAAGTGATCTTGGCAGAGGAGACATCACCTGTCACGACCTGAGCAGGACACATGTCTGGCCTGTGTGGCAGGCGCTATGGGCAGCCCTGAGCATCCGAGAGGAGGGCAGGGGACCGGTGGTGGCTGAAGGCAGGGGTAGTTGGTGTGGGCTGCTCCAGGCTCTGGGCTTCTGCACTGGTGTTGGGAGCCAGGGGCCCGGTGTGGCAGGATAGGGGTTCAGCACCTCCGGGCATGGTTGGCGTGGCTGAAGCTGCCATAGCAGAGCAAGTGGACACTGATGGCATGGACCCAGAGGTCTCTATCCCGACAGCAGAGGCCATGCGGCACAGACGCACGGGAAGGGGCCTGTGGCCCAGGGCTCCTCCTCTGCAAGGCTTGTGCTGACTTTGTCAGGTTTTATTTCTGAAAAATACAACAATCTGCGTGAAGTGTGGGCCACATAGAGACACCAAGGGATAGGGCAGAGGACACACACACACTCACACATATTTGCCATGTGATTCGCTGCGTTCTTATGTCTACTTGGAAGATTCCATATTGGACAAAGGAAATTCCTGTATGCCTGAGATGTTTCCACAGTGGTTCAGACTCCCTTTTTTAGACTCACAGGCGCAGTCGGGGCATCCCGGGGGGACACAGTTACATGTCTGCAAATGGCCAGATTCCACAAGACATCTCTAGAGTCCGCCAGTCCCTTGGGGAAAATTTCCTTGAGCTGGGGTTGTGGGTATGCGAGGGAGGGGAGGGTGGCTACAGCGACCTCCTTCAAGACGAGTTCTTATTACACCACAGATTGCACTGTGCTTGTGTGTGTGTGAGTGCATGTGCACGCTCGTGGGCTTTCTGTGCTCAGGCCTTGCACCCAGCTGCACACACACATCCCCGGCCAATTCACGTCACGTGGACATGTGTCTGGGGAGGGTCCCACTCTCCACTTGGGGCAAACTTAGGGCACACTCAGAGGGAACAAAAGGAGCCTGTTCCCCGCCCACACCCTGAGTCCCTCGAACCGCTTTGGCTGAAATATCAACCCTTTGGAGGGTGTTTGGTGACAGGTGCCGGGTGCCTGGACAGGTCCTGGTGTCTTCATCTCAGGGCTGTCTCCAGGCCACGTGCCAGAGCACTTTCCCTGGGGCAGGCGAGCCGGGTGAGCATCGGATTCCAGTGACCACGTTGGTCTTGGAGCTCTGGGTCCCCACCAGCATGGCGGTCACCTGTGGCTACAGCACCTGGCCATGGTAGCACTGAGCCCACAGGGTCAGGTCCGTGGGGTGGGGCTGCTGGGAATGAAGGCCATTTGGGGGTCTGCGTGAGCTGGACACTGGAGGTACTCCTCAGCCATCAGAGGCTGGCTGTACCCAGGCAAGACACTGAGGCAGCCATGGGTGGACATAGGACCCAGCCTGATCCGGCCACCTGCTGGGCTCGCCAGGGACAGCACAGCGGAGTCGTGCAGCATAGACGTCAGTTTCCAATTCTTTGCCTGCCACTGGGGATGCGTGGGGCCCTAGCGTTTGCATCTAGAAGAGCTGAGGCAGTCACGACCTCGGCTGTCGTGGAAACAGGATGGAGACAGAAGGTGGCCCCCTGGATCCTGTGGGTCCTGCTTGCAGAGAGCGTCAGGAGCTGCCTGTGGTTCCAGGCCCTTCCAGAACCACGCCCCAAGGCCAGGAGGGCAGCTCCCCCAGCCCCTGGGTGTGAACTTGAGGCTCTGTGGGCTGCTGCTGCCTTTCCAGCCACCTGGGGCTTGGCCCAGAGGTGCCCACTGGGCAGCAGACAGGATCAGCAGCAGGGCATTCTGAACATCTCCTTCCGAGGGCCCTCTGGGGTGTATAGCCCCTTGTGGACTTGGGGGCTGTACCCCCGCCACCCGGCGTGACCAGTAGACTTAGACCTCTCTTATGTTGGTCTTCCCATTTTTCTAGTTTCTTCTTGCTTTTGATTTAGGTTTGTCGAGATTTAAGTTACACACAGGGAAATGCTCCCTGATGTTAGCAACCCCCAAATCAAGGTTTAGCCAAAGGGGACCTTGGTGCCACCTAAGCAGTGCCTGGCTGGGGAGTCAGGAATTGAGGGAGTCTGCTGACCTCAGGACGGGCAGGCCTGGGAGGGCCCCCGTCACAGCAGGAGTCAGCCAGCGCTGTGTGCGGGGGCTGGGGCCAGCCTTCATTCTGCCCTGGCCGGCTTTGGGCCCACCAGCAGCTCTGTCCACCTGGCAAGTGGACTTTCTGGCTCTGGGGAGGTGGTCCTCGCAGGGGCACGGCTGCGACACTGCGGTGGGGTTTCTCTGTGCTGCAGCATCTGCCTCCTTGCCATCCCCCAGCCCCTACTGTGGGATCAGATGAGGAACGTCCCAGAGGTTGCTGCTCCCCACATTGCGCCCCCCAGCATCCATAGGGGGTCTACAGGAAGCTGCTGGAAAGCCACAGAACTTGGCCACCTGCCCCCTGCCCCAGGAGCTGGGCCCCCACAAAGGAGCCTGGGGCACACTTGCTGGGATGGTGACATAAGGCTCCAAGGTGGGCATCTTACAAACGGCAAATAGATGGCCCTGGGGGAGTAAGTCTCCGAGGCTGATGGGCACACCCCCATCTCCCTCCATGGGGGACAGTCAGGAGCTTCTGAAAGGAGCCTTGGAGGGGAGAGAGGGGTATTGAAGGGCTCCCTTTGCTGCCAGGCACAGTGGGCCTGCGACAGCTGGGACTGGGGTGCACATGGTGTTGCGCTCCTGAGTGTGTGTGGCCACCCTCCCCAGGCTTTAGCAGCCACAGTTTCCTGGGTACCTGGCCAAGGCGCACCCAAGTCCCCGCTGCCCTTGGGAGGGAACTTATGACATGAGCAGAGACAATGTGAAGGTCAGTGGCTGGCTGTCCCCAGACAAGACACTGAGGTGGCCATGGCTGGACAGGGTCCAGCAGCCACAGGACCCAGCGTGAGCCGGCCGCCTGCTGGGCTCGCCAGGGATGGTGCAGCGGAGTTGTGAGGCACAGATGCCAATTTCCGAGTCAGTATAGGTGGGGTTTTTGTTTCTTGTTTTAATCTCCAAAACCCAGATCTTTGACTTAGCTCACCTCTCCTTTTTATATATAATTTATTTTAAAAAATGCATTACCAGTAGACTTAGACCTCTCTTATGTTGGTCTTCCTATTTTTCTGGTTTCTTCTTGCTTTCGATTTAGGTTTGTTGAGATTTAAGTTACACACAGGGAAACGCTCCCTAATGTTAGGCATCTAGTTCAGTGAGTTCTGGCAAATTCTGCTGTAAAGCAACCCCCAAATCAAGGTTTAGTTCCTCTGCACCTCTGTGCCTCAACTCCCGCCCACCCCTGGGCCTGCCCCTGGGAATGCATGATGTTCCTGTGTCCCTGAGAACAGTCTGAGGCCACAGACCTCTGCGCCTGGCTCCCATCACTTCACATAACTCATGTGAGGTCCACCTGTGTCGTGGTCTGGACGCTGCCGTTTGTTTCCATCCATTTGGAAAGGATGAACTGTACTCCACTTTGTTTATCCGTTCACAGGCTGACGGACAGCTGAGCAGCTCCCAGGTTTCAGCTGCGCTGATTAAAGCTGCCATGAATATTGCACACAGATTGGGGAGTGGTCTCCCGTCTTCACTGCTCTGGGGTAAACCCCTCGGCATGAGATGCTGGACTGTGTCCTCCGCACCTGTTTCCTTTGGTGAGAAACTGCCAAGCTGTTTGCAAGATGGCAGCCCGTCTCTGGCTGTCACCATGCACCTGTGAGATTAGGGCTGTCTGGGTTCCCACCAACACTTAGTGTTGTCTGTGTTTTAAGTTTTAGCCATCTTAATAGTGGTTTTGGGAGAAGGACCTGGCAACCCCCTCCCAAAAATCAATCTGCCATTGAAAACCCTATGAACAGCAGAGAAGCACTGACAATAGTGTTTCCCCTGTGGTACAGAGGGTCGCTATGAGTCGGATACCGACTCGACGGCACCTAACAACAACAGCAACAACAATAGTGGTTTTAATTTGCATTTCCCCAGGGGCTAATGATGTTCAGTATGTTTATGATCCATGTATCTCCTTTGATAAAGGCTCTGTTTCTTTGCTGATTTTATTTTTATTATTTATTATTATTATTTTTTTTTGCAGTACTGGGGTTGAACCCGGGGCCTCGCACCTGCATGCTTTGCAAGTGCTGGACCACTGAGCTGTGCCCCCAGCCCATTTTTTATTTTTTATTTTTATCTATTTATTTTATTTTATTTTATTTCATATATTTTTTTGTGGTACTGGGGGTTGAACCCAGGGCCTCGCGCTTGCATGCTCTGCAAGTGCTGGACCACTGAGCTGCGCCCCCAGCCCATTTTTTTTTAACTTTTTGAGATAGGGTCTCACTAAGTTACGCAGACTGCCTCTGGTCTCGAACTTGTGATCCTCCCACCTCCTCCTCCTGAGCCCCTGGGAACACAGGTGTGTGCCACCACACCCGGCAGCTTTTTTTTTTTTTTTTTAACTTTTTGAGACAGGGTCTCGCTAAATTACGCACACTGCCTCTGGTCTTGAACTTGCGATCCTCCTGCCCCCGCCTCCCCAGCCGCTGGGATTATAGGCGTGTACCATGGCGCCCGGCTTTCTTTGCTGACTTTGATAATTGGGTTGTTTGTCTTGAGCTGGAAGAGTTGTGTCCTTAAGTCTAAATGTAAGTCCTTTATCAGATCTGTGTTTTGCAAATATTTCCTCCCGATCTACGGCTTTGTCTTTGTATTTTCTTAGCCAGCTCTTTCCAAAGAGCAGCAGTTTTTAATTTTGATGAAGTCCAATTCATCAAAGTTTTTTTTTTTTTTTTTTTTTCTCTCTGTAAGGTTCATGTTTTTTGTGTTCTGTCTAAAAAATATTTACCTAATCCAAGGTTACAAAGCTCTTTATCCTGTTTTCTGTAGAGATTTTATAGTTTCACATTTCTTGTTTAGATCTGTGATTCATTTCAAGTTTAATTTTATATATGGTGACAGGTATGGATGGAGGTTAAATGCTTTTTGCATGTGGTTATCCCGTTGTCCCCATGACGTTTTTTCCATGGAATTACTTTGGCACCTTTGATGAAAATCAGTTGCCCATGTGTGTGGGTCTGATTTCTGGACTTTGTAATCTTTTCTGCCAGTAAAGCACTGTCTTGATTACTGTGACTTTTATACTAAGCCTTGAAATCAGGTCCTGTTAATCCTCCAATTGTGTTCATTCTCAAAGTGTGATGCTCTGCCAGCCCTCCACATCCACGTGTAAGCCTTAGAATCAGCTCAGCAGTTTCTACCAAAAGAGAAGAGAGAGAGAAAAAAAAAAATCCTGCTGAAGCTTTGACCAGCATTGCAGTGATATATGGATGAATGTGGGTATCACACCTACCTTGGTAATGTTGGGATTTCTGATGCATGAGCATGAAGCCTCTCTCCGCTTACTTAGGGGTTTTAAAGTACCAAGCACGAGTGTCTTGTAGTTTTCAGGACACATATCCAGTTTGTTGGATTTGTTACCACGTCCTTTGTGATTTTGACACTGAAATGATACTGGCTTCTCGGTTTCATTTTTAGGTTGTTGCTAGGATACAGAAGGACAATTTTTTTAATATATTGACCTTGTGTGCTGTGGCTCTGCTAACCTTCCTTCTTGGTTTGAGAAGGGTGTGGGAGCATTTGTTTTGTTTGTTGTAGTTTCTTTAGGATTTTCCATGGAGATGATTATGTTGTCCCAAATAAAACCAGCCTTATTTTTTTCTTTTCAATCCATATGCTTTTATTTCTTTTTCTTTTCTTTTCTTTCTTTCTTTTTAATATAATATAATTAATATAATATTTTAATAAAATTAATATAATAACAATTAATTATTATTATTATTTTATTATTATATTAATAATTATATTATATTTATTATATTAATTATTAATTATATTATAATTATATTATATTATATTATTATATTAATTATATTATATATTATATATTATATATTATTATATATATTTTATTTATACATATTATATATATTTATACATATATTATATATATTATATATATTATATATTAGATTAATTATATTATAATGTAATTATATTAATTATATTAATAATAATTATTATATTAATAATAATAATTATTATTTTGCCTGAAAGCACCATTTGGGCATTCAGGGGTAAGAAGAGAGCAGATGTCCTGGTCTTATTGTGAAGAGAAGGGGAAGCATGGGTGGTGAGGCCTCAGAACTGATGTCAGCTGGGGGATTTGCCGGGTGCTGTTTGTCCCTTGTCTTCCTGGGAATAGAGGAATATTTGCTGGGAATAGAGGACATGTCAAGAACTGCCATTGGATTGAGTCAGCGGCTTTTTCTGCCTGTGTTGAGATAACAGCCTGTCTTTTTCTTTCTTAGTTTATTGATCTGGGGAATCACATTGACCAATTTTCAAAGAGTTAAAATCCCTGCCTTGGTCACCGCTTGGTCAGGATGCCTTTGAAAACACAGACCCTGTGGCGCTGGATTTGCTGAGACTCCCTGGGGAATGTCTGTGGCGGTGTCTGTCTGTCATGTGCTCAACTTGGGCGTCAGGGCGTGAGTTGGGAGATGCCCCCTGCTTCTCCAGCTTTCGAGGCATGTGTGTAGAATCCTGGCATTTCTTCCTGCGGTGTTAGACAGCGCATATGAGGTTGTCCAGGCCTTCGGTTCTCTTTGTGAGAAAGTTTCCCAGGAGAAATTCAATAGCTGTAGGGCGTTCAGGTTGGGCATTTCTTCTTTGCTAAGCTGTGGTAGTTTGTGTCTTTGAAGGTGTTTGTCCCTGGGGAACAGGAGTCCCAGCCCACGTCTGAGAAGCAGACCGTTTTGGGGTGGGAGAGCATTCCTGAGCCGTGTGGGGGCTTGCAGAGGCCCTGGGCAGCCCCAGCAAGGGCCCCGCCCTGGGCTCCCGGAGGACTTGGGGAGGGAGCACCTGTGGCCTCAGAGTTGCCCCAGCTCCTTCCCGTCCTGTCTGCTTCTGGACAAGCAGCCAAGCGCCCCTCCCCAGCCATCCTGTCCAGGAGGCCGTGGAGGCCGGGGGAGGGGACCAGACTTCTGCTCCCTTCCGGTTTGGCTCCCCAGGAAGCTGCTCTTTCCCCAAAGAATGAGGCTCAAGACGGCGGGCGCTCAGGGTCTGCAGCGAGTCCACTCCCTGTGCAAACTGCAGCCTTGAAACAACACACATCCTTCTGAAGTTGTTCACATGTTAGCTCTTAAAACAGCACAATCCGTGCACAATTTCCTCTCAATCCCTTAGAACATTCCTGAAAGGAAAAAAAAAACTGTTTAAATTCCCCGCCTGTCATTAAAATCTCTAGATCTGCAGAATGAGCAAGGCGCCCGGCAGTTAGTAAACAGCTGAGCGGAGCCATGGGCTCACGCGCGTGGGGCACATGCACGCGCACAGTCCGCGGTCAGGTGTCCTCGCCCTGACAGGCCCCGCAGGGTGCAGCCCCTAACCTGTGCAGAACGAGCAGGGTCTGGAGCCCCTTCTGGCACCGAGGGGGGTGCAGGTCCCCAGGTCTCTTTGCTGAACTTCTGATCCCCGGGAGATTCCTAACTAGGACGTTTGCAGAAGTGTGGGCTCCTGACAGGTGGAGAGAATGGCCCCTTGCTCCCATCCCAGCAATCACCGAGTGTCACTGCCCTAGGGTTAGTGGCCAGCAGCAGTGAGGACCTGGCCTGCGCGTGAATCCCTGTGTAGCCAGCCACCCTGGGACGATGGCTCTGCTTTCAATAGCTGTGGTACTGCCTGCCCGTGGCCTGGTGTCTGCATCCGGGCCTCAGCCCCTGTTCCCCTACACAAACTGCAGAGTTGCTGGCTGGGGTTGCCCCTGTGAGTGGAGGCCTGCGGGGGACTCTCAGGGGCTGCCCCAGAGTGGGGCCACCACCTTCTTGCTATTCAGAGCCCCTCCTACAGGGCCCTTGCTTCTGCCTCCTCAGGCACCTGAGTCCCCTCTCTGGGGTCCAGGTTTCTCTTGGGCTGGAATGGGGAGGGTGGACCAACAGGCCTGCCGGGGGAAAGGGGGCGATGTCTCCCCAAGGCCTGCAAGGACCCTGAGGCCTGGCTATCTCCAGGAACCTTGGTCCAGCGTCTGGCCTCGCCTTGGTGACAGCCTGGAGCCCCTGAGGGCCCCTTGCTGCCCCTTGCCGATGTCCCTGGTCAGCCGTCAGCAGGGGTCTCCTTCCTGGGCTGGGGGGAGAGCCTGCTCTGTGCCTGTCCTCTTGCCGTTGTCTGGCAGGTGCTGGTGATTCTTGGCATTCCTCGGCTTGTAGAAACATGACGACCTCCACCCTGTACTCACGTGGCATTGTCCCCTGGTCTCTTGATGTCCGAATGTCACCTTGTTACAGGGACACTGGTCGTGCTGGGTGATGGGGCCTACCTTATTCCATTGTGATCTCATCTTAAATTACATCTGCAAAGACTTTATTTCCAAATATGGTGAGGGCCTGGGGGACAAGACTTCAACTTGATAATCCATACCCAGCAGAGGAGGCTTGCGCCCAGGGCTCTGTGAACCTTGGCTCACAGCCTGGCTACATGTTTGTGTGAATAAAGTATTATCAGCAGTCATGGACAGATGGTCTCTGTTGGCTTTTGCATTTCCGTATCAGGACAGAGACCGTGTGGCCCACAGAGCCTAGACCACTTACTGCCTTACCTTTGAGAGGCGGCTTCTTGTGCCCTATTCTAAACCCTAGAAGCAATGTTGAGGGGGGCTTTGTCTCCCACTGAGCCCTTGATTGAGGTGAAGAGAGAGGAGAATGGGAAGCCACACACAAATTCTTATTTTACCAGGGAGAAAGCCTTAAGGAAATCACTGCCCTGGAAACGGTCTTCAAAGAGGAGCTGATCTAGTTCTGTATTTAAGGAACTAGTAGAATAGAAGAGGGCAGTGAAATGTCCAGACCTGCCAGACAAGAAGGATTCAGGAGATATATTAATCCACTCAGCAGCTGTAAGGAAAAAAATGATGAAACAAGGTAAAACAGCAAATATAAACTGGGCAAGAACTAAAGCACATATATTCAATTTTACACTAAATATAAATGTCCTGAATTTACCTATTAAAAGATAGGGGACTGGCATAAAGATATTAATGTATTATTAATTAATTTTTGTGGTGCTGGGGGTGGAACCTAGGGCCCTGTGCATGCTAGGCAAGCACTCTACCACTGAGCTGCATTTGTTTTATTTTTAAACAAAATTCATTATTCAATAGAATTAAGTAAAGCAAAGCAGCAATAGTTGAAAAATGAAAGGATGACCAAAAATATGCCAAGAAGTTGAAGTGAAAGAGAGAGAGAGAAACACATAGAGGGTGGGTGGGTTGGGTTAAAAAAACAAAAAAGACTTCCAGAAGGTACAATATTATCAACACTGAAGCCCAGACAAGCAAGTGTGGATGACACACAGTACCATTTAAAAAAAAAAAAAAAAAAAAAAGGCCTAATTGTAAATGTTAAGGCATCAAACAACATAAAATATGTAAAAACTGTTACAAGGGTGCAAAGAAAGTGGGTTAAACACAGTAACTTCAGGAGATTTTAATGCACCTCCTTCAGAATAGAATTTTAGCAGTCAAAAAAATGAGTGAGGACACAGACGGTTAAATGTTGCAATCACAGGCAGTTTCAGGTCCTAACAGTAATTTCAAAGAACTGCTCTTGTTATCTGTAGCCATGGAACAAACATCCACAAACCCAGCCCCTTCAAACACCACCCGAGCTCAGCTCCCCAGCCTGCACTCTGGGTGGGGCCCGTGGATGGCTCATCTCTGCTCTGCACCATGTCAGCTATGGGATGGCGCCATTCCGGAGAGGCGCCATTCCGAGATGGCGCCACAGCGTGCCGGCCTGGCTAGTATGACTCCCCACCACAGGGGCCTCTCCAGGGGCTGCATAGCTTCCACATAGCTCTGTTCCAGAAGTAAGCATTCCAAAGAGAAAAAAACACAAGAATCTCAGTGGTCAGCTCTTGCCTAGCATGGACAAGAAAGGGCCCGGTTTCAACCCTCAGAACTGAAAAGAAAGGGGGAAAAAAAAGGCAGCAGAACAGCGTTCCAGGAAACAGGAAGTGCTGGAATGCCGGGAGACTGCGTCAGCCTCTCCTGTGCTCTCTCGATCGCAAAGCCCAAGTGGCAAAGCGTGTGGAGGCCACGTTTTCAGACTAGCTCCAAACGTTGGGTCCTAATAATGGAGATGTTTTTTTCCCTTATGGCCATGGGACGTTTCTGAAACCAACCATCTGTGTGGTTATAAAAGAAAAACCCTACAGGCCTCCAAATGTTGAGATTTAACTAGCCATGTCCTCCGATCAAAACCCAATGCAATTAGAAATGAATGGTTAAAATATTGGGATCCCCACCAGCACCTTAACTATTCTGGGCTTAGGGAACATTGTTTCAAAGAGCCACAAGAAAGTCAATCAGCCGGGCACAGTGGCGCACGCCTGTAATCCCAGCGGCTCAGGAGGAGGAGGCAGGAGGATCGCAAGTTCAAGACCAGAGGCAGTCTGCATAATTTGGCGAGACCCTGTCTCAGAAAAGTAAAACAATGGGGGCTGGGGGTGCAGCTCAGTGGTCCAGCACTTGCAAAGCATGCAGGCACGAGGCCCTGGGTTCAACCCCCAGTACTGAAAAAAAAAAAAATTGGGATCCCCACCAGCACCTTAACTATTCTGGGCTTAGGGAACATTCTCTCAAAGAGCCACAAAAAGTCAATGAGACAAAGGTGGACGGGCAGCTCTGTGGAGAGCTGACCACAGTCAGCCCCTCCACAGAGGGGGTGTGTTGCCCCCCAGCAGGGCTCGAGCCAGCCCCCAGCACTAAACGTAGACCGCTTGTTCCCTAGTTTTCATGCGGCTGCCCACATTGCTGTCTCAGCCCTCATGCTTGCAGCCCTGCGTACGTGGAAGTTCACTGGTGAAAAGTAAGGCCGCATGCGGGTCCTACCCTCCCTTATGCAACACGAGCCCTTAGGAAGCTCTCCTGCGTGCCCACCTTTGCCTGGCGCGCTGGGGGTGCCGGGGGAGCACAGTCTGGGCTTGGTCCAGATCTGCTGATAAGCTGGTTCCGGGCAGGGCTTAGATGCGCCGGCTGCAGGCTGCTTCTGGCACCATCTGCCCCCCACCCCTCGCCCCCCAGCCAGGTGTTGGGTGGCCACGGAGCCCCGTGCCCGCCACCTGACCTCTGGAACACCCAGGCAGGGAGGAAGGGAACCTGCGGGTCGTAGCGCCCCCTCCCACCTCCCCGGCTCGCGGAGCGCAGGGTCCCAGGGCCGGAGGCGCCTCATTAAACCACCTGAAATGCAGTAACCGGAGTCGGCCTCCACGAGGCCCTGGCAGTACGTGCGAGATGAAAATTACCGAGGGGCCCGCTTTCCCCACCGTGGGTGGGCAGCCTTATTCAGAGGCGGAGGCCTGGAAGCCTGCAGTTCTGGGAAGGATTTGGCCCTGATGATAACGGACCTAAGAATGTGCTGGGCCCTTGGGTGTGGTCCAAGTCTCTTGCCTTAGCCTATCCCTTCTCGAACCAGAGACACCCCCACCCTCGCTGTACACACACGGTCATTGCCCTCTGGCTGCCTCCTGCTTAGACCCATGGCAGGAGGCAAGTGACAGGCATTAGGGGTTTAAGGTTACTCCCAGAACTATGCGTAACAAGCGGGAGCGGGGCAGGGGGCCTGGAACGGGGCTCCTGGGCTGGCAGAAGGGTCACCTGCAGGCAGGGCTTGCTCAAGGGGCAACCCTCAGGCCATGAAATTGCGCTTCTGTAACAGTCTTGAAGAATGGTAGGTACCCCACAAGGGCTTGCTGGGGAGCGCACAGAGATGGTCTGTCAGTCTTTGAGCTGAGACATCCAAGGCCTGCTGGGACGGCCACTAGGCAGAGTGACATGGTCAGCCATGCGGTTTAGCCATGCGTCTGGCTAGGCTAAGGGGCAATGCTGGGAGCCCCAGGGGCCCCAGCTTCAGCAGGTGGGGTAGCCATGGCCCTGGGGTCCTGCAGGTGGATGCTTGTGCGTAGAATGCAGAGCAGGGGAAGTGGCCAGTCCTCAAGGCCAGCCCTCGGAACTTTGGCCCCACACACGCTTCTCCAGGCGGCCACAGGGATACTGGTCCTTGTGCCACCTGGCAGAGTATCCCAGATGGGAGGACCAGGCAGCCACTGTCGCCCACGTGCAGGGTCTGGCCTCCCGGTGGTGGGAACGCCTGTCTCCATGGCGCCTGTGCAGGCTGTCAGAGGAACCCTGCACACAGCTGCCGGGTGGGGCTGATTCGGAGGGAAAGTGATTCCATGCTGCCCAGAGTCACCCTGAAATCAGCACCACCCTGACGGGTGGGGACACGGAGCAGCTGCCCGTCTGTGCTCCCCAAGAAGGCCTGTTGGGCCCCCTGGCCTGGGCGAGAGCCGCCTCCAGCACTGGCTCATGGCTCATGGGTTCTCTTGGAGTTCCCGGTTGCTGGCCTGGAGTCGGGGCGGCTTCCGGGGTGTGTCATCCTGTGCCTCAGGGGTCCCATCAACCCCTTGGCCCTGCTGGGGTTCCCCTGGGGCAGTGGAGGCCTGCATGCCCTGCTCGCCATAGATGCCGTCCTATCCCAGGACACCTTGGGCAGCCAGGGCCCCAAGCAAGGTCCGGAGAGCCTGGGCCCAAGGTCATGGGCTGCAGTTCCATGGGGCCCAAGGCAGTGGCTGACCTGCAGGCGGGCTCAGCCATGGCATGCAAGGTGGCTGTGGCCCAGGGAGCATTCTGATAGGAGAGAGGCGGTGGCAGGTGGGGGTCCTGCCTCCAGGTTCTGAGGCCAGCTAGATCCTGACCCCATCATTTCCTGACGCCTCCTCAGAGTCCCTGCAGCCTATGTGTCACCTGGGCCTGACGAGCGGCCCTTGGTGCCTGCCCCACGCTGGGGTCATTCTGCCAGGCTAGGGGCTGAGTGCTCCCTGGGGTGGGCGACAAGCCTAGCCTGAGGGCTCCAGCTGTGCCCAGCACATGTCACTGGGGGGGCCCATGGGCTCTTAGCACAGGCTGGCGGCTGGGAGCAGCTGGCCATAGGCAGGCCCCGGAACAAAGAGCGCTTTGAGCAGCCTGCGTGCCTGCGTCGCGCCTCAGGCCAGCTGACCCACCCCGGAATGCCGAGGCTGGCTCCCTCTGTGGCTTATCGGGGCCCTCATGGAATGGGAACAGCTGGCCCCAAAGCCCACTGAGGACTCTGTGCTGGGGGGTCACTGGCTCATGGCAGGACCACCCCACAGACTGCCCAGCTGTGGGAAGAAGGCAAGACCCCATCCCTGGTCCCCCACAGCACCCTGGTCTCCATCGGGGGCTTGCTGGGGCCCAGGGGTTTCCCAGAGCTCCAGCAAAGGGTCTTCTGAGCCTACATCCATGAATCTGCCCTGTCTAGTGTCCCGAGGGCCCCCAGGGAGGCTGGCTGGACCTCTGCCTCCGTGACCTTGGCCCCGCAGACCTTCCTTCCTGGCCCCTGGTCCCTCCACACAGCCTGGCCTTTCATCCGCAGTAGCTAATCTTCCAGCCCTTCTTTAAAATTAATTTTCATTAAAACGATAATAGAGCAGCAACATCAGAGACACTGCGATGCTCCTGATAAGCATCTGTGAGGCTCCCTTTATTGTCGAGCCACAGAAAGAGAGTCTTTCATCCAGAAGGGTCTGGGGCAGGCGCCCCGAGCTGGTTCACCCACAGGGGCCTCGCTGTCTCCCCAAGGGAGCGACAACAATTGTGGCAGGGCTACCCTCGGAGCCGCTAAATCCCGTGGTGCCGGCGGCTCAGAACTTCAAAACCCCTGGAGTCTCAGCAACCCTCCCCAGCCATGGGGATTCGCCAGCTGATAAAACGAAACAAAGGCCCTGTCGCCCCATGACCTTCATCCTCTCTGTGGGCCGCGGTTCTGCGGGGCTTGCGAAACGCCAGGCCGAGGGGCCGACCTTTCCCCTTTTGTACACTGCAAGTCGAAAAACCCAGATAAGCACCTGCTCTGCTAACCCTTTACCCCGGCCCGGGGGATTTGGGTTGGGGGGAATCTGCTCTTTGTGCCGCCATTACCTCGTGCACAGGGCGTGCACGCGTGGACACGCGTAAGGGAGACACCTATTCCCGGGCCGGGCTGATCCCTGGCGAATCTACACTCTGTCTTCTCCCCCTGCATCCCACACGGGCTCCCTCGGAGCCAGGCTGAGAGGCACAGTGTCTTTCGGCCAAGGGACAAGATGTCAGTTTTCATGGTGAAGTTCTCGGAGGCAGCGGGATTTGCCCTGCTGTGTCCCCGTCGGGCCGCAGAGCCCTGATCCTAATGCGTGTTCTGTCAATGCAGCCTTGAGACAGGACTAAAGAGAGGAAGCATCGGATCTCATTCCCCCCCAGCCTGACCCTTTGCACCACCTGGTATTTATTTCCCTTATCTACGTGATGAGCGCGCCCAGCACAGGGCCATGCGGCACGTCACAGTCAGCAGTTGGAATGTTCTGGGTGGCTTCACTCTGTGCTGAGCCACAGTTGAATGTTGAGATTAAGGACCCAAGGCTCAAGGCTATAAACAACCCACCAGGCTGGACCGAGGCATGTCCGTCTCGCAGCTGCTGGTGGCCCCGGAGGCCCGCAGGAGACCGGAGGGCGCTGGGGGCCGGGGCCTGCGGGCACTCGCTCTCATGAGCCAAGACGCACATACCATGAAAGTCACCCTTTGAACCGGTGCAATCAGTGTCATTGGCTGCAAGCATAAGCTTGAGCAACCACCACCCCTATGGAAATTCAGAAGCTTCTTGTCACTCCGAAGGGAGACCGGCAGTGGGCAGCAGCCACTGCCCAGGGCCCTCCCTGGAGCCCATTTGTGTCTTGCTTGCTTTTTTGCTGTTTTAAAATACACACAACATAAAACAGCCCATCTTGGCCATTTTTAATGTACACGCTTCTGCGGCATAAAGGACGTTCACCATGTTACACTGCTCCCTCCTTCCCCTTCCAGAACTTTCTCCTCATCCCAAATAAAACTCTGTCCCTGTTAAACATGCATGGTCCCCTTCCTGTGTCAGTGGGTCGTGCTGCATGTGGCCTTCTGCGACTGGCCTGTTGGGCTGAGGGTAGGCCCTTGAGATATACGCACATTGTAGCAAGTGTCACGGTGCCCTTCCTTCTTAGGCTAATCATGTTCCCTGGTAGGGACGGGCTGCATCTTATCCACCTAGTCATCCCTTGGGGACACTCCCGCTGGGCCCCACGTGCAAATGTCTCCCCAGAGTTTGCTCTCCGTCCTCTGGGAGTAGACCCAGGCATGGAATTGCTAAGTCAGATAGTACCTGCGTGTTTTTCCTGGGTTGTCCTTTTCGAAAAACAGGCCATATTCTAGAGCAGAGTTGAGTGGGTGGTGATTCCATGTTGGTTTATGTTTTGAGGGGTCGTCAGACCGTTCCCAGGTGCTGCACCTGCTTGCAGGCCCCGGCCAGTGCCAAGTAACATCGCGTCTCTGTAGCCTCCGCCACACCTGTCCTTTCTTGTGCTTTGATAGTGACCATCCTGATGGGTGGGCCAGGGCCTCTCCTTTTGACTTGTAGTTCCCAGTGATTAGGGCGTTGGCCATTGCTCCATGGTTTACTGCCACTTATAGATCTTCTCTGGGCTGGGATTTAGCTCAGTTGGTAGAGCGCCACTCTGCAGTCTCTGAGGTCCCAAGTTCAATTCCCAGCACCGCAAAAATGGGAGAAGGACGTGGCAACCCACTCCCAAGGCAATCCCGAAACCATCTGTCATTGAAAACCCTATGAGGGTCGCTATGAGTCGGACACGACTTGATGGCACTCAACAACAACAACATAGATCTCTAGAAAGCTGTCGAGTGGAGTCCCTTAACTTCTTAAAAAGGTTTGGTCTGTTAAGAGTTTGCTTTAAAAAATGATTTAAAGTTGCACAAATAATGCTACTGAGAGCCAACTTTGAATGCCTGCCACTGGGGAACCGAGGACGTTGCTGGGTTCTCCACCCAGATGGAGGCAGAGTGAGCTAACAGGGGTAGGGCCAGGCGCTCGCAGTGTCTTGCTGAGGTGGCCCGATTGCTCTCAGACCTCACCAGAACAGCCCATCTGGGCCATGTGCTCAGCGTGGAAAAGGACAGTGCTGGCCAAAGCCGGCAGAGCGGTGTCCTCTGTGTGTCCCTGTCAGGCCCCACAGGAGTTTTGGGAGCAGCAAGCTGGCGCCTTCTCGGCTACTTGGCCTTGGGCTCCCTTGTCCCCGGCTCCTCAGGGGTCTGTAGAAGGAGGGTGCCAGAGTCTGGGAACTTCTGTGCCTGAGCCTCTTCAGGGGCACCGCATACCTGTGTGCTGGTTAGAGACCACCACGAGGGTGGCAGGGTGCTCAGAACTCATGGGGCCCAGGGCCATCCCCCACCGTGCTCTGCAGGATGCAGGATGCCTCACTGTCTGGGGTGGCCAGTCAGGGGTCTCCGGGGCACCCCTCCCTTCCAGGCCATCTCCTCTCATATCTGGGTTTTTGCCACTGGAGCCGGTGACCACTGGCCTGTGCTGCCTGTCTCCTATCCCAGGGCCACTCCTAGAACCCCCACTGTCCCCATGAGATTCCAGTCATGCCCGTGTGACAGTGGTCAGCCCTCTGTTGTGGAGACTGCCCACTTACCAGTGTCCACTCCTACACCTGAGTGTGCTGTGCCCCTCTGCCACAGCCCCTAGCCCTGCTCTTCCCACAAGGGTTCCCAGGCACTCAGCCTCCTGCCCCTGTGGCTTTCCTGCCCATCCACCCATCCATCATGGTGGCCCTGCCTTGGCAGGTGGAGAAGCTGCAGGCTCTGAGCTGGCTGTGCACTTGCTTAGGCGCTATGGCGGCCTCCATCTAACTGCAGCCGGCAGGCAACCTTGCTCCAGGGGCCAGGGTGGGCGGAGCCTCTGTGCTCCTTTGTTCTGACTGGTCTCAGTGGAAACCCCAGGCCCCTTGGCCCTCTCACACCTGGGCAGAGCTCAGGGCCACTCTGGGGCCTTGTGTCTTTGGCCCAGGCTTTGTAGGCAGCGTGTGGGTCCTCTGCTGGCCCTTCTGGAGGCTGGACAGTGCTGGGTGCCCCATGGAATGGCCGCTGGGGCTGGCACTGTTATCAGTGGGGGATAGAGGGGAATTCTGGCTCTGCAGGGGTGGCTCTGCAGGTGGGTGGGCCTCCTGAGGCGTAGGGTGCTAGGCTGGCCTGGGCAGGGCGGGGAGCCTGGTTGGGGGAGCCAGCAGGAGGAACGGTTGTCATACATGGGGCTATGGGAAGCTGGGAACCCTGGAGAACGTGGGGCTCTGGGGACAACCAAGAGGCTGTGAGACCCCTTGGGTGGAAGCCCACAATCCTTGATCCTTGAGCGGACAATAGGGAGTTATGGGGGGGTGGCAGATGTTTGCAGGCTCTGGGAAGGAGACTTAGGCCCCTTTAATTCACTGTTGGGGCTGTGCTCAGGACAGACAGAGCACTCCAGCTGGGGACCGACCAGGGCAGCCCCCCGGGTCTGGACAGCTGAGGCTGGGCGGGGGCCCCTGAGCCAGAGCTAGGAGGAGACGGCTCTGCTTAGCCTAGGGTGCGGCCTCTGAACCAGTGGTGGGCCGTGGTGTGTCCTGCAGGATCGGCCCTTGGCAGACCCTATCTCTGCTGAGTGCAGCCCCGCAGGATCCTAGCATGCCTTTGGTCCCAAGTACCATCCCGCCCAGCTGGGACGTGTGTGCGGGCTGATGGTGGTGGAGATAATTTTATCTCTGGATAAACACTGGATCCAGCTGGCCCCTGCCTGGGACATAGCTGTTTTCCTCAGGCCCCTCCTGACCTGCCACAGCGCCACACTGATTAGCTCGGCCCAGCAGGTCTGGATGCAGCACGTGAGCCCCTTCCCAGCAGCCCCTGCCTTACGCTGAGTCCTCAGCCCACACAGGATGTGGGGATTCATCGTGGTTTAACTTATTCACACCTCCTCTCCAAAGGGGTCTCTCAGGTGCCCCTCACCAAGCAGGTTCTCCCCAAAGGGTCCCGCCAGGGTAATTCGGAGAGACCATCCGAAGTCAACACCAAGAAGGCATTTAAATAACTTTTAAAGGAGTTGGAAAAAAGGCCTGTGAAATGATTTGC
>VMDO01000408.1:257031-313453 GCA_007922755.1 Pedetes capensis | reverse complement strand
TTGTTGTTGTTAGGTGCCTTCGAGTCGGTATCCGACTCATAGCGACCCTCATAGGGTTTTCAATGGCTGAGTGCTTCGGGATTGCCTTGGGAGTGGATTGCCAGGCCCTTCTCCCATTTTTGTGGTGCTGGGAATTGAACTCAGGACCTCAGAGACTGCAGCGCAGTGCTCTACCAACTGAGCTAAATCCCAGCCCATTTGATGAGTAAAGGAATGAAATTTTGCAGTGTGTTTCTTATGGTTTCTTACCCATATGACTAAAATATATGTATTTTGTCTTCCAATTTCTCATGAACTCTGTCTTTTGCCGTTTGCTGGGCAACTTTATTGGGTTGCTTTACTGCCACCTTTTATTGAGTCATGTCTAATACGGAACTTAATGGGAGAAGGACCTGGCAATCCATTCCCAAGGCAATTGCGACACAGTCTGCCATTGAAAACCCTGTGAGGGTCGCTATGAGTCGGATACCAACTCAACGGCACCTAACAACAACAACAATACCGAATTCAGATCCTTGTTGAAAAAAAAAAAGTCTTTTCCTTTGTTGTTGTTGTTGTTAGGTGCCATCGAGTCAGTATTGAGTCAGTATCCGACTCATAGCGACCCTCGTAGGTCGATTTCGGGATTGCCTTGGGAGTGGATTGCCAGGTCCTTCTCCCTTTTTTTTTTTTTTTTTTTTTTGCGGTGCTGGGAATTGAGCTCGGGACCTCAGAGACTGCAGCGCAGCGCTCTACCAACTGAGCTAAATCCCAGCCCTTGCTTTTCCTTTATACCTTCTTATTTCAATTACAAATCCTACTTTAGCTGACTGAAGGTCAAAATTTAGAAGAAAGCTTTGGCTCTTTCTCCCTGTCCTCTCTAAAGTTTTAAAAATTTTCTCCTTTCTACTCTTCCTGCTCCTATCTAGTGCACCAGACCTTCCACCTCATTGCTGACCTACTTCTTTTACAACCTAACTGGTCTCTTAACACCTGTGAGCCCATTCCATATTTTGTCTTATAAATCTCTTAAAAATGTATGTTACTATTTTGCTCAGAAAACTTTTTTTTTTTTTTAACGGTACTTGGGGGTTGAACCCAGGGCTTCATACGTACTTGCAAGTGCTCTACCACTGCTGCACTCCCTGCCCATTTTTTTTCTTTCCGTTTTTTTATAAATGAGACAGGATCCTGCTAAATTACCCAGGCTGCCTCTGGCCTTGAACTTATGATCCTCCTGCCCTGTCTCCTGAGTTGCTGGGATTGTAGGCAGGATTGTAGGCACGTACCACTGGTTTTTAACTGTTCTTATTATCTGTAAAGAGACCCTCGGCAGCAGAATCCTACTTCCTTACCTGCATCCCCCTTTCTCTAACCAAATCCTTTTACTTTGTAGGTTTTTTTTGTTTTGTTTTTGTTTTTTTGCCTCTGATAAATGCAGCACTCTCTTTCCTTCTCATCCCCACATTCTTTCTTCTCTACTTACCTAGGTTCTACCTGCCAAGGCCTATTTTCAATTCTCTATTATAGCCAGTTCTCCCAGTTACACCTGTTACCTTCTTTGAGATGAGTCATTAGCCTGTTTAATTCGTAGATATCTTCTGAATGATCATTATGTGTTAGATTCTGTCTTGATATGAAGGTGGGTAAAAATCAGGCCTTGCTCTCCCCTCAAAGAACTCATAATTCTGAACAGAAGACAGCTACAGGCACAGGCAATTAGAATTTCATGATAAAATGTAGGCAATATGCAGAGCTGGACTAGGATGTGATAGAAAGACTAAGTCTTTTTGGGGCTGTGGTGGAAAGCACCATAGAGAGGAGGACTTTGGGCAGATCTGAAAGACTGTGATTAGACCCTCTGAGGGACAAAGACATTCCAGAAGGGTGAAGAGTTTGTGCAAAAGCAAAGGATTATGGATTATCATATTTAGTAGTCTTAGTTTCCTAGGGTGTTATGACAATGTACAACACACTGGTGGCTTCTTGTTGTTGTTGGGTGCTGCTGAGTTGGGTCCGAATCATAGTGACCTTAAGTATACCAGGATGAAACACTACCCAACACTGTGCCATGCACACAATCTTTTTTTTTTTTTTTTTTTTTTTAATGTTTGAGCCCATTGTTGTAGTTGCTATGTTTCTTCTTATTTTGAGTCATGCCACTTCAGCACAAGGAGGTCCCAGGCATTTTACTCCATTTCTGTCATTAAGGTTGACTCCGAGGAGGCAACTCTTGTTTCTTGAATGCCTTCCAGCATGGAGGCTCATTTTCTAGCACTATATTAGACATTGCTTCTCTGCTCTTCATAGGGTTTTCAATGGCTAATTGTTTGGGAGTGGGCTACTGGTCCTTCTCCTTAGTCTGTCTTGGTCTGGAAGCTCAGCTGAAACCTGTCCACCATGGGTGGCCCTGCTGGATCCGAAGTACTCGTGGCATAGCTTTCAGCATCACAGCAACACACAAGCCCCCACAGCATGACAAGCTGACAGACATGTGGGGGACACTGGTGGCTTAACACAACAGAAATTGTTTTTTTCATAGTTCTGGAGGCTACATGCCTGAATCAAGGTATGATTCAAGGTATGAATCAAGGTAGGGCCCTGCTCTTTCTGAAGACCCTAGGGAAGAATCTGTTCTATGCCTTTTTCTCTTATCTTCTGGAGTTGTCAGCAATCCTTGGCATTTGTTGGTTTGCAGTCTCTGCTGCTGTCACTTCAGTCTCATGATCCTCTTTCTATGTGTCTCTTCCCTTATGGACACCAGACAAATTGGATGTGCAAATATGACTTCATCCTAACCTAATTGTGTCTACAAAGATGCAATTACCAAATGAAGTCACATTCACAAGTATCCAAAGTTAGGGCTTTAACATACCTTCTTTGGGGACACAATTCATTCTACAACACTTAGATAACTGAAACATAAGTGGATATTATTGGAGCATACCTTGTGAGGGGTGCAGTGGAAAGGGGTAAGACCGGCCATCTTCCCCTCCTAACAACTTCCAGTTTCTGGGTATGTCCTTGACCAGGGATATACCATCAAATGATTTCAATTTCTGGCTGTAGTGTTTGTTTTGAGATAGACACGTAACCCAAGCTGACTAATCAGAGTGAATCTCAAAACTTTTGCTGGAGACTTCTCTCCTCTGTCGGTGTTTTGAAGGAGATGCTTTGTTGTTTTTTTCTGTGTGGTGAGGCCAAAAGGACTAGAACTGTTACAGCTATCATTGCTGCTCTGAGAGCAATTCACCTGGGATCGGAGCAACTTCCAAAAGGAGGAGGATGGCAGAGAATATGGAGCTTAAGACCTGGTGATTTTTTGAGTCTTTGGATGAAGTCTTGCCTGAAAGCTGGACTCTTGGCATTTGTGAGGTACCATGGTTCATATTTTTCTTAATGCAGTTAGAGTTGCTGTCTTGTCATTTACAACAGAAACTTCCTGGTACACAGAGGGATTAGTTAACTCGCTCTACTATAACCAATTGCCATAGACTTTAATCTCTGTGAAAGATTCCCAAGATAGGCAAATTATTTTTATTTAATATAGCATAGAAGAGTAAGTATAAATACATGGGGAAAAAAGCAGAGTATGTTTATGATCAAAATAATTTTTATTAGGCCAGGTGCCATAGTGCACGCTCATAATCCCAGTAGCTCTGAAGCTGAGGGCAAGAGTATTGTGAGTTGAGGTCAAAGGCAGCCTGTGCAATTTATATTCCATCTCCAAATGAAAAATGAAAAAATGATCTGGAGGTACAGCTCAGTGATAGTACACTTGCCCAGCATGCGTGAAGCCCTGTATTCACTCCCAGTAATGCAAAACAAGAATGTTAAAAAAAAACTAACCACCACCACTAGCAACAAAATAAAAAACGCAAAGAATATCAGAAATCCCCCCAAACATTTTTTACTAAATATGACTGATTTAATACATTTGTAGGTTAACTTTATCTTGAGAATTAAATATGGAAATGGGTATCTAGTACTGTGGTTGAACAGAAATTTTACATTATTTTTTCTTTTTGCCATTATCTTGTATGTGAAACTAAAATGAAACTGCAAGTGTACTTGTTGAATACTTGTATCTGGGAATTTAGCAACCACTAACCTGTTATGAAACTTGTCTCCCACTTAAATAGTGCTCTGCCATTTTATGTGATTTCCCAAATCCATTTTGGCAAATGTGGCTCCTACTAGTCTGCAGCCATAGCATCTTGGCATCCAATCCCACCTGATCTCAGAAGCTAAGCAGGGTCGGCCTGGTTAGTCCTTGGATAGGATACTGCCAGGGAATACCAGGTGCTGCAGGCTAGAGAGAAGGACCTGGCAATCCACTCTCAAAACAATCTACCATTGAAAACCCTATGAACAGTGGAGAAGCACTGACAGTAGTGCCAGGCATGGCCCAGTGTTGGGGAGTTGCATATAGGGTCACTATGAGTTGGACTCAACTTGAAGGCACCTAACAACGACCATCTATATACTATGTACTCCTTCATTTTGTTACTTTCTTCCTTCCATTTTCCTTTTTTTCCCCCTATACTTTTTCAAACCAATCTTTTGTTATTAACTTGACATTTTCTATTTTTTCTTCTTAAGATGGCTTTCTTGTATGTCTTGCTTTATCTTCTCATTTTATTTATGTCATATCTCTTTAACTGATTTTCTTTTCCCTCCCTCCCTTTCTTCCTTCATCCTTTCTTTTCTTGTTTCCTTCCTTCTTCCCTCCCTCCCTTTCTTCCTTCATCCTTTCTTTTCTTCTTTCTTCCTCTCTCCTTCCTTCTTCCTTCCCTCCCTCCTTTTTTCCTTCCTTCCTTCCTTTCTTCCTTCCTTCCTTTCTTCCTTCCTTCCTTTCCTTCCTCCCTTTCACAGAGTCCTGCCATGTAGCCTACCCCAGGCTGTTCTCAAACTTGACATCCTCCTGCCTCAGCTTTCTGAGTGCTGGGATTACAGGGATGTGCCACCATGCATGGCTTAACTGCTTTTCTTTTATCACTTAGGATCATGGTTTAATTTTTACCCTTTCAAGTTTTAATTCTTTAAGTTTTATGTTTTTTTCCTAGTTACATTTTGAGTGAACTTCAGGTCTAGCTATTTATCTATATATTTAGTGACTTAGAATTCTGTGTTTTTCACTTGTAGAAATTTTAGTCATGGTTAGATTACTCTTTTTTTTTTTTTAATTTGGCATTAACAGCATACAGTTATTGAGTGAATTTTCCAAGTAATCTCTCTTGGTCCTTTTAATATTCTAACTAAGAATTTTCTAATTTGTTTGTTAAGAACACAATAAACATTAGGGGTTAGAATTGTGTTAGGTGTTCTTAAGAACCACAAAAGTAAACTACCTTGACTTGTGCTTCCTAAATTTTTTGATTTACTATTCCTTTCACAAAAGTAAATACTCTTATGGAATCTTTTTTTTTTTTTTTTTTGGTACTGAGATTTGAACCCAAGGCCTTGCGCCTGCATGCTCTGCAAGTGCTGGACCACTGAGCTGCACCCCCAGCCCATTTTCTTTACTTTTTGAGACAAGGTCTTGTTAAGTTATGCAGACTGCCACTGGTCTCGAACTTGCGATCCTCCTGCCTCTGCCTTCCCGGCCGCTGGGATTACAGGTGTGCGCCACTGCCCCCAGCTCTTATGGAATCTTTTAAGAATTAAGAATAATCTGCCAGGCATGGTGGTGCACGCCTGTAATCCGAGCGGTTTGGGATGCGGAGGGGAGGCAGGAGGATCGCAAGTTCGAGACCAGAGGCAATCTGTGTAGCGAGACCCTGTCTCAAAAAGTAAAAAAAAAAAAAAAAAAAAAAAAAAAAAAAAAAAAAAAAAAAAGTGGGCTGGGGGTGCAGCTCAGTGGTCCAGCACTGCAGAGCATGCAGAAGAGAGGCCCTGGGTCCAACACCTAGTACCGCAAAAAACAAAGAAAGAAAGAAAGAAAAAAGAAAAAAAAAATATCCTTCCTCCCTCGCTCCCTCCCAATACTGGGGGTTTGAAGCCAGGGCCTTGTGCTTGTTAGGCAAGTTCTCCACCACTCAGCTGCATGCCAAGCCCTGTTTTCATTTTGAGACAGAGTCTAGGTTTCACAAGCTGCTTCTGGCCTTGAACTCATGCTCTTTCTGCCTTAGCCTCTGGAGTTGCTGGGATTACAGACATATGCCACAGCACCTGGTTATGCATCCTGTTTTTGATAAGATGATTTAAAATAGGGTAAAGACAATTTGTTAATAAAGATTGTAATGAACATTTTAAATACAATCTATAATGATATTCATAATATAAAAAGAAAAATATGACCTTTACCCTGTTTAACATGTGGTACATGTTGTTTTATGTGCTTTTAAGGTACATAAATGAAAACACAATTTATAAACAAAAAGTAACATTTAATATTGAGATCAAATATATATTAAGACATTGAATTTGACTGTTTTTATGGTATTAAAATAGACAATTTTCCTGTCCTAATGTTTGGTATTCATGCATTTTGCTTTAAAGTTGCTTTTTAGAATTTCTTTTTTTGACTCCGAAGATAAAATGATAGCAGTTTTCATCTATTTGTAAGCATTTCTCTGCAAATAGCACATTTCCTGTGTGGATAGTTTTTTTTCCTCCCCTACAAATAAAAAGGCCAAACTAGCTAAAATTGTGACCTGATTTTCTCTATTTAACATTGGTTTTTGAAATAGAAATATCTTAGAATGCCATACAAAGATTTTGTTTGGAAGTCTTGGCAAAAGTGATTGTAAGGCAGATTGCAGAATTAGGTTGATTTTTATGGCTGTCCATAACTTCTACTTAAATATCCATTGTGTCTTATGCTTCTCTTAATAGATGCCATTACTGTCTTTTAGTTGGAACAGCATTTGGACCACTGATTGAGAAACAGTGACTAACACTGACAAAAAATAATTGGTTGCTTTACAGTGATCATGTATTTGGTGCTTCTTTAGTTCCTGAACTAACTTTAACTTCCTTTCATATGAAGTATTCCAGGCCTATAGAAGAGAAGGGAGAAGGACCTGGCAACCCACTCCCCAAAATCAATCTGCCATTGGAAACCCTATGAATAGCAGAGAAGTACTGGCAATAGTGTTTCACCTGTTGTCCATAGGGTTGCTATGAGTTGGATACTGACTCCACGGCAACTAACAACAACATGGAAGAGATACAAAAAATAATAAAATGAGTATCTGTATATCTGCCATCTAGGTTTGCTGAATTTCTTTCATGTTAATATTAATATTATCCTGTGTACTAAAGTATTACAAATACCAACTAAAGACCTCATGTTACCCTTCCATAATTCTGTTAACTTCATACTTTCCCCAGAGGGAACTAGTATGGTGAAGTTGATGATTATTATTCCCCTTGCATATTTCTACTTTTTCTGGGTGTGTATGCATACAATAAAAGTAAATAAATAATATGTATTTATGAATAATGTTTGTTTCCAAAATTAAGATCATGTTTTAAAACTAAGAAGGTTGAGACAGGAGGATTGCTGCAAGCTTGAGGCCACTCTGGGCTATATAGTTCAAGGCCAGTCTGGCCTACAGAGCAAAACTCTGTCTCAAAAAAAAAAAAAAAAAAAAAATTTTTTTTTTTTCCATTTGAATGATCCAGACTATGTATTTTCAGGAAAGTTTTCAGATACCAGATACCAACCTAGGTCATTTGAAGATTTTTCTTTGGAGTGTATCCCTAGGAGTAAAACTGTTAGGTCAAAGCACATCAGTTTTAGATATTGCTAAATTGTTCTTAAAAGGAATTGGTTGTTTTTTACTCCCATCATTCATGTTTGGGTGTGCGAGTAGTTATGCTTTTCACTCCAATCTGATGCATGTGAAATAGTATATAGTTGTTTGATTTTGTATTCCTTTGATTATTAGTGCTGGTGAGTATCTTTTTATATTCAAAGGCCATTGGGTTTTCTTTTATTTGAATTGATTTTTTTCTTGCCTTTTGCCCACTTACCCTGTTATTTGTCTTTTTTAATAGATTTATAGGACCTCTTCATATATTCTGAATGTTAGTTAATTCTGTGATTATATATGCAGCAGTGATTTTCTTCTAGTGAATATCTTGTCATATTTTATTTCACACTTAAAATTTTTTTATCTGTAAGTGATTGGATAAATAAATAAGTAAATGGTGAGAAGGGACATATTTTCCTTATGAAAGAATTCTGAATAATGCAAATAAATACACCCCTTTCCAGAGAGTAAAGCTTAATTTCTTTCTCTTGCCTTCCCTTCAGTATCGGCTGTACTTGGTGACTCTTATCCAAAGACTACAGTATGGAAAGGGGTACAATAGTAACATGACAGTGGAGAAATCTGTTAAACACTACCTTATCTGAAAAGTCAGGGTTAACCTTGAAGTGATGACATTGATACCAGATATATCCTGATAGGACATATTTAGGGAAGAATGTCATCTCAGTGGTATTTTCCTCAAAACTCATAATCCCTGTCTAATCATGAGAAAAACATCATACTCATATTGAGGAACATTCTATAAAATGATGGACAACTCAAATAAGGTCATGAAAAACAAGGAAACATTAAGAATTATCACAGATCAGAAGAGACTAAGGAGACATGATGAATAAATGTCATTTGGTATCCTGGATTGGATCCTGGAACAGAAAAAGTACACTAGCATAATAATTGGGAATCTTTGAATATAGTTTGGAATTTAGGGAATAGAAATGTACCAGTATTGGTTTCTTACTTAGTCTGGCGAATGTACCATGTGGATCTAAAATATTAACTTTAGGAGAAACTGGGTGAGGGGTATATGAGAATTCTCTGTATCATCTTTGCAAATTTTCTGGGAGGCTTAGATTCTAAAATAAAAAAGTTTATTAAGAATATTTGACTTTATTGGATCTAAAATGCCATTGATCAAATGTTACACCATTATTATTATTATTTTTTTTTGTCGGTACTAGGGTTTAAACCGGGCCTCACACTTGCATGCTTTGCAAGTGCTGGACCACTGAGCTGCGCCCCCAGCCCTTTTTTTTTTTTTTTTTTTAATTTTTTGAGACAGGGTCTTGCTAAGTTATGCGGACTCCCTCTGGTCTGGAACTTGTGATCCTCCTATCTCCACCTCCCAAGCGCTGGGATTACAGGCATGCGCCACCATGCCTGGCCTATTTTGTGTAATATTAAGAAAGAAAAATCTGTTGATGCAGTGGTGCAAACCTGTAATCCCAGTGACTTGGGAAGCTCAAGCAGGAGGATTGCAGGTTTGAGGCCAGAGGCAGCCTGCACAATTTAGCCGGACCTTGTCCCATATTAAAAATAATTTAAAAAAAGAGTTGGAGATGTAGCTCAGTGGTAGAGGCCTTGCTAGTGCAAGGCCCAAGGATCAATTCCCAGTACCACAAAAGAAAGAAAAGGGGGGTGGGGAGGGAAGGAAAGAAGGAAGGTAAGAAGAAAGGAAGGTAAGAGATAAGGAAGGAAGAAAGAAAGGAAAGAAGGAAGGAAGGAAGGAAAAATGTGTCTGCTAAAATTAAGATGTGGCATCAGTTTTAAGAGGTATCCTGATTCTGGAGCATCCTGATTCCTGAGAAGAAAAAAAAAAAAGGTGCATCTTAGAATAGATAAGTTTTTTATTTATTTGTTTTTCGAGACAGGGTTTCACTCTGTAGCCCAGTGCTGGCTATCAAGCTTGCTGTGTAGCCCAGGCTGGGGACAACTTAAAGTCCTCCTCCCTCACCCTTCTCCTGTGTTAGCCTCCTGAGTGTTAGGATTGTAGGCAGGTACCACCATGCCCAGCTGAATTTTTTTTTTTTAAAGCAAATAGATAATATATATTCAAAAGCTAAGGAAAGGTATATGGTGAGAACTTTTCCTTCTTTGTGGGAGTAGTCCATGTTTTTAGTTTCTTGTGTAGCATTCTGGTATGTTAGCTTTTTTTTTTTTGTTTGGCTTTTTTTTGTTGTTGTTGTTTGTTTTGCTGTACTGGGGGGCTGAACCCAGGTCCTTGCACACACTTTTCAAATGCTCTATCAAGGAACTGCTCTCCAAGCCCCATTTTAATTTTACCTTGAGACAGGGTCTTGCTAAATTATGCAAGGTGCCTCTGGCCTCAAACCCATGATCCTCGGGCCTCCACCTTCCGAGTTGTTGGGATTACAGGTGTGTACCACCATGCCTGGCAGTATGTTAGCTTTGTATATAAACAATTATATATATGTTATGTCTTCTAGTGTTTTTTCATAAGTGGTGTACTCTACTTACCGACCTATACTTTGCTTTTCCTTCTCCACCCTCACTGAATAATGTATTTTGAAAATAGTTTCATACCTGCATGTACTTTTTGATTTTTTTGAGACAGGGTCTCTTGTTGAAACCCAGGTTGGCCTGGACCTCACTGGTTAGCCCCGGGTATCCTCAAACTCACATCAGTCCTACTGCCTCAGCCTTTCAAGTGCTGAGATTACAGGCCTGTACTATCAAGTCCGGCTAGTATGTGGTTTTTAAAAGCAGTTGTATTTGATATTCCATTAGATGAATATACATTAATTTATTTAGAATGTTGCATAACCTTTCAAGTGTGTCATTTTACATATTTGTGGGTCTACCTTTAGGGTTAAGTTCTCAGAAGTAAAATTGCTATGCAGAGGATGGGTGCATGTACAATTTTGTTACATATTGCCTAATAGCTTTCTGTAGAGATTATCCCAATTTTCATTGTTAGAAGTAGTGAAGTAAGGTTTGTCTTTAATTTTATAACCATCTTTTTTAAAAATTAATATTGGGGGGATACAGAGTAATAAATCTTTTGTCCCATCCATTATTATGTTGTTAGGTGCCATTGAGTCAGTGTCCGACTCATAGCGACCCTGTGTATAACAGATGAAACACTATTGTCAGTGCTTTTCTGCTATTCATAGGTTTTTCAATGGCTGGTTGTTTTTTTGGGAGTGGGTTGCCTGGTCCTTCTTCCAAGCCTACAGCCCCTGGTGTTTTTAGGTGGTCTCCCATTCAAGTACTAACCAGGCCTGACCCTTCTTAGCTTCTGAAATCTGAGAGGATCAGATGCCACAGTGGTATGGCTACAGGCTATCCATTATTGCAGCACTTTTTTAATAGAACTTCCACAATTTTTTTGTAATGCTGGGGATTGAACCTAGGGCCTTGTACATGTTAGGCAGATACTCTACAACTGAGCTACATACACATTCCAGAAATTTCAAATTTTAATGTCCTATAACCTAATTGATTACTGTAGTACATAGGAATGGATATTTATTTATTTATTGTAGTTTTTTTTTCTTTGTAATATGGGAGCAAGGCAGCCTGAACCCAGCCCAGGGCCTTGCACATACTTTGCAAACCCTCTACCACTGAGCTGTGCCGCTTCACTTCTTTTATGTCTTTTAAACTGAGACAGGGTCTTGCTAAGTTACCCAGGCCGCCTTTGGTCTTGAAGCTGCAATCCTTTTGCCTCTGCTTCCTGAGTCAATGGGATTACAGGTGTGTGCCTCTGCACCTGGTGATCATAGTTATTTTTGAAATGAACTCTTGCTGTGTTGCCCAGGCTGACCTCGAACTCCTGGATTGAAGCAGTCTTCTTGTCTCAGTCTCTCAAGTACCTGGAACCTGACAGGAATGTACCACCATACCTGGCCTTTATTTATTTATTTATTTATTTATTTATTTTTTATGGTGCTGGGGATCAAACCCAGGACCTTGCTCATGCTAGGCAAGTGCTGTACCACTGGGGCCCATCGCCAGCACAAGAAGTTTTTTTATTTTTATTTTTATTTATTTTTATTTATTTATTATTTATTTTTATTTTCAGATAGAGTTTTGCTGTGTAATCCAGACTGTCCTGTAACTTGCTATGTAGCCCAGGCTGACCTTGGACACAAAGTAGCCCTCCTGCCTCCACCTACCAAGTGCTGTGATTGTAGGTGTGGGCCACCATGTCTGATGTCAGGAATGGATTTTTAAATTATTATTATTGTTATTATTGTAATACTAAGTAATATTTAGCTCATGAGCTAAATTTACCTCTGCCGAGCTTTACCAAATTTACCTCTGGGTCCAGGCTAGAGGTCAGCTGGTTTGAATCAGGTGTTATACCTCTGTCTTCATTCTTGCAGAATCTAGGTGAGCCTTACCATCAAGGTGCACAGGTGCAAAAGCAGAGTAAGATTTCTTATATATTGGATTTATATCTAGGAAATTCTTGTAGTTCTGACAGCTTTGTTTTGGTTCTCCTAAGTTTTCTGTTGATAATCATGTGAATAAGTCATAACAATAAATTGTGAGGTCTTTAAAATTTCTAGTTTTTAGAACTCCTTATTTCTTTTTTATTGTTTTTTTATATCCCCTTTATTTATAAATGTTGGTGGGATACGGAGTAATAAGGCTTTTGCTATTTCCATTATGCAACTATTACATCACTTTTGGTTACACTTTCATCATCTTACATATTTCACAGCCTCCTTTTTTTTTTTTTTTTTTTTTTGGACCCAGGGCCTCCTGTTTGTTGCTTTGCAGGTGCTGTACCACTGAGCTGCACCCCCAACCCCCCCCCCTTTTTTTTAACTTTTTTGAGACAGGGTTTCATTAAATTATGCAGACTGCTTCTGCTCTCGAACTTGTGATCCTCCTGCCTCTGCCTCCCAAGTCTCTGGGATTACAGGCATGTGCCACCTCGGGCGGCCCCCTATTTCGTTTTCTTGTCTAATTATTGACCAGAAAAGACCTACAGGACATTGTTGAATAGGCGTGTTTCTGACTTTAAAAGTAATCCTCTAGACTAGAACCTAGCACATAGTAGGTGGCCAGTGATCGTATTGATTTTGTCCTTATCTGTTAATACGATAAATTACACTGACCGACTTTACTAGTTGTTACACTATCTTTGTATTACTGAGTTGAACCCAATTTGGCCATAATTTTTTTTTATATTTTTATATTTATTTATTTAATTTTTGGAGACAAGATCTCACCCTATATAGTCCAGGCAAGCCTCGAACTCACAATCCTCTGGCCTCAACCTCCCAAATGCTAGGATTACAGGTATGTGCCACCATGCTCAGCCATTTTTTAATATCGATTTCTGTATTTGGTTTCCTAATATTTTATTTTTAGCTGGGATTTAGCCCAGCCGGTAGAGTGCCACTCTGCAGTCTCTGAGGTCCCAAGTTCAATTCCCAGCACCTCAAAAATAGGAGAAAGACATGGCAATCTACTCCTGAGGCAATCCTGAAACGGTCAGCCATTTAAAACCCTTTGAGGCGGGCATGATTTAATGGCACCTAACAACAACAACAACATTTTATTTTGGATTTTTTCTTCCAATTTATGACATTCAACCCAGAACTTTGTACTAATTTACTACTGAGCTAAATTCCTAGCCCCTGTTTTGGATTTTTGAATCTATGCTCCTGCGCTTCGCTTTTGGAAAATGTATCAGACATAGTCTGTGTATTGTCTTTATTTTGTCTTCACCTTCAAATGCTGATATAAATAGGGACATTATTGAGATTGAACATTGTGTTCTCTCCAGAACTTTGGATATTTTCCTATTTGAATGTTTTTCCACTGTCTTCTGTGTGTGTGTGTTGTGGTACTGGGAGGCTGAACCCAGGGCCTTGCACATGTTTTTGCTCGTGCTTTACCACTGGGCTGCACCCCCAGCCCATTTTTAATTTTTTTATCTTGAGACAGTGTCTCGCTAAGTTACTCAGGCTGTCTCTGTCCTCAAACATTCGATCCTCCTTCCTCTGACTCCTGAGGATTACATGGATGTCCCATTGCCCCTGGCATATGATTTTTATTACTAATATTTTGAACAGCTCTTAGTCTTAACTCATCCATAAGACAGTCCTCCTTTTCTCTTTTTAAGTTTCTTTCTTTGAAAATTTTTAAATAAAAATGAAAAGTATAATGAGCCTCATGTTTTTGTTACCACTTTCAACATTTTCAAATCATAGTCTTTTTACTTTTACCACTGTCCCTTCTTCATATCCTTCCCACCTCTGACCAGCTAGCATAGATTATTTTGAAGTGAATCTCAGTTGTCTTTTCATTTCATTCTGGTTTCTCTTAAGTGTTTTTGTCTACACTCATATTTTTCATTTTCTTTTCTTTTTTGGTTGATGTACACTATTACTATAAGTACTCAAATATGGATTTATTTTAATTTATTTTGCTCAATGTATGTGTTTCCTTCATCTGTAGACTCAAATCTGTCTACATTTCTGGAAAACTCTCAGGTATTATATTTCTCTCTTCTTTTTAATGGTGCTGGGGGTTAAACCCAGGGCCTCAGTCAAATCTAGGCAGGTGCTCTTCCACTGAGCCATATCCCTAGCCCAGCTATAACTCTTTATCATTTCCTGTGCATTTTCTCCTTTCTTCTTTTGGTACTTCTGGACTCATCTTACTTGTTCTTTATTTTCTTTGTTTTCTACTCAGTGTTCATATCTTCTTATTTGCCTCTGCTGTATTCAAGATAATTTCCTTAGATCAGGTTTCTAGTAGAGAAATTCTTACTTGTGTCTAATTTGCTGTTTAACTTATGTTTTTATTTTCAGTAATTATATTTTTAATTCTTAGAGGCTCTATCTTTCTCAAATTACTCATTTTCATAGTATTCTTTTCTTTTTTTTCTTTTTTTTTTTTTTTCTTTTTGGTACTGGGGGTTGAACCCAGGGTCTCAAGCCTGTATCCTCTGCAAGTGTTGGACCACTGACCTGCACCCTCAGCCCAGTTTTTTACTTTTTGAGACAGGGTCTCGCTAAGTTATGCAGACTGCCTCTGGTCTCGAACTTGCGATCCTCCTGCCTCCTCCTCCTGAGCTGCTGGGATTACAGACGTGCGCCACTGCACCCGCTTTATTCTTTTCTTTTTCAATACTTTTGATTCTATTGTGCTTTTAATTTATTTTAGATTTATGTATTTTATGTTGTCTGTTGGATTGCTCGAGTAACTAAACTTGATAGTGTCTAATCCTATTGTTGGTTCGTTGTTGTTGTTGTTAGGTGCCATCGAGTCGGTATCCGACTCATAGCGACCCTCATAGGGTTTTCAATGGCTGACTGTTTCAGGATTGTCTTGGGAGTGGATTGCCAGGCCCTTCTCCCACTTTTGTGGTGCTGGGAATTGAACTCGGGACCTCAGAGACTGCAGCGCAGCGCTCTACCCACTGAGCTAAATCCCAGCTCCATTGTTGGTTCAATCCACTGTTTTTGTTCATGGTACATTGCTCCCAAGTATGTCTAAATTTTGATTTTGAATTTATCTTTTTTTTGTGTGTGTGTGATACTGGGAGTTGAACCTAGGGCATCATGCTTACATGCTTTGCAAGTGTTGTGCCACTGAGCTGAACCCCCAGCCCATTTTTTTTACTTTTTGAGACAGGGTCTCACTAAATTGTTCAGACTGCTTCTGGTCTCGAACTTGCGAACTTCCCGCCTCTGTCTCCCAGAGTTGCTGGGATCACAGGTGTGTGCCACCATGCCTGGCTCTTGAATTTATCTTTAGTGAGACTTTTTATCAGTGGACATATGTCTCTAGAGAGAGTTTATGATTACTTCTTTTTTGTGTGTGTGTGGTACGGGGGGTTGAACCCCTGGTCTCGCGCTTGCATGCTTTGCAAGTGCTGTACCACTGAGCTGCACCCCCAGCCCATTTTTTTACTGTTTTGAGACAGGATCTCACTAAATTACACAGACGGCCTCTGCCTTCCAAGTCACTGGGATTACAGGTGTGCGCCACTGTGCCTGGCTGTGATTACTTCTACTAGATATCTTTGGAGAATCTTTGGCTTGGGCTATTTTTTAATAATAATTTTATTTTCTTATGTGTACCTATCTACAGCCTGAAGATAGTGGATATTGGAGTCCAAATGAGCTTGACACCCACGGTTATAAAGTCTTAGGGGGAAATATTCTGTTATCCTTAGCCCATGCAGAAATAGCTTCATTGTTGCTTTTCAGTGCCCAAGAATTATACTTTTCTAGCTCTTTAAGAGTTCCTCCTTGAAGAGATCTCAGTTCCAACTCTGTGCCTTACATGGGCCTATGCCTCAGTGTCTTCCTTGTGGCAATTTAGATGTAGATTTCTAGTTTTTAGAGACTAAGAAATGGCTGGGGTTTAGTTCAGTTGGTAGAGTGCTGCTCTGTGCTCTGAGGCCCTGGATTCTCTCTCTGCTCTGCAAAAATGGGAGAAGGACCTGGTAGCCCACTTCCAAAACAATCCTATGCAATCAGCCATTGAGAACCCTATGAACAGCAGAGAAGCACTGACATAGTGCCTATCATGACACAGTGTCAGGTAGTATTTTGTTCTGTTGTATATAGGGGCACTGTGAGTTGAGCTCAACTCAATGGCACCTAACGATAACAACAACAACAAGAGGCTAAAAAAATCCTAGATCTTAAGGATGATATCTTGTCACAGAGCACCTGTAGACTGCCTAACAACATGCTCACTGGTCTGGTTTTTAGCTCTCTGATATTTCCATAGTGATTCCCTCTACTTTTTGTTTTGTTGAGCTATGCAGTTAAAATGGTATTGTAAGCTGGGCATGGTGGCTCACACCTCTAATCCGAGTATTCAGGAGGCTGAGGCAGGAGGATCAATGTGAGTTCAAGGCCAGCCTGGTCTACTTAGCGAGTTCTAGGATAGCCTGGGCTACACAGCAAGAACAAAAAAACAAAAAACAAAACCAAAAGGTATTCTAGTATATATTGCATTTATTTCTTGGTTTTAATGTAATCAAGTGTAATATTTTTCTCCTATGTGGAGAATGCTTTTTGTGTCTCATTGAAAAAAATCTTTCCCTATTGTAGGTCATAGAGACATTCTAGACATTTCATTGTTTTGTATTTCACATTTAAATGTACAATCTCTGTATGTATGTGTGTGTGTGTTTGTGTAGTGTGAGGTTGGAGTCAGTTATTTTCTGTATGCATATTCATTTATCCAGTCCCATTAATAAAACCTTTTCCCACTGTTTTGTAGTGCTACCTTTTTTATTAGTTGAGTGTTTATATATGTGGTTTCAGCACCCTAGCAATAACAACATTCTATTCCATTGGTCTATCTTTATGAAAATACTAATGCACTCTACTAATTAGCTTACTTTTGTATTAACTCTTCCCACTTTAGTTTTCTTGTTCTTCAAACTTGTTTTGTCTACTCTTGGTCCATGGCATTTCCATATCGATTTTAGGATTACCTTACCCAGAAAAATATCTTGAGAATATGATTGGGGCAGTACTGAACCTATAGCTCAGGATGAAGAGAAGTGGGAAACTTTATAATGTTGCCTCCATGTTGTCTGTCAGCTTGTCATGCTGTGGAGGCTTGTGTGTTGCTGTGATGCTGAAAACTATGCTAATGGTATCTCAGATAGCACCATCAGGGCCACCCGTGGTGGACAGGTTTCACCTGAGCTTTCAGACTAAGACAGACTAGGGAGAAGGACCTGGCAGCCCACTCCCAAAACAATTAGGCATTGAAAATGCTCTGAATAGCAGATAAACACTGTCAAATATAGTGCTGGAAAATGAGCCTCCCAGGTTGGAAAGCATTCAAGCAATGACTGGAGAAGAGTTGCCTGCTCAAAAGAGAGTTGACCTTAATGACACGAATGGAGTAAAGCCCCTGAGACCTCTTTTTGCTGATGTGGCACGACTCAGAGTAAGAAGAAGCATAGTGGCAGCAACAGTGGACTCAAACATAGATAGTGTTTATGGCACAGTGCTAGTGTTTCATTCTGTTGTACACAGGGTTGTTATGAATTGGATCTGATTCTACAGCACCCAACTACATTATAATGTTGAGTCTTACAAACTATACATGTAGAATATACCTCCATTTATTTAGATCTTTAATTTGTCTCAATAAGTTTTTATAATTTTTTATGGGGAGGTTTTGTATATCCCTTTCCAAAGTATTTGAATATTTGATGCTATTGTGAATTATATCTTTTAAAATTTAATTTCTAATTGTTGCTGGTATGAGGAAATGCAATTGGCTTTTTATTTTTCTTTTCTTTTTTTGAGACAGTCTCACTACATTGCCCAGGCTGGTGGTTGAGATGTGAATCTAAAATGTTCTTCAAAGGTGAAGTGTTTGAATACTAGGTCCCTAGGTGGTGGTGCTATAGTGGGAGACTGTGTAATTTTGGGAGGTGTGTCTTAGCTGGTGGAAGTAGGTTGCTAGGGGTCAGCGTTTGGAGTTTTATGTGGTCCCTGGTTCTGATTGCTTTCTCTGCTTCCCAATGCCATGATGTGAAGTCCTCCCCCAAAGTCTTGCTGCCATGCCACCCCACCACCATGGACTGAAATCCTCTAAACTGTAAGCCAAAATCAGATTTTCCTCCCTTAAATTGTTTCTGTGAAATATTTTGCCACAGCAATTGAAAAAGTAACTAATCCACTGGCCTTGAACTCCTAGGCTCAAGTGATCCTCCTATGTCAGCCTCCCAAGTAGCTTGGACTACAGGTGTACCACTGCTCCTACCTGCAGTTAACATTTTGTGTATTAGTCTTCTGTCTTGCACCTTTCCCACTCTTTTATTGATTCTAGTAATTATTTGCAGGTTACTGTCTCTCTCGGGAAGACCCATCTCTTGATTCTGTAGCTGCCCAAAATGTTACCTCATTTGTTTCTTTTTACAACAAAACTCCTAGAAATAGAATTGTCCCTTTTTGCCATACCTCATTTCTTTGCTTCCATTTTCTATTTTACCTATTACTATCAGAGTCTATAGGAGCCGTCCCTTTCTCAGTTTGCCAAAGCCAATGGCTAATACTCTCTTCTTGTCTTGCTAAACTTCGTAACATTTCATTGCTTGCTTTTTGGAAACTTGCTTCTGGACTTCAGGAACTCTGTACTTTCTAGGGGTTTTGTTTGTTTATTTATTTTGTTTTCACCATACTCGACTGACTGCTCATTTGCAAATTCCTCCTTCTCTGGCCTCAAAAGTAGAGTCATGGTGGTCTCACGGGCAGAGATTTTTAGGGATCAAAGTGATTACATTTTTGGCACCAATACAAAAACCTGGCAAAGTTAAATGTCTGAATGTACTTTTTGGCTTAGATGTTAGATTTCTGCAAATGCTTTGCCATATTATAAAACAGAAATAAATAATGAATTAAGATGAGAGAAAAAGGTAATCCCTAAAAATCAAATGTAAAATGAAATACATGAACCTAAATATATACCAAGTTTGAGGCTGAAGCACATAGAATATTTTAAGTGACTTTGAAACAGTAATTTATACATTTCTAATGGCATGTATCCAGAAGGATAAAGAACTGCAAGGGTATTGTAAACTGCTTTTAGTAATCATGTAGTTGGTAGTATTATTGGTATGATTATTCTGGAGGTACATGTTATAAAGCAAGTAGATAATCATTGGATTGGGGCCTTGGATTTTGATGTGAAAAAGTGATACAAAGGTAGACTCAGAAATTGGGCAAGAATCTTGGAATCCCAAATTTAAGTTGGTGATGCCAATATGAATTCATGCTATATTTCCTTTTTAAGAGTGTGTCCTAATTTTCTCTGCTGAGAAATCCCCCAAACCAATCTAGATAATGTTGAATGATTCTAGGACCAAACTTTCTTCTTTAAGTCATAATTCCCACTGTAAGGACATTAGAGTACCTTGGGAAAATGGCTTATTTCAGGTTGGAGCCATAAGATGAGCCTGGATGTCATAAACAGGATATTGGGGGAGATTTTCCATTTCTATTAGTGGTATAATAGCTTTTTCTAAGACTGTGCCTTGAGAACAACTAGAAAATCTGTAAAATATTTTTAAAAATATCTTTGAAGGTTTTGGAGAGTGAGGGAGGCAGAAAAAGGACTTGAGAAGCTTGTGTTTTAGAGAGAAGGTAAGCTCAGAGGGATGAGACTAAATATATTGATCCAGCTTTTCCCTTGGGGTGACCAGTTGGCTGATTTTAATTGTGCAGCTAAGAGGTTGAGCAGAAAGTGATAGCACAGCTAAAATTCTAAGCAGAAATTTGGTAGTTGTGTGGGGGTGGGGAGACAAATTGTAGTTTAGGGCCTGCAAAGAGGGGGATTTGATAACACCCCAGGCTTTTAGTTGAGAACCCTGAAGAACAGCCTATACTCTGTGCTTAAGGGTGAACTCAAAATAGATCAGCTTTCACAAAGGCCAAAGCCTAGCTTTCAAATTACCTCAATCCCTGATTGGATTAAAGAGATCTACTGAAAGCCTTATTGCTTGCTAGAAGCAAATGTACATCTGTGGAAGAACACAGCATCAAGTATTCCTTTAAGTTATGGATAGAGTTTTTATATAGTTAAATATATATATGTATATACACACACATATATTGTGTTCACATATAATATATACATTAACATTATTATAGCATCTAATATATATTTATATATTTATAAAACTTAGTCTGGCATTGAATAAAAAATAACCAGACACATAAAGATAAAAGAATTAGCCAGGTACCATGGTGCATGCCTATAATCCCAGCAATTTGGGAGGCTGAGGCAGGAAGACCTAAAGTTTGAGGCCAAAGGCAGGTTGCAGTGAGGTGGTTTGTGGTTTTTTTTTTTTTTTTTTTTTTTTTGTACTAGGTGCTTTAATTCAGGGAATCACCCGTGTTTTATAAGCACTGTACCGCTGAGCTGTAACTCCTGCTCATTTTTTTTTTTTGTTGTTGTGAGACAGAGTCTCACTATGTTACACAGGCTGCCTCTGGCCTCAAACCTGTGAGCCACTTGTCTCTACCTCCTGAGTTGCTGAGATCACAGGTGTGTACCATCATTCCTGGCATGAGATCTTGTCTCAAAATAAAATGTAAAAATGGTGCCTGGGATACATCTTAGTGGGAGAGCACTTGCCTAGTATGTCCAAAGCCCTAGGTTCAGTCCCCAGTATTGGGGGAAAAAACTGACTAAAAATCAGGAGAGAAGATAGATATTTGAAATAGGCTTATCAACTTCCAGTACAAATGAGATGGCATATATCTGCTTTCCTCAGCTCCTCTTTGCTAAGCAAAACTGTAAGTCTTAGAATTGGCACAACAGATAACCAAAGGAGAACTCTTAAAGGTTGTAGAAAGAAAGTGAGCTGGTTTGGGAGCACAGGACTGGAAGAACAGCAATAGCCACTGTGAATCTTGCATTCCCACACCCAGCAGAAATATTCTCCTATACCTGGTGTTTCCTGACCCAGTGACCTAACAACAGAACAGGATCCATGTAGGATTATTTCTTCTCTCAATCCAATGGGAGTCCTTGTGAAAACATTAAACAAGCTTGAAAACAATGGTAAGAGGTATCAGCTGGGAACTCTAGTCCTAACCTTGTATATATAAATCTCAAGAGAAAGCACTGACTTTCCTCATGCATTCTGAGGCTTCCCTTTTCCACAGAGTCATAGGTTGGCACAACTGGCAAGAAAGACCCAGTTACAGTTACAGGAGGCAGTCAGGTCTGAGAAGCCTTTTTGTCTGTGTGTACTTGAGACTCCTTTGCCTAGACCATTGACACCAGGGTAGGCACTATGTGCAAAAAGTATACAGCCACAACAAATGGCCTGATTCAAGAAGTCTCTTTGGCCATGTGGTCTTCCTCCTGTACCCAGAGAAATGGGCAAGTGGGTGGAACTGACAAGAGGGCCCATCTACAGCAGGTAACCCACCTGGGAAGCCTCTTTGTCAGTGTGGGCTCAAGGGTTGCCATTCTCCCTCAGAGACATTAGGAAAGCTACCAGGGGAGTGGAACAATCTAGGGCCAGCACATTTCTTCCCCATGTTCAAGAAACACCTGGAAGCCTAGTTTGGGGAAATTCCTTTGCCCGCTCAGACAGCTCTAGCAGGGGCCAGTGGGAACCTGATGGCACCAGATAAAGCAGGCCAAGTAACACTGCAGAGACTCTTCCGTCATTGAAACAGTAGCAGAAAAAAAGTAGACCAAGAGGCACATGCTAAAATAAGAAGGACATACTAAACAAAATGTTCAAGGTACACTAGAAAACCACTTGTTGTACCAACAACAAAGGAAGTCATAACTTGAATAAGAAGACAACAGACATCAGCACAAGATGAATCAGATGTTGGAATTTTCTGACAGGGATTTAAAGTAGCTGCCATATAAAAATGCCTCAAAATTAATTAAAAATTATCTTGAAACAATTGAAAATTGCAAAAATTGCAGCAAAAATTAATTAGACCTATATTAGAAATGAAATTAAAAAGAACCAAGTGGAAAGTTTAGGACTGAAAAACACAGTAACAGGAAAAAATAGCCTGAGTGGATAGGCTCAATACTAGAGAGGCCATGACAGAGGATAGAATCAGTAAACTTGACCACAGAGTGGTTGTTAGGTGCCATTGAGTCAGCCCGACTCATAGTGACCCTATGCACACCAGAACAAAACATTCCCCAATTCTGTGCCAGCGACGCATTTTACTTATGTTTAAGCCTTTTGCTGTAGTCACTGTGTCAACCCATCTAGTGGAGGGTTTTCCTTCTTTTATTGACCTGCCACTCTCCCAAACATGATGTCCTTCTCCAGGGATTGGTCCCTCCTGTCTACATGTCCAAAATATGTAAGATGCAGTCTAGCCATTCTTGCTTCCAAGGAGCACTCTGGTTGCACTTCTTCTAGGACAGATCTGTTGGTTCTTTTGGCAGTCCATGGTATATTCAATAGACGTCTCCAGCACTATAATTCAAGAGCATCAATTCTTCTCCTGTCTCCCTTATTCAATGTCCAGCTTTCACAACCATATGATACAACTAAAAATACCATGACATGAGTCAGGTGCACTTTCATCTTCAATATGGCATCTTTACTTTTCAATACTTTAATCGAATTGACAGAGAGAAAGCAGATGAGAAAAAATGACATGTGGGGCAGTAACAAAAGGAGCTAACATTCATGTAATAATTGAAGTTTCAGAGGGAAAAAATGAGAGTGGCACTGAAAGAGTATTTGAAAGAAATAATGACTGAAAACTTAACCATATTTGGCAAAAGAAACAAATCTAAAGACCTATGAAGCCATGCAAACCCCATGCAGGATAAACCTAATGAAATTGTACTAAGATACATCATAATTAAACTCTTGAATTCTAGGCAAAGAAAAAGTCTTGAAAGCTACCAGAGAGAAGTGATACATTGTCTGTTGTTGTTGTTGTTGTTGTTGTTGTTAGGTGCGGTGGAGTCCATGTCTAACTCATAGCACCCTTACGTTGAGTTTTAGCAATCACATTTGATGATTGAATAAAAAAGACGCTCTGATAGTAAAGATGATAATATTTACGTGAAGATAAAGGACCTAAATGGAAGTGGATTTCCTATACTTCATTTGAAGTGGTAAAATGTTGCTAGTAGTAAGTAGATTGTTACAAGTTACATGTTTATATTATAGTAACTACTTAGAAAACTATGTTGTTGTTGTTGTTAGGTGCCTTTGAGTCAGTATCCGCATAACTATCCCCATAGCGGCCCTCGTAGGGTTTTCAATGGCTGACTGTTTCAGGATTGTCTTGGGAGTGGATTGCCAGGCCCTTCTCCCATTTTTGCGGTGCTGAGAATTGAATTCCGTACCTCAGAGACTGCAGTGCAGCGCTCTACCAACTGAGCTAAATCCCAGCCTCCAGAAAACTATACAAAAAAGATAAACTTAAAAACAGTATAAATCAAGGTGCAATCTATGATGCTTACTTTTAGGTATCAGCCTGACTGGGTTAAGAGATACTCAAAAGGGCTGGACTATATCTCAGTGGTAGAACACTTGCTTAGCTTGTAGAAGATCCTGGGATTGACCCCAGCAATGCAAGTAAATAAGTAAACAAACAAACCTAAAACAGAGAAACAGTTGGTACAGCATTATTTCTGATTATGGTGCTAAGGGTGTTTCCAGAAGATACTGCCATCAGAATCAGTGGGTCTGGCCCACTGATGATGATCTGTCCTCACCCAGGGCTGGGGTTTAGCCCAATTGGTAGGGTGGTGCTCTGCACTTTCTGAGGACCTGGGTTTGATTCCCCATACCACAAAAATGGGAGAAGGATGTGGCAATCCATTCCTGAAACAACCTCAAAACATTCAGTTATTGAAAACCCTACAAGTGTCACCATGAGTCAGACCCGACTTTCCGGCACCTAACAACACCACCACCACCAATACTCACCCAGTAAAAGGTGAATTTTATTTCTCTTTGGGAGCTATGAAACCTATATTCTCATGCTGCTGGATATCAGAACTCCAGATTTTTTACCCTTCAAACTCTGAGAGTTGGACTAGTGTCCCTCTGGGTTCTCAGGCTTTTGGCCTTGGACTGAGAATTATACCATTAGCTCCTCTGCTTCTTAGGCTTTGGAGCTAGACTGAACTATGTCATTGACTTTCTTGGTTATTTACTTTGCAGATGGCCTCTTATGGGACTTCTCAGCCTCCATTTAAAAGAAACGAGAACACCTAATGCAAGGGAAATGTGAATAACATATTCTCATACATTGCTAGTGCAAATGTGAATTGTTATAGCCTTTTGGAAAATCATTTGCCAGCTTGGTTAACAATGAAAATTCATTTGTGTTCTTTTTGGCCCAGTAATCCTCCTCCTAAGATTCTATCCTTAGAAATAAAAGCACAAGTAAGTAAGGCCATGTGTACAGTGCTATTATTTACAGCAGTGTTCATAATGCCAACCAACTATAAACAAAAAGAGTGTTAGTAAAGGAAAGGCAAAGATTGACACCTCCAAGGCTTGGAATACTACGCTACATGAAAAAGAATGAATTAGACTAATACCTGGCTACTTGGAAAGATTTCCTCAAGGTTTTGTTGAATGAGAAACGAAAGATGCAAAAAGTTTGTGTAGTAATTAATCTGTATAACCAAAAGACGATTTGAGAGAACCATGCATGTATTATAGGCTCATGAGTATGAAGAAAATGTTCTCTCCTTAGATGTCTGTCATAGGTTGTTTTTTGGAAGCATTTGCTGAGTCAGAGTTTGGTGTCCAAGTTGGTCGTAATGCTGAGAGGGAGGCATTACAAGAAACAGATGCAGAATTGGGTAAAGGAGGAAGTTGAGCTTCCATGTAGGCTTGACAAAGGGGCCCTCTGGACCAAGGATTGCCTGTCAGAGCTGTCCCATGTGGGGATGAAATGTCTGGGCCTTCATACTCACTGTGGTATGGGCTGCCCTGAGAAAGGCATGATTTGTGGCAAGGCAGTCACTAAAGGACAAACTATGTGATGACCATGTTCCCTGCTATACCAGGCAGCAGAGTCTTCCTTGAAGGGGGTATCTAGGTACATGTCTCCCTGTCTACCACACTTTCTTAAGAATGAGAAAATATTTCTGTGGTATCCATTAGACTTCTCCTCACATCTCAGTATTAGATTACATGCTGTGACAAAGATTAATAATTATCCTTTCTCCACTTCTCTAGTGAAGAGAATCCTGACTTTTCACTGGGTACATGGTCCTCTGGTACAATGGCTACATTTCTCAACCTTCTACATGTAGGTGTGTCAATAACTTTTGTCTAAGGAGTATAAGTAAAATTGTCATGTTTGACTTAGAAGGGAGGGTGGTCCTTGTTTTCTTTTCCCCGTTGTTGCTTGGTGGACTATGGGTATAATCATTGGAGCCTGAGAAACCATCTTGGATTATGAGGTAGAAGCTGCATGTTGAGGATGACAGAGCAACAAGGTAGAGCAATGTTAGATCCTTGACCATGAAAATGCCTTACATGCTCTGGATTGCTCACCTTTGGATTCTATATTTTAGATTGGCCCTTGAGTTTTTCTGACTAGTGCACTGGAACCTAATCTTAGCTGATACATATTTGTAATTAGTAATTGGCAAGGGGCATAGGAAAACATGATTGGCTTAAACTAATTTTTTTGGGTGGAATGGGTATTAAGGAATAAGACATGTAGATGTGTAAACCAAGCAAGTACAGCAGAGGGAGAGAAGACAAGGAAGGCAAGGGATTTGCAGGATATGGTTCTTATGATGGACCATGGAATCTTAACTAGGTAGGTGAGAAAGTGAAATGTGTGGGTGGTGAACAGTGAAAAATTGATAGTTTAGTGGATTGGCACTCCCCTTGGGCAGGAGATTCATTGGAAAGGGAACTGGGCTAAATGAGCTGGAGAGAGAAGACGTAGTGGTCAGAGGATAGGATGCTTAAAATGGAGATTTTGGTGGTAGTGTTCCTGGTAATAGCAGGGGCCAGAGGAGTGGGTGGCTGAAGTGAGGTAGAAGAAAAGATCATTAATGGTGAGGTTAAGAAATGGAGAGCCTGTGTTTTAGATGGAACATCATGGAAAATGATATAGGTGAATAGAAGGTAGTGAATGATTCGCTAATATCTTCAGTGCATGAGAAGGAGTAGCTGGGATGTCAGGGAGCTGACTTAGAAAGTAAGGCCAATCCAGAGAACATCTGTTTCAGAGAGGCTGACATTGTTGATGGAAGAAGGAGGGAAAATGTTCTGGGAATAGTAATGAAGAAAGAAACACTTGTATGTAGCCAAGGATACTTGACACAAAACATAAAGAAAAAAATTAAATCAAGAAAGTATATTTTATAGAAAATATACACATGGGAGGTATTCTTCATATAAAAAGTGCTCCTATATATTAATTTATGAAAGCAACTTGGTAGCAAAGTAGGTAAAAATCTGAAATCTTGCCAGGCACAGTGGTGCATGCCTGTAATCTTAGTGACTAAGGAGGCAGAGGCCAGAGGATCACAAATTCGAGACCAGAGGCAGTCTGCATAATTTAGCAAGACCCTCTCTCAAAAAAAAAAAAGGGCTGGGGGTGCAGCTCAGTGGTACAGTACTTGCAAAGCATGCAAATACGAGGCCCTGAGTTCAACCCCTAGTATGAAAAAAAATATATATGAATCTTAGCACTGGGCACAGTGACACATACCTGTAGTCCCAGTGACATGGGAGGCTGAGACAGGAAAAACACGAGTTTGAGGCCAGAGGCAGCCTGCATAACTTAGCAAGACCCTGTATCCAAAAAAAAAAAAAAAAAAAAATTTTTTTTAAATGGCTGGGGGTATATCCGAGAGGTAGAACGCTTGTAAAGTATGGCAAGGTCCTGGGTTCAACTTCCAAGTACTATAAAATAATAAATAAATAAATCAGAATATAAAATCTTAATTCACAAAGGAAGTCGAAATGGCCAAAACATATGAGAAGATTTTCAGACATCAGGATTGGTGGAGTCAAAACATTAATAAGATACCAGATATGCCTGACAGATTGGCAAGATATAAAAGTATGATGGAAATTCAGGTGTTTACAAGTGTGAAAAGCAGGTGCTGATACACACTACTCATGGAGAGTGGTGGACGGCCACTACCGCAGCAGCAGCGAAATGGCCTCCTCAGGACTCTTGTGTGTTGTGGTTTGCTGTACTTGTCCATCAAAGTTATGCAGTCCTCAATGTTACTGTTTTACCTGTATTTTGCCTGTAGTAGTAAGCATATGGTCTTATTTTTAAAAAAGAAACTCAGATTTATAAGTGAGTTCTCATGACCATTTTTTTGGTGTAAAGTATTAACTTTCCCTTCTCAGAAAGATTTAGGTACGCTTTTGTTCACCTGTGTTGGTTTTAATGTTTTATTTATCCTCTTTTTTTTAACATGTGGGGCACACATTTGTTTTATCCAGATTTGTGCATTCTGAATATAACTATCTGGTCACTTTCAACTAGTTACAGTATGTTGCTTAGCTTCTGAGATCTGATGGGATCAATATCACAGTGGTATGGCTGCAGGCTATATAGTATTCATTAATGTGCCCTAAATCTGCTTAATTTGCATTTTATTGAGAATTAAGGATATTAATATGTGAAATTTGGACACATTGACTTTTGTTTTCTTTATTTAAATTACAGACTAACTGGATCTTCTGGGTTTGTAACAGATGGACCTGGAAATTATAAATATAAAACGAAGTGCACATGGCTCATTGAAGGACAGTAAGTAATAATGGCTAACTTTCATTTTTATATTTTAGGATACAGCTCAGTGAGACAATACTTTTCCTATAAGAAATTAACAACTTGTAGCATAAAATACTTAATTTTTTTATGGGGGTTGAGGATTTAGCTCAGTGGTAGAGCAAGGCCATGGGTTTAGTACATATCACAAATGTGTGTGTGTGTATTGTGTGTGTGTGTATACATTATGTATCTATATATGTGGGTGGTTTAGCTTAGTTGATAGAGTGCTGCTCTGTGCTCTCTGAGGGCTTGAGTTCCATCCCTAGCTCCACAAAAATGGGAGAAGGACTTGACAGCTCACTCCCAAACATAATCCCAAAACATTCAGCCATTGAAATCCGTATGAATAGCAGAGAAGCACTGACATAGTGCTGGACATGAAACAGTATTAAGTAGTGTTTCATTTTGTTGTACATAGGGTTGCTATGAGTTGGACCTGACTCGACAGCACCTAACAACAACAACAACAACAACAACAACAACAACAATAACAAAATATGTATTTCTGTTTGTTCATTTTTTCAGTAGTTGGGGTTGAACATGCCAGGCAAGCACTTCACCACTGAGCCATACCCCTAGCCCCTGTTTTATTTTTCTGTTTTTGAGACGGAATCTTACTAAGTTTTGCAGGCTGGCCTCTGGCCTCGAACCTGCCTCACTCTCCTGAATAGCTGGGATTACAGACATCTACCATGGTACTTGGGTTTCTTTCTTTTTTTGAGCCATGGTCTCACTGTGTAGCCTAGGCTGGCCTAAAAACTTGCTTGTCCTCCTGCCTTAACCTACCAAGTGCTGGGGTTACAGGCATGTGCCATCACACCCAGGTACTAGAATATTTTATTTATAACTTTTCATCCAAAAAGTGATTCCTTCCTTCCTTCCTTCCTTTTCTTTTCTTTTCTTAAGTGCTAGGCAAGTGCTCTACCACTGACCTGCCCCTAAATTTTCATTGTTAATTTTTCAAAAAGCTTCAAGTTGATTTAATGCTGCAAATGAATTATACACACAAGAAATTTATACATTTTTTAACTGCAATAGTTAAAAAAACTATTAAAGTATTAAACTGTTAAAGTATTTTTAATGGTTTGCTTATAGTATTATAAAATTATTGTGTCATTTTGCTAAGTATCTATTTTTATTTTGGCAGAAAAATCAGAATACCCACCATTGCCTAAATGTCCCCTTTTCTGGACTCCTATGTCCCTCCAGCTATTACCTTCTTTTTCTCCTTCCCTTTGTGGTAGACATGTAAAGGAGTATTTCTCAAACTTTTTTTAGTCACAGGAACTCTGCATTCTTTGGGTTTTTTTGAGATAGAGTCTTGCTGTAGCCCAGGCTGGCCTCAAACTTGTATTGATCTACTGCCTCAGCCTCCCAAGTGCTGGGATTATAAATGTGTGCCACTATGGCTGGCATGCACTCTTGGAGGATTCCAAATAATTTTGTGTATGTGGATTACATCTATCTGTATTGACACTTTTAGAAATTAAATCCAAGAAATACTATTTATTAATTTGTTTAAAAGCAGTACTTATAAACCACTACATGTTAGCATACATTTCATTTTTATGGGGAAAAAAACCCCTTATATTTGGAGAAATTTTAAAAGAGTAGCATTTTTTCACATTTTGGAAATCTCTTCAGTGTCTGTCTATATCAATGCTATTTTTTGGTTTTGTTGTTTAAAATATGTGATAATAAGCAATATTAAATGTACATGGGAAAGCTCTAGATGAGAGGGAAAAGTTACCTATTTAAATATTTGAGAGATGGAGGGAGAAGTAAGAGGTTTATCTATTTTGGAAAATGGAAATTTCAGGGAATTTTGTCTAAATGCTGAGCATAAGCAGGAAGATGGGGCTTGTTTGAAATAGTTATTGAGAGCAGTTGTGGAGTGGACATAGTGTGGGCAAGGGGAGACTGAGTTAGTGGTAGGTGTGCTGGCAGAATCAAAGTGCCATGAAAGTGGTGAGCAGAGACCAGTACTGGAACCAGTCTGTCCAGTAGCATGATGTTCTCCAGTACAGTTTAGTTTTCTTTGTATTCAGTCTAAGTCAAAACAGATAAATGGTTTCTTCTAGACTGGGGGTTTTGCCAGGCAGTACTATGAAAAAGCAGATGGGCAGGGAAGTTTAGAATATTGAGAGGCATGTTTGTGAAATGATGTGGTGTGGAATCTTAAAGAAGGAAGGAAGTGAAGAAATGGAAGTGCTAATGAGTTAGTTCAGAGGTTGTTAAAGATTGGTCACTAAATGGACTGTAAGGCCCAAGGAGTCATAGGCCACATCTATTTTCTTCCCCATTGCATATTTAATGTTCTCTTGTATGTAGTAAGTACTAAATATATCTGACAAATGAAGGAATGCTGTTTGTACATTATTAATTTCTTTTCTCCTTGTAAATTCCTAAAAAGTATGTGTTTTTCTCAACTATTTAATGGTATGATGATTATTATAAATGACTTTTTTTGTTGTTGTTCTTTTCAGGCCAAATAGAATAATGAGACTTCGTTTCAATCATTTTGCTACAGAGTGCAGTTGGGACCATTTATATGTTTATGATGGGGACTCTATTTATGCACCACTAATTGCTGCCTTTAGGTAAGCTCAATCATATAAGTACTAGGTAATCATTATTTATTATCCAAATATAAGTTTATCTCTGGGATTGCATTCTTACTGGATTCACCTTTATTAGCACATAACACATTTATTTCATGGAATGGGAACTAGCCCTTGAGTCCTATCACTTGTGTGTTAGTCCTGACTTGGTTTTTGTAGCTATGAGGCATAGTGCTTGACCTCTCTTTTCAGTTTTTTGATCTATACAATTGTGATAATATTAAATTTACTTGTTCTTGATGATGTTGATGAAACTTACATTTTTAAGTTCTTTTGTGACTAATATAGTGAATAATATTTCTATGAGAAATTTAAACTAGAAACCATGTCCATGTTGTTCATGTGTGTTCCTCATTGCATAGGTTGTTAGGAATTATTTGTGTGTATGTCTGTATTTGTGTATATATATTATTGGGGTGAGGGAAACTTTTTGGAAGAATATACATAAACAGTGGATGCATGCTGAGAATGAGGAGCCTACCACTTATGGAGTGTGATTTTTTTTTTCTCAACAAGTACGTCTGCCTTGTTGTTGTTGTTAGGTGCCGTCGAGTCGGTATCCGACTCATAGCGACCCTCGTAGGGTTTTCAATGGCTGACTGTTTTGGGATTGCCTTGGAAGTGGATTGCCAGGCCCTTCTCCCATTTTTGGGGTGCTGGGAATTGAACTCGGGGCCTCAGAGACTGCAGCGCAGCGCTCTACCCACTGAGCTAAATCCCAGCCCATACGTCTACCTTAGTTAAATAAAAAAAATTTCACCAACTACATGGGGTATTCTGAATTATTTTGATATTTTTATTTTTATTAACAGTAAGTAGTAGTGTTATTTATTATGTTTTTGACCACCTGGGGATTCAAAATGGTGTATTTTTCTTCATTTTACATGATAGAGTATTTTAAAATATATTTTTCTAAAATTTATATCCCTGTAGGAATTGTAGCTGTCAGTTTTTCATCTTCAACTGACTTTCTAGATTGCTATCCTTCAAATATTTTATTTCCTTGACTTTAAAAAGAAATCAGACCAACAAATATTTTTTATGTTCCTCACTTAGGGCTACTTTGGTTGATGTCCCACATGGGTGAGGGAGGTAGTAAGCAGTACATGAGAAGCCAAGAGGCAGGAGACTGGGGACTATTGTGCCTTTGTACTTCTCTACTTCTTTTGCGCCTGCAGCTGTAGTCCTGTGGCATCCGATCCCGTCAGATCTCGGAAGCTAAGCAGGGTCGGGCCTGGTTAGTACCTGGATGGGAGACCGCTTGGGAACACCAGAAGCTGTAGGCTTGGGAGAAGGACCTGGCAACCCCCTCCCAAAAATCAGTCTGCCATTGAAAACCCTATGAACAGCAGAGAAGTGCTGACAATAGTATTTCCCCTGTTGTACAGAGGGTCGCTATGAGTCGGATACCGACTCGATGGCACCTAACAACAACAACTTCTTTTGCATAGAAAACTCTCCCAAGATATCCTTTAACTGAGAACAAAGGCCATTTTCTAGGACTTGAAATTTCACTTGCAGGGCCAAAAGAGCAGGCCATGGGCAGGCCATGGTAAGCATTTAAAATGACATTCACCAAGTGTTGGGCATGTACATCTTTATGCTAGCATTATACATACCTTGTATTATAGCAAGAAGCACCCCAATCTTTAACAGAAGCAAAACACTAAGTATCTTGTTATCATGATATTACTTGTTGAGGATTCACTTGTTACGATATTCCATTAATTAGAGTTCTTGGAGATCCTATCATGTACCAGGCATTTTGAATCAGCTTGCCAGTAGCCCGTGTAGGAATATGTGTCAAGGAGGTGTGCCTAATTTCATGGTTTGCCTGGACTGTGTATTTGGTGAGTGGATATACAAATTTCATATCACCAATAACAAAACCAAGTAGAAGGCTGTGATTGTTCTTATCTGTGGCATTTGAAAGAAGCCAAAATATATGTACAGAGTTGGCTACCTGGTGATGTAAATTAATGTACTGATTATATTGAAATTTAACTTATGACATATTTGAGTATGAATTTCCTAAAATTATAGTGAGAAAATATGTAAAAATTGAAATGTACCTGGAACATAAAACCCTTAAAGCACCAACATGCAAAACAATTTGAAAACTGCAGCTCTCCCTACTGCCTTTTTTTTCTCAGTGCTGGAACCCAGAGCCTTGCGCATGCTAGGGAAGTGCTCTACAATCCCCAACTGAAAAATGCTATCCTTAAAAAATTAAAAAATGAGCCAGGGTCTGTGGTACACATCTGTAATCCCAGCAGTTTGGGAGGCGGAGGCAGGAGGATTGCAAGTTTGAGACCAGAGGCAGTCTGTGTAACTTAGCAAGACCCTGTCTCAAAAAAGTAAAAAAAAATGGGGTGGGGGTGCAGCTCAGTGGTCCAGCACTTGCAAAGCATGTAAGTGCGAGGCCCTGGGTTCAACCCCCAGTACCGCACCAAAAAAAAAAAAAATTAAATTAAATTAAAATTAAAAAACAAAAATAAATCCCTACTGTCATAGGCCAGAGTTGTGCTGTTACAAAATGCTTTGCTCGGGAGTAGTGTTGGTGGGCCAGGAGCACTGGGAAGAGCAAATCTACCCAGAGGTGATTTGCTTGAAAGTGGAGAAAACCTAGCAGCAGCTGGTTCAGCCAGGATGGATAATAATAAAGAAAAGACGAGCTAAACAGGATTTGGACGATGTACCCTTTTAACTTCAGTTCTACCCATTTGTCTATGAGAACTTGAATAGGTCATTCAAGTGCTTTAGACCTTAGCTTCTAACACCTAAAATGAGGATGATGTACTATGTTACTTTAATCCATGTTCTCTCTGGCTTTATTGTAAACTATGAAGTTTAATTTGACTTTAAGCTAGTTTATCAGAATTATCTTTTATGTATTGGATTTCTAAATAAAATCAGTTTAATAGAATTCTGTTACCAGGTAAATGTGAGAACCACATTATCTTTAAGACTCTTCCAGCTCTCCAACGTTATGATTTTGTGGTGCACTCAACACATGCATTGAGTGGGCACAGCGGCACATGCCTGTAATCCTAGCATGCTGGAGGCAGAGCAGGAAGATCACAAGTTCAAGGCTACCCTGGACTACATAGGGAGTGCAAGGCCAGCTTGGGATACATATCAAGTTCCTGTCTCAAACAAAAACAAAATCAAAACCAATAGATGCATGTACAGAGCACCTTGTGAAGCAGGTACTCTTGGTAGAGTCTGTTGGTAGGAAGATGCAGGAGTGGTAATGGTGATGGTACAGGGGAGTGGTTTTCCTCCCTGAGAACGTTCTTCAAAAGGACACTTTTTCTAAGTGAGCATGGTGGTGCACAACTGTAATCTTAGCACTTGGGAGACTGAAGCAAGAGGATTGCAAGTTTGAGGCTAGCTTAGGCTGCCATAGGGATACCCTGTTTTTAAAAAATGACAAAAGAACACTATTTCTTTTATCATTATTAGGTTTTTTAAAAAGTCATATATTAGTCAAGTATGGTGGGTCATGCCTGTATTCCCAGCAACTCAGGAGGCAGAGGCAGGAGAATCACAGATTTAAGGCCAGAGGCAGCCTGTGTAATTTAGCGAGATACTGTCTCAAGGTAAAAAATAAAAATTGGGCTTGGAGTACAGTTCAGTGATGGAACATTTGCAAAGTATGTGTGAGGTCCTGGGTCTAACCTTCAAGTACTCCCCCCCCCCCAAAAAAAAAAGAAAGAAAAAATAAAGTCATATATTGATGAGGCTGTTGTTAGACTGTGATAATAGAAGAATCCTTATAAAAGTGGGGTCATTCTGTCCAGCACCCAGTTGAAACTGTGGTCAGATCATGACCAATTTAGAGGAGATAGCCAAAGGCAGGCACCTCTGTCATGTTCTTGGACCCTTCTTCACTAGTCAAAAGTATAGACCTTGTCTGGCCCTATCACCAGACTCTGACCCTTGCCTTTAAGAATCTGTGAAGTGGGCACAGTAGCACACACCTGTAATCCCAGCAATTCAGGAGGCAGAGGCAAGAGAATTGCAAGTTTAAGGCCAGAGGTACCTGGCTCAATTTAGGTAGACTCTGTCTCAAAAAATAAAAAAAGGGGTGCAGCTCAGTGATAGAGTGCTTGCAAAGTATGCTCAAGGCCCTAGGTTCAACCCTACAGTATCAGGAAATAAAAAAATCTGTCAGTCTATGTCTTTCAGCCCTTGAGGAAACAAGCATGTCAAATTGAGGATTACTAGTTGTGATGGCTAATCTTAATTGTCAACTTGATTGGTTTGAGAAGCACCTAGGAGAGCTGGGCGTGGTGGCATGACTGTAATCCCAGTGACTGAAGAGGCAGAGGCAGTCAAATAGCGAGTTTGAGGCCAGAGACAGCCTATATAACTTAGGGAGCCCCTGTCTCAAGATAAAAAGTAAAAAGTGAGTCAGGGCAGCAACTCAGTGGTAGAAAATGGGTGTGAAGGCCTCGTTCAACCCTTAAGTACCACACAAAAAAAAAAAAAAAGGCTAGTAGATTAGTAAACCACACCTCTGGGTGTGTCTGAGGGCATTTCCAGAGAGTATGAACTAAGGGAGTAAGAACCACCTTGAATAGAGAGGGCTCCATCCCATAAACTAGACGCCAGTGGAATAAAAGGGGAAAAAAGAAGAGCCTGGTCACATAGGCATTCTGTCTCTCTGCTTCCTGGCTGCCATGAGGTAAGGAACTTTGCTCTGCCATGTCTTCCCTACCATGATGGACTGAAACCTCTGAATAAAATAAATCCTTCCTCCCTTAAGTTGTTTCTGTCAGATATTTTGTCACAGTGATGAAAAGTCTAACACAGTAAACTTACATAGTATAGTTGGTAAAGTCAAGTTATATCCCAGATGTGTTTGGAGAGCTCATGTTTATATGAGACAATTATGCTGGATTTCACAGCTATGAAGAAAATATCTATTTCTGTGACTTTTAAAAATGGTTCTAGGCTGGGCATGGTGGCTCTTGCCTGTAGGCCTAGTGACTTGGGAGTCTGAGGCAGGAAGATCACAAGTTAGACGCCAGAGGCAGCCTGCGTAACTTAGTGAGATGCTGTCTCAGAATAAAACGTGAAAAAATGGGCTGAGGGCACAACTCAGTGGTAGAGTGCTTGTAAATCATGGGTGAGGCCCTGGGTTCAACCTCCTAATGCCACCACACTCACACACACAAAAAAGATTTTAAACGATGATGATGTGTGTTTAAAATATAAAATTATGAACAACCTTAGGGAGGCAGTTCTTGATTTGTTCAGGTTACACAACTGCCTGAAGCCTAGGCTGTACCTGCGTTCACTGACTGACATAAGGGCAGAGATAGGGAGTGGGAAGAAGCTCAGGGTGACAGCAACCCCACACTTTCCATTGTCTTGTGTGCTGAGAGAGGCTGTGTATGTATTCATTTACTCTGTTAAAGATCATTTTTGTCATAAACCAGTTGTTTTGTTTTCATATGGGGAGAATTCCAACATTCCAAAAACTGTCACGATTTTAAAAATTTATTTATTTATTTACTTTTTTTTTGTATTTAGACAGGGTCTTATTGTGTAACCCAAGCTAGCTTTGAGCTCATGATCCTCCTGCTTCCACTTCCAGAGTGCTAGGATTATATGCCTGGACTACCATACCCAACCCACATTCAAGTTTTTGAAGTGAATAGAAGCTAATGTGTAAGGTTGTCCTTCAGTGGGGAAGCCGATCCACTTTCACCAACATCATGTACTTATAGTTGGTAAAGTTATCCATCCTATATATTTAAATGTTCCCTCCATTAGAAGAAGACCATTAGCCATTACTTATTGAGCACCTACTAGTGAGGCGCTGTATAAGCACTCTATTTACTCTACCATTTTGAACCTTATTACATCATTGTGAGCTAGACAGTGTTTCTTTCATTGTGCATTTGAGGAAATTGAGGATTAGAGATGACAGGGACATGCCCAAGCATGTGGAGCAAGGGTTAGAGCTCATGTCTGTGGATGAAAATCATGCTAATATAACAGAGTGCAGGATCTCCCACATGTGACTGAAGTCACCAATTCTTCCCTGGACCTGTATTGCTTGTATGAAGATTGCTTTTGACAAACCTGGTCTTGCTAGTATACAACCCTTCAACATTTTAAGAGACTCTGGTACAGATGGAGCATCCCTAATCCGAAAATCTGAAATCTGAAATACTATAAAATCTGAAACTTTCTGAGTGCTGATGTGATGCTGCAAGTAGAAAACTCCACTCCATGAAACCTTGTTTCATGTACAAAATTATTAAAGATAGTATATAAAACTACTCTCAGTCTATGTGGAGTATATATGAAATATAAGATTTTATGTTTTGACTTGGGTCTCATCTCCAAGATATCTCATTGTGTATATGCAAATATCCCCAAATCTGAAAAAAATCTGAAATTTGAAACACATTTGTTCTTAAGCATTCAGATAAAAGATATTCAACCTCTATATAAAACTGGTGAAAGGATAAGGATGAAGTCTCCATTTAGGTCTCTGATCAAATGTCAAAGGGCCCTTCCCTCATAGCCTTTCTAAAGCAGCATCTTCTGTTCTTTTCCTCTGCACTGTTCCCCTTCATGGCATTATCTCTGCCTGGTGTTTATACACACATCTGTGTGTGTGGATGTGTCCAGGCTTATTTGTTTCTCTAATTGAACTCTATGAAGGCACAAACATTATCTCATTCACTGTTGTATTCCTGGTACCTAGAACAGTGCCTTGAATGTTGTAAGTGCTTAGTAAGTATTTGCTAATTGAAAGCATAGTAGAAAATGCGTCAGTGTTTTGTGAGCCCTGGAGCACCATCACAGTTTTAGGATTCCTAGATTTCTGTCTTCATGTTAAAAATTAAGGGCTGTGGTATGGCTCAGTGGTAGAGCGTTTGCCTAACTAGTATGCATGAGGCACTGAGTTCAATTCCCACTACCACAAAACAAACAAAAAGTTAAATGAATAGCCCATCTCCTCTTCATCTTCATTCCATGCTTATGTACTCTTCCAGTCACTTTTATATGCATTTATATAAGTTCATGAAAATGTACATTTAGAATAGGCCTATTGTGTTCCGGTCAGAGTTTGCTCCACAAATCAAATTGCTTTGATGAGCTCCTTGTAATTCCTGCAGACCTACAGATATGTGATGACTAGTTCAGCCAGTTCCCCAGGGATGAGTAATTAGGTGCTTTTCAACCTGTTGCCATGTGAATTGTGCTGCAGTTAGGATTCTTGTATGTTTGTCTTTGTGTACATGAACAAATATTTCATGAGTGAGCCTTGAAGATGATCATTGCCCTGAAGTGTGAGTTTACGTGGTATGTTTATGAATGCAAGGAGCTGGGGATGAGTGAGTGAAGGGGAGAGAGTAATAGGAGACAAAATGTTTCTTCATTGGGTGGAGTTGTGCATGTGGAGTAGATTAAATGGGACCTGGTAAGGATCTAGGCTTTGACTGAATGTGATGGTGGTGGTGAATTGATAATGAAGCAAAAGTCATGAGTATATAAAGAAATGTAAATTGCATGTAGACAGAAAAAATGATTAACCTCAGAAGTATAAAAGAAGGCAAAACCACAAGAAAAGTTACTTTTTACTTATGAAATTAGCAAAACTAAAATAGTAATCCTCTTTGTGGTAAAAGATAATATTCCTTATCACAGGGTGAGGTGGGGTAGACCTTTTCATTTTGTACTGATAGGATTTCAAGTTAACATCTCTTCTGGAAAATAAATTGGTATTATGGATCAAGAATCTTGAAAATGATATTTAGACTCTTTGACTCAGGAGTTATTTTCCTCACCTGGATTTATTAGCACCTAAACTATTTATTTAGAATGTTATATGCTGTGGTCTGGGTCCTAGGGAGAGCCTAGGGAGGTTTTAGTGACAGGGAATGCTTAGGGTATATTATTTGTAAAATGGGATACCAAACAGACAAAGAAAAATGTGTTAGAATGCTAATAGTGTTGAGATTTTTGGTTCATTTAGCTTCTTTATATAAAAATACTTTTCTTTCAGTTGTACACATTTGGTATTCATAACTCATAAAGTTTTTATTTTAAGTGATTGTAGAGATTTAGGAGCATTATAAAAACAGGGTGGCTCTGTGTATTGCTCACAGGAATTTGCCCCTTTGCATAGATGGATGTTTTAAATTACCAAGATGAGTTCTAGTTTTGGATTTGTAGCTGCCACAGTTTGATGTGTCTATGATTGTGCTTCCCCCATAAGAAATGTGTTTCTTTTTCAGTGGCCTCATTGTTCCTGAGAGAGATGGCAATGAGACTGTCCCCGAGGTGGTTGCCACTTCAGGTTTTGCCCTGCTGCATTTTTTTAGTGATGCTGCTTATAATTTGACTGGATTTAATATCACTTACAAGTAAGATATTTAAATCTAATTTTTGTGATTTTGTTCAGAAGTCTATGTTTTAATAATAATAACTAACATATTGAGGGTTTATAGGGTGCCAGGTTTTGCACTAAGCAGTTTGCATGGATTTTCTCATTTAAAGTTCTTTTAAAAAAGTCAGTGAGGTGCAGGCACTGTTTTTTTCCTCATTTTATAATTGAGGAAAATGCTGCCAAAAGAGTAAATAAATTGCCAGTATATTTGTTGGGACTACAGTTTCAACCCAGTCCTTGCTGCTATTGAGCTTCTCCTGGAAGGAAAGGGACATTTTCCTACTAATGGATAAAAACATCAGGAGTTTTTGGTAAGTACAATTTAACAAATACTAGCAGTTGTCATATACTTTGTGGTAGAAGAAAATCTATACAGTGGTACCTTGATACTCATACTGCTCCGTGTTTGACTATTTTGGTCTTTGACCAATATTTTTGAGAGAATTTCTGATTTGGTGCTTGACTACTTGCTCAGCATTTGATCACTGTGCTAAAACCTGTATAAGACACTACACTTACCGGTGACCCTCCAGGTGAAACAAAGAGGGAAGTGTTACTTTGCACATCAATTTCAAGCAGTAAAGACCTGACCTGGTGCTGTGTTCACCATCTTTGGTTTTCTTTTTCTGTATTTATACATATGTATACCATATGGTCATCACGGCACCCAGGAAACTTTCTAGCACTAAAAGTAAAGGAAATAGGAAAAGAGTAAGAACAACAATTGGATCAAAAAAAGAACTTATTATGAAGTATATGAGTGACATAGGGCTGGGGTTTAACTTAGTTGAGTGCTGCTCTGCACTCTGTTGAGGCCCTGGGGTCAATCCCCAGCACCGCAAAAATGAGAGAAGGACATGACAATCCACTCATGAAGCAATCCTGAAACAGTCAGCCATTGAAAATCCTATGAGGGTCACTATGAGTCGGAACCAACTCAGTGGCACCTAAGAACAACAACAACATGTGAGTGACATACATGTGTCAGAATTAGCCATTCAGTATAGTGCCAGAACCACTAAATACATTTACATTATTTTTCATGGGAAAAAAGTGTTTGGCACTTGAACTGATTGGCATTCAACCAGCCTTCCAGATGGATTGTGGTCAAGTGCAGAGGTACCGCCAAACTTTTAAAGTATTATGGTAGCCCATTTATACTCCTCTTTTCAAAATCTGAATTATGTTATTTCAAAGTGCTGTTAATTCAGTTATGTTAAATCATGTAATACACAGTTGAATGCACTTATTAAGTTAAACTTGCCCTCCTCCTTCAGTTTGAAATAGAGTAAATTTACTAAAGAATTTTAAATATACCAGTCTAGCCAGCCATGGTGGCGCACTACTGTAATCCCAGCAATTTGAGAAGCGGAGGAAGGAGGATGTTGAGTTCGAGGCCAGAGGCAGCCTGCCTAACTTAGTGAGACCTTGACTCAAAATAAAAAATAAAAAACAGGCTGAAGGTGCAACCCAGTAACAGAGCACTTGCAAAAGTATGTGCAAGGCTGAGTTTAACTCCCAAGTACCAGTAAATAAAACACACACACACTCACATACTCACACTCTCACTCACTCACATACCCCAAACTGGTCAATAATTTTTTGTTTTTCCAGCACTGGGGGTTCAACTCAAAGCCTCAAGCGGGGTAGGTCAGTGCTCTGCCACTTAGCTGCACTCCCAGCCATTTTTATACTTTTTATTTTGAGACAGGGTCTCACTAAGTTGCTAAGCTTCTTCTGGCCTAGAATTTGTAATCTTTTTGCATCAGCCTCCTGAGTTGCTGGGATTACAAGTGTGTGCCACAGAGCCTGGCTCCTGGGCGTTAATCTTAAATTCTACAATTTTCAGATTATCCAGAGGGATATGTACCATGATTGTATTGTTGGCAATTTGTTTTATACCTTTCCCTACCTCATTTGTAAGCACGAATTCAGCAATTTTGTAACATTAACACTAGAGGGCTGTCAAGAATTTGTTCATCTTTCCCACCCTTGAAAAGCCAAATCTGCACAATATTTTACAAATCTCTTCTCTCTTTGTAACTTCTTTTAACTTTATGAGTTGTATATTCTTACCTTGTCCATTTGAGAATTCAGAGGGTTGATTTGATTTCATTACTTGTACCTTAGGTTGTAGCTATGAAATGTTGAGTGACCTCACTTGTGTTGAGTAGTAAGTACTGCAGTTATGCTCCCGAATAAACTGAAGAAACACATCTTTAAACGTTAGGTAGGAGGAAGTTCTGCTAAATTAATTGAAGTATTGCTTTTATTGACCTGGTTTTCCTCACTGTCTTTGTAGTTTTGACATGTGTCCGAATAATTGCTCAGGCCGAGGAGAATGTAAGACCAGTAACAGCAGCAACACTGTTGAGTGTGAATGTTCTGAAAACTGGAAAGGTGAATCATGTGACATTCCTCACTGTACAAACAACTGTGGTTTTCCTCATCAAGGCATCTGCAATTCAAGTGACATCAGAGGCTGCTCTTGCTTCTCTGAGTGGCAGGGTATGAGCTTCTTTCCATTTTGCTTTCAACTCACAGAATGTTCCCAGTTTAATAAATTGTAACAGACTTTATTCTTACTAGCTACATAATCAATCAAATATCAGGTGGCATTTAAGCTTTCACATTCCTTTAACTAGCTTAAGATCCTTCAATTTTGGCTGGGCGTGGTGGTGCACGCCTGTAATCTCAGCGGCTCGGGAGGCGGGAGGCGGAGGCGGGAGGATCGCAAGTTCGAGACCAGAGGCAGTCTGCGTAATTTAGCGAGACCCTGTCTCAAAAAGTAAAAAAAAAAAATGGGCTGAGGTGCAGCTCAGTGGTCCAGCACTTGCAGGGCATGTAGGCGTGAGGCCCTGGGTTCAACCCCGAGTATCGCAAAAAAAAAAAAAAAAAAAGATCTTTCAATTTCATACATATGTGGTTTTGGTCTCCTTAGAATTGTGGAGGAGTCTGACATCTTTGTAACTCATTCACAGAAGTTGGAGAACTTGGTCTGAGCTATAAGGGGAGGTAGTAGAGAACCAATCTGGAAGATGGACAAGAGCTCACAATAATGCTATTTCCGCTGAAATTTTCTATAAATTCAGAGGAAATTGGGGTCAGTTATACATGAGAATCCAAAGGCAGTCCCCTAATGGCATTATCTACAGAAATAGACTATTAAAGGAGCCTTAGGGGATTCTTTTAAGTGGTAAGTAAGTAAATAGTTGTTATTGATTTATTGATTTTTTTTTTCTTTTTTTTTTTTTTTTCCGTTCTTGGGGATTGAATCCAGGACCTTGCACATACATTGTAAGTGCTCTGCCACTGGGCTACAATTCCCCAGCCCATTTTTTATCTTGAGTGCAAGTCTCACTAAGTTACACAGCCTGCCTCTGGTCTCAAACTCGCAGTCCTCCTGTCTCCACCTCCTGAGTTGCTGGGACTATAGTTGTGAGCCACTGTGCCCAGCTGATTTAATTTTCTTTGTATTCTTACCTCTTCCTCAGAGGCTTTTTATTTTGAATGGAGATATGTTTATTTAAATTCATCGGCTTATTGAGTTTGGCTGGTATTGAGGAGTTAATATTTGGAGTATTTGAGTACTTTCCACCTTGCAAATGTTGCAGCAGAGGCCAAACTTCCTAAGAGTGGAGTCTGTCTCTTACATCTGTTAAGTTTCTGGCTTTATCAGGAGATGGATAGTTTTTATTATTACTCACAGGTCTGTTGTTACATTTTAGCCCTAAAATTTTCATTGTAATTAATAATTCCTTTGTGTAGTCTTGCCCCTGAGAGCTGCTTAAGCAAGTTTTTCATTACTGAAAAAGCCTAACCTGGTTATGGCCAAGTTATTACAAAATACATGATTTTCAATTTTATTATGGATTATCTTTGGTCAATATCTTGAGTAAATTAAAAACACAAAGAGATTTGGTTGACATTTAAATGCTAAAGGAAACACTACGTATGCTTTAAATATTTGTTACATTTAGATGATTAAAACTTGAAATACAATAAGCTTTCAAGTTGCATTTTGTGAAGCTAATTTATTCTGTTTTATTAGGTCCCGGATGTTCAATTCCTGTGCCAGCTAACCAGTCCTTTTGGACTCAAGAGGAATATTCTAACATAAAGCTCCCCAGAGCCTCTCATAAAGCAGTGGTCAATGGAAATATAATGTGGGTTGTTGGAGGATATATGTTTAACCACTCAGATTACAACATGGTTCTAGCGTAAGTTGTTTTAAACATTTTTGTAAGAAGTTTAGTTTTTCGTTTTCAAAATTTATGAAATACAAATAAGCAAAAAGAAAAATCATCAGTAGTTCTATTATATGAGAAAAATCTCTGTTAATATTTTGGTAGTTGTCTTCCAGACTGTTTTGATATATGCTGAGTTTTTGAAAGTGAGAGCCATAAAAAATACATTGTCATGATAAGAATAATTTGTCTTTTTGAGGTACTTTCTTTGATATTTTGCTTTAGTTGTCTATAGTAGGTTATGTAAGTAGAGGATTACTTTATTTTTTAATTTAATAATTATTTCATATGTCAAGTGGTTTGAATGTATAGTTTACTTGTGGAAATTGTGCCTTTGTCCAATACTTCCCAGAGTTCAAGGTCTATTTGCTCATCTCATGCTGCACATTTTGAAGGGACACTATATGTTATCACAATGGAATTACATACAGAAATTGACTTTTAGAAGAAATTTGTGAACAGTTACTCATGCTGATTTTGTGGGCTGGGAATTTTTTCTAGACATTTTCTATTAAAGAAGAATATAAAACACTAGCATCTGTTCCTAAAGCGACTCTGGAAACATGGCAGTGATGGTATAGTGTTTGAATCCCCTGAAATATAGTCATTAGAACACAGAGAACAAGTAGGATAGCAAAATAAAAATCCTGCAAGCACCATTTATAACAAATCTTGGTCCAAAGGTATCCTCATGAACAGGAGGGGCTGAACCACTGGTAGCTGCAGGGCCAATGTGGTATCAGCTTCTGCAGAGGAGTGAGAAAGGGGAGCAGTGGGAAACTGGTAAGATCTGGGATGGCTGGGATGCACACACTCAACAGCACAGCAATTTAAAAACAGCTGCTGGAACTGGAAAGTTCTGCGTATTCCAGTGGCAGGGTGAGCTCACAGGATCCACAGTAGGATTTGAAGGGGCGGGAGTAGTTTGTGCCTTATTGCTTTCCAAATGAACCAACCAAAGTTTCTTTGCAGGAGAAAGGTCCACACCGAGAAGAAACTCTGGGAATAGAATTGAAATTGGACACGAAAGGGACAGTAGACACAAAGTAAAAGAAAGTTCATATAACAGTCAGAAAGGAACAGAGCCAGGAGGTCTCAACAAGTAAGCTGGTGTCTGTCAAAAGACTACTCTGCGATAACAGAAGAGTGAGATCAAGAGCTAAAAGCTAGCCTCGCCACCCCTGTAAAAAGTTCAGGGAGAGGCAGTTTTACTTAAAATTATCAAAGTTAACCCTCACAGAAAGTTCTTACAAGGAAAAAGAGAATAAGGAATAAAATAAGCCCCTTATCACACAAAAGCATTAAAAATAGAAATATATACTCATAAAACTGGTGGAAATTATAACTCAGTATTCCAAAACAAGCTTAAAAACAACAAGAAAATGAGGCACAGTATGAAAAAACAGTTGAACCAGAACTAGAAAAATTCAGAAGTGAGATGATAGAAGCTAAGAATTTTAAAAATCTAAAAATAATTTCAACTGGGTGTGGTGGTGCAGGCCTGTAATCTTAGCAACTTGGGTGGATGTGCCAAGAGGATCGCAAGTTCGAGGGCAGAGGCAGCTTATATAACTCAGCAAGACCTTCACTCAAAATAATAAAAATTTAAGAAAATTAAATAAGTGGGCTGGGGGAGCAGTGCAGTGGTAGAGCACTTGCAAAGGTTGTGCAAAGCCCCTGAGTTCAACTCCTAAGTACCACCAAAAAAAAAAAAAAATCAGAATTGGAGACAAACGTAGAAGGATACAGGGTAAATAAATACAATAGGTACTGTCAGAAATGAAATGTGAATAGAGAAAATTTTTTTATGTGTATGGCACTGGGGATTGAACCCAGGGATTTGTGCATGCTAGATACATGCTCTACCCCTGAGCTACACATTTGGCCCCAGACATTTTTTTAATTATAAAGAATTCAAATTCACTTTTCCCAATTTTTTTGGTAAGTTCAGTTAAAAACCCTGGATACTATATATAAAACAAACATGAGAAAACTGAGAAGTAGAGAAAAGATGTCAGTCTAGCTAGAGACTCCAGGGCACAACAACTAATATGGTCACGAGTGCTGAGGGTTTTCTTTTTTCCTGTGTGTCTCAGACTTGCTGTTGAAGAAATTGGCAATTGGGAAATACTGACAGGTGCAAACTGAAAAATCCCCAAGAAAAGGTCTGGGGATGTAGCTCAGTGGTAGAATGCCTGCCTAGCATGCACAAGGCCTTGGGTTCAATCTCTAGAACCTCAGAACAAACAAACAAAAACCAGCCTCAAGAAACCTTGTTCTCTTATTAGGCCAAGGACCAGGAAAGAGACCACCTGGCAAGACAAACCTTTCAATAGTAATTTCTTCAGTCAAACAGCACAGAAATCAGGCTCTGCCTCCACATATGCCAGCAAACTCTTTTAAGTAGAGAACCTAGATGTTTACCCTTTCCAAGATGTCGGACGGTACCCTGACTGTCCCATCAGGATTAGTGTCAGAGAAGACCAAATAGGGAACTGAGATTTTCATCTCTACCAGACAGTAAAATGGCTCCTTCACTCCTGCAACTTCAGTGGTTACCATATGGGAACCTGGACTTGTACTCCCATCTGTTAGTAATGGCAGGAACTAGTTGACCTCCCCATCCCACTGGGTGGTGTCAGAGGAGACTTGCTATAACAGAAGACTTAAATACAATCCAGAGACTCAAGACATGGTACATAAGAAGTTCAGAATTCAATTGAAAGTCATTTGTCATGCTAAGATCTAGGAAAGTCTCAACTGGAATGAGAAAAGGCAATCAAGAGACACTGACACTGGGACCACACACATTAGAATTATCTGACAAGGATTTTTAGGGCAGCCATCATATATAAAGACATATGATGATTTAAAGAAAAATTAAAAGGAAGTTATAAAACAAAAAGCAACCAAGACCAAAATCCCAGTGGATGTGTCAACAGCAGAATGGAGGAGGCAGAGGAAACAATCAGTGAACTTAGAGCAATAGAAAGTCTATAATCTGAACCTCACAAAAGAAATTTAAAAATTTTAGAAATGAACAGAATCTTAGAGACCTGTGGGACTATACCAAAAAAAGTTTAAAAAATGTTTGCCCCTAGAGGCATCCTAGAAGAAGAGGACGTGTCTGGTAAAGTATTTGAAGAAACAATAACTGATATTTTCCCAGACTTGGCAAAAGACAAAAGCTTATATATTGAACAGTCTTGACGAAATCCAAGTAGCATAAACACAAAGAAACAGTTGCCAACACACACCAGAGTCAAACTTCTGAAAACTAAAGACGAACAAAAATTGAAATCATTGAGAGAGAAATGACACCTGATTTATAGTGACAAAATAATTCAACTGACAATAGACTTCTCAGCCAAAACCATGGATGCCAGAAGGAAATGGCAGAGTATTCTCTAAGGGCTGAAAGAAAAGAGCATAGTTTGAGTCAACCTTGGATTCTATGTCCAATGAAAATACCTTTTAGGAAAGAGGAAGAAATCAAGACATTCTTGGATGAAGAAACACAGGGATAATTTTGTTACCAAAAGAATAAATAATGATAATAACAATCATGATAATAAAAAGAAAGGTCTGTAAATAGGAAACGATAATAGAAGGAATCTTGGAACTTAGAAAGAGGACAGAAAATAAAAAGAGCACAAATGCTGGTAAATGCAGTGAATTTTCTTTCCCTTTTCCTGATTTTTAAGAATTAAACTTATTGCCTGAAACAAATATAGCAAAATAACCTTTTGGAACTTAGAAGAATAACTTACAAAAAAATTGTGAATGGTATTTGGAAAATGCACTGAACTGTTGCTGCTGTGCACCCCAGCCTGGCCTCAAACTTGCGATCATCCTGCCTCAGCTTTCCGAATGCTGGGATTCCAGGCATGTATCACCAGGTCTGGCTTGTTGTTGTTTTCAGTAGGAGTTTTATTCCACTTAGTTGGTCAAATTTCTAAGACTATTTCTTATCTGTAAAATGAGACATAGTGAGATGAGGAGTGGAGTTCTTAATACCTAAAGTTCCTTTTCTGGCTTAATTTTAGTAATCTTATAGCAAAACTATGACCCACACCTCCAAAAAAGTTTGAAAATTAGAGGGAACTTGTACTACATTTATTTAATATTCTCCATTTACAAAAGGACTTGAAAGTGATTTCATGTTTCCTGTATATGCTCTTCTTAGTAAATCCATACATCCTGTCATGAAATACAAACATGGTGTAAGAAAATAAGCTTTCTCTAAAAGACCATCACTTTCACTGCTAATCATGCTAAATCTTCAAACTGGATATTCTGAATCATTTTAGATGTCTTGTTCTTAATCCTAGTTATATCACCTTTTCCCTGGCTGCTCAGTCAAGCTTAGATCTTAAAGTTATCCTTTGAGTCCCTTTTTACTTATTTACCCTGCGGTCAGTAAGTCACCAAGGCCAATAGATGTACTTTCAAAATGTCTGTCAAGTATAACTTGGTCTAATCTCTGTTCCCATTGCTGCTATGTTAGTTCAAGCCCTTAAATTTCTGATGAGACCCCTGCAATGGTCAACTGAGGTTATTCTTCCACTAGGTTCTCTTCTTTGTCTACCACAGAGTCAGATTACTTTCTTTTCCTGGAACACAAATGGTTTCCTTAATATGAATTTAAACTCTTATTTCAGTTTTTTTGTACATGGATTTGAAGAAGTTTCATGTTTTTCTTCAATAGAGTTGTCTGCCGGCACTTGCAGTGGCACAAGTAGCACACAGAGATCTTGCAGAAGATTAGGTCCATACAGAGCTGCTCCTGCACACTTGCCTTTTCCCATTGGGGAAAGACAGCTGTCAGTCTTTGCCTTCTCTTTGCTGGACAACCCACAGAGAGCCCCCATAGTTATTCAGGGGCTGATCCTGTCTCTCCAGTCCACTTATGTCAAGTAAATCACTAGTATGGGCACCTCCCAGACTATGTCATTATCAGTAGCTGGAGCCCCTCCACAATCTCAATTCTAAGCATTCTACATTTCTGCCACCCCCTTCTGTGATGGACAGTGTTGTTGCTTCCCCCAAGTCCCTTTACATTTGCCTCACTTCTCTGAAGAATTCTCCCAGCAGAGTGGAGTTCTTATCCAGAATCACTTGGAAGGCTACACCTCTAGTAGATTGACTAATCACTCAGGGTTTCCTGGGACTCTCTTAGGCGTAGCACTGAGATGTCTTACATGCCAGGGAAACTCCTCAGTCCTGCATAAACTGGGATTGTTGGTTACCCTGTCCCCCAGCCAGTGGCTGACATGGAAGTACAAGAGCCTGCCTCTGCTTCTACATGGGAAACTGATGCCATTCTTACTCCAGAGCTCCCTCTGGGGTCAGTCCAGAGCTAGACCTCAGGCAAGACCACTTTTCTTAGCTTCTCCTTTGTATCTGAATATCTTACTTCCTGGCATGTGTGTCCTGAGAGCATTCCCTTGATTAATCACTTGCTCACCAGTTCTGTCTCAGGCTCTGTTTGTAGGGAGCCCAATCTGAGATACTTTCTAACCTTCCCAGATTTTTTTTTCAGTACCCCAACTCCAGTAATCTTTGACCCTGACCGAGGTCATTAATCCATTGATTCTGTCTCCCTCTCCCAGTTCTCTTGTTCAACAGTCAGACCGTCTTTTCACTTTTCAAATCTCCAGGACTTTTTCTCCTATTTTCATTCTTAGCTAATGGCTTTCCTTCTTGTTTCTATTTTGAAAGAAAAAGTTCATTAGAATAGGACTTCCACAAACTTCCACCTCCACACTCACCCTGTATCTGCATCTGTACTGATTTTTTTCTGTTTTCTCTTTCTGTGGATCAGTGCTAGTCACTATAAGTTTTGGTCATAATAAAAACATTGCCTTTACACTGTCACGTCACTTAGCCACATATGGCTATCAAGCACTTGAAATGTGGCTGGTGTGACTGAGGAGCTGCAGGTTTATTATCCTTTTAGTCCTCATTTTACTTGATCTTAGACTTCCCATCCATGTACTAACCAGGCCTGACTCTGCTTAGCTTCTGAGATGAGATCAGATCAGATGTGTTCAGGGTGGCATGCTATAGACATCTACTAGATCTTATACTGACCTTTGATATGGCCAATCCCTCCCTCCTATTTAAACACTTTCAGCTGTCTTCCAGGATGCCATATTTTCTTGATATTTTTTCTAATCACATATTCCTTTTCAGGCTCCTTATCTGTTTTCTTCAACTGACTGGTTTCTGAATGATGGTGCACCCATGGCTCAGCCCTTGATTTGCTTCTGGCTGTATATTCACTCTCTTGGTGATCTCATGTAAAATCTTGGACTTTAGGTTAGTGAATCCCAAATTTATATTTGCAGCTTAGACTTTTCATCTGAACTCATGTCTCCATCTCTTTAATTGACACCTCAATCTTTTGTCTGTCTAATAGGAGTATGTCCCCATCTCTGTTAATGACCACTCCTTCTGTTTACTTCATCCAAAAAATCTTGGCATCTTCTTTGACTTCTTACTTTTTCACATCTCATATTGACATGTGTATTAGTTATTGAGTGTTGCATGATGAATTATCAGCATCTCACATTTAATATTTGAGAGATTCTGTTGGTCAGGAGTCTGGATTTTGTGCACTCAAGGTGTCAGGTGGCCTGCATTCTCTTGTAGAGGCTCCACTGAGGAAGAATTCACTTCCAAGCTAATTTAGATTGCTGGCACAATTTCCTACAGTTGTAGGACCAAGGGTCCCAACTTCCTGTTGCCTATTGGCTGGAAGTAACCCTCAACTCATAAGTCTGCCTTCAACTCCTAGAGACTACCTTCAGTTCTTTGTCACTTGGGCCTCATCAATATGGCTCCTTACTTCATTAGGCTACCAAAAGAGTCTCAACTGAGTCTGCCAGCAGGGTGGCTCTCAGAAATGACATCCCATCATCTTTGCCATATTATATTGGTTAGAAGCAAGTCACTGATTTTGCTCACACTCAAGAGGAAAGCATTATACATGGGTATGAATACCAGGAGGAGCAAATCATGGAAACCACCCAAGTGTCTGCCTGCCACAATATGCCAGCAAATCTTGTTAGGGCTACCTTTGAAATCTACCCCAAATTTAAAGCAAAGTATGGTGGCATACACCTGTAATCTCAGCATTCAGGAGGTGGAAGCAGGAGGGTTGAGAGTTCAAGGCCAGCCCCCGTCTCAAAAACAACAAAAAGCATCTGTCCTAAAGCCAACTACTTCTGGCCACTGGGGTACTGCCATAAATGAAAAGAAACTTGCAAAAGTGATTGTCCTTTCCACTGTTATACTAGATATTTATTAGAGCCATAAATGTTACCACTTACATGATATTACCCTTGCACCTGACATCATTCCTCTCTCCTGAGGCAAGAGTCTAGGAGTTACTGGGTGTGGTGGTGTACACCTATAATTCCAATGCTTGAGACGATGAGGCACAAGGATCATGAGGCCAGCGTGGTTGCACAGCCAGACCCTGTCTCCAAAAAAAGAAATCTAGGAGTTATTTTGATATGTACCATAATTACATCAAGCCTTATCAACTCTGTTGTGGGGCCGCTTCCTCACGAGTCAGGTTCGGGACTCGGAGCTCCACAGCAACACACTCTTAGGGGATCCTCGGAATTGGGTGAATGTGGCGGAGGCAACAAACGGCTTCCGGATGCCTTTCTCGGACAGCTCTTTATTCACACAGCCCTTAAAAGTGCTGCGGATCTAAGTGTTACAGTGTTAGGTGTTGCCGCATCTTTGCAGGTAGTCCTACGGGGCGGGGCGGTCCCCCACGACTGCTCTGGAAGGCCTTTCCTTAGTGTCGCTTCTCTCCAATGGGGTTGCTGTTCACACTTGACTCACTGTAGGTAGAAGCGAGGAAGGCTGTCTGGGCACCATGCTTATAAATCCTTTGCGGACCAATCAGGATTTAGGTCTTTGCTTCTTAAGAGCCAATTAGATTAAAGGATGCTAATGAGGCGGAGCCAATTAGAGGCGAGTATGTTACTTTAGGTGATTGGTGTTAACCTATTAGGAAAGTATTTTAATTGACCAATCAAGGGTTGTTTATGTAAACTAGGCAATGGGGAGGGTTCTATCAGGTATGCTATGGCTTTTGACCTGCTTGAGTCATGTAAGACTAGAGGTGGGCTAGATAGCTATGTAGCCACTTAGGTTCGGAGTTCCCTACACTGTCACGAAATACAGGTCATATTCTTTTTTATTTTTATTTTTTTCTCTGCAGTGCTGGGGATTAAACCCAGGGCCTTGCCCATGCCAGGCAAGCACTCTAATATTTATTTCTTTTTATATCCAGTCTGCCATATCTTCTACCTATTTTTCAGCAGTAGATTCCTATCAAATTTACATGCTTCCACACATTCCTTTTAATCCATTTTGTAAGTATATACTGAGGTGATATTTAAAAAGTATAAATCATGTCATTTACTACTTCTAAAAAATCCACTGATATCTTCCCGTTAGGTGTAATGGTCCTGTATGACCACTGTTTACCATCACAGGTTCACTTCGTTCCTCTTGTGCCTTTGTTTGTACTTCTCCACCAGCCTTCCTTCTTTACCCCAAACTCACCATGCAACTCCTTACTTTAAGAGAATTTGCACTTGCTGTTCCTTCTGTCTTATTATACCTCAAGGTTCCTTTCTTCTCACCTTTAGTTCTGTTTAATTGTCCCACAGAGAGACCTTCCTTGACCATCCAGTTCAGACAGGTTCTCCTTAGTGTTCTTTTTCCTACTTTTCATGTGCTTTATAGCACATTTCCTTTATAGCAATTTTTTGTTTGTTTTTTGGCGGTACTAGGGGTTGAATGCACGGCCTTGCGCTTGCATGCTCTGCAAGTGCTAGACCACTGAGCTGCACCCTCAGCCCATTTTTTAACTTTTTGAGACAGGGTCTCGCTAAATTATTCAGAGTGCTTCTGGTCTCGAACTTGCAATCCTCGTGCCTCCGCCTCCTGAGCCGCTGGGATTACAGGTGTGCGCCGCTGCGCCCGGCTTGAAATGTTGATTATTTTAAAAATTTTACCTGTGCCTGTTATTCTACATCCTCATTTTTGTGTATGCTCATTTTCTGCCTTTTCCACTTTAAACCTCTCCTCTCCAAAAGTTAGGGACCTTGTTTATTCGCTTAACTCAGGGCTTAACTCATAGAAGGTGCTTTAGTAAGTACTTGTGAAATACATGGGAGAGTAAATGATTTCCTTCACAAATGTTTGTTCCTGAGTACATTAATGTCAGATTTTGCTTTTATTTGACATGTGTACTTATGAGCTCCACACACACAGAGACACACACACACTACTGAGGGGTTGAATCCAGGGGTTCATGCATGCTAGGCAAGTAATCCATCACTGAGCCCATCCCCTGCCTCTCCCGTTTTTTATTCTGAGACCCATTCTCACTAAGTTGTACAGACTTCCTCTGGACTCAAACTTGTGATCCTCTTGCCTCTAACTTCTTAGTTGCTGGGATTACAGGCAATGCGCCGTGGTGCCTGGTTCATAAGCCAAAGTTAATATATTTTCCTGTGTGTTCTTGATCAAAACGTGATTTTTATTGCTTTATCTATTCTATATAAGTATTAGTATAGTTTTAAATCATGTACTATCTTTCATGAAAAGTAAATATAGTAATTTCTTTTAAAAGTACAGTGGTACTTTGGCACTTGAACTACTGCGTGGTTCAACATTTTGGTCCTCAAGCAAGGACTGAATTTAAAAACTTATTGCTAAGTATATGAATGGCGTGCATAGTCTGAATTAGCTTTTCAGTATAGTGCTGGAACCAATAAATATGTTAACATTATTTCTTATGGGAAGAACGTGCTTGGCTCTTGAACTGATAGGCACTTGTGGAATGGACTGTGGTCAAGTGCTGAAGTACCACTGTAATATTCTTGGAACTTCAATTACAAACTTTATTATTTTTACTATCGTGTAATCATATATCAGGAATTGCTCTATTTCTCTCATAACCCAGTTAACCCAAACTTTTAAGTTGTGTGAAAAAGAAGTTCCTATTTTATGTCTCCCAATGGGCATCTTGCAAAATAAGTGGTCTTGACCTCCTGGGTGAAGATTGCCAGTTGAAAGTTCATTACTGAATTTCCTTCTCTTGAGGAAAAAAAGAGTTGGTTTTTTTGTTTGTTTGTTTTGAGGAAAAAAGAAAGAAAGAAAACCTAAGCAGTAGGAAATTTAGCAACAGGTAAGCAAAGAAGGAAAGGAGTATGATCTAATCCGGTGAACTTTAAAACAGACTCAGAGGAACATTTAGGGTGACCCTTTTGTGTCTCGCAGAAATCACATTGGGAAGATGCTAAGAAGTCTCACCAATAGCCTCAAATCTAGAAAGAAGCAAACTGGGAGGGTATTACTGTTTCTTTATTTTTTAAATTTAAGAGTAGGAGAAGTAGTTGCTGAAGAGGATCAAGTGAAAAGTGGGGAAACTGACCAAATACTAACTCTGCTCTGAAGTCATGACTTCTCTTTCAATAGTGACAAAAGCTGCACACTAACAGCACATTTATACAAACTCCCAAAGGATAGGAGAGTCCGGGTGTTTCATTCTGACAGACTGCACATCCTTTCATCCGAGCCCCAACATTGTCTCAGACTTTAGAGAAGTGTATAGAAAAAAGGACCAGCCCTCTAACTTTAGAGCTAGAATGGCAGTCCAGTCAACTTGTCTAGATACAGTGGAAACAAAATTTAAGAACAATTGCCATAGTTGGTGCAAATATTCTTTGATGAAAAATAAAGAGAAAGAGAGAATACACTGTGTAAAACCTGACAAGAACTCATCATATTAAACAAGTAACTTTAGCTGGGAGTGGTGTTACATAGCTGCAATCCCAGCACTTAGAAGATGGAGGCAGGAGGATTGTGAATTTGAGGCCAGCCTGGGCTATGTAGTGAAACCCTGTCTCAGAAACAAAAAGAATAACAACAGCAACGAAAACAAAGCAAAGCAAAGCAAAACAAAACACACCACTTGACAATGAAATTCAACCGAGAAATGAAGTGCTCAAGAAAGAGAAGTCCTGGTAAATACAGATTTGGTACTATACCATGACAGAAGTTACAGATACAGAATGGAATGTGAGCCTTATGAACATGGACAGTGTGCAAATTATGTAACAAAAAGTGGAAGAAGAAATAGGAGTACTAAAGTTTTCAATTTTTGAAGCAGGAAATTAGTAGATTCTATCTAAAATTATGTATAATTTTGGGAGCTTGTTTGGAGGTTCTAGCCGGGGAGTGCAGCTATTCGTATATCCTTGGCCAAAGAATGGTTCTCCTCTATCAGGGATGGTTGTCCTCTTCTACCTATCATGCAGCTTCAGGAGGGACACACATGGAGTTGTGAGGGATGAGGGGGGCACCCACCTAGCCAGCCACATTGGCTGAATCAGTCCTCGCGATCAGTGGTTTAGGTGTCACAGCCAGATGGTACTCATATTTGAAATTGTGTATAATTTTGAAACTTAATAGTTTTAGTTAATAAGATAAAAGTCATTTATTTACTAAAAATAATTAGTTACCTAATTATTGTTGTTAAGTGTCAATGAGTTGGGTCCAACTCATAGTGACCCTGTGGACAACAGTATGAAACACTCCCTGACACTGTGCCATGCATGCCTGGCACTATATCAGTTCTTCTCTGCTATTCATAGGGTTTCCATAGCTGATTGTTTTGGGATTGTTTTGGGAGTGAGCTGCCGGGTCCTTCTTCCATTTTTGTGGTACCAGGGATTGAACCCAGGGCCTCAGAGCATGCAGAACAAGCACTCTGCCAGTAGTTATTAAGTAAACCTAAAGTCTAAATATTTTTGTATATTTTAAAAAATGTGGACTATTCCAAAAATATGCAAAGTAGTAGCTAATACTGATTTATGTGGTATTCACATTTAATAGATGTCACCATTTTGTCATATTTTCTTCAGATCATATAAAATATTTGAGGCAAAAGAAAAGTTTTAGAGCCAGGCACGGTGGCGCACGCCTGTAATCCCAGTGGCTTGGGAGGTAGTGGTGGGAGGATTGCAAGTTCGAGACCAGAGGCAGTCTGCGTAATTTAGCGAGACCCTGTCTCAAAAAGTAAAAAAAAAAAATGGGCTGAGGGTGCAGCTCAGTGGTCCAGCACTTGCAGAGCACGCAAGTGGGAGACCCTCGGTTCAACCCCAGTTCCAAAAAAAAAAAGAAAGAAAAGAAAAAGAAAAAAGAAAAGGTTTAGAGAAAAAATAATGAATACCACCAAGGTTAGGAAATAAAACATTTCTAATACAGTTGAAGACCCTTGCATGTTCCTCCAAAATCCTAGAGATAATCAGTATCTTGATTTTACTGTCAGTTTTTCACATACATTTTAATTAATTAATTGATTGATTTTGCAGTACTTGGGGGTTGAACCCAGGGCTTCACACATACTTTGCAAGTGCTCCACCATTGGGCTGTACCCCTAGCCCACTTTTTATTTTTTATCTTGACACAGTATCTCACTAAATTATGTAGGCTGCCTCTGGCCTGAAACCTGAGGTCCTCCTGCCTCCGCCTCCCAAGTCACTGGGATTACAGGCATGAGCCACAATGCCTGGCTATTTCTTTATACTTTGAATATAAGTAAAAATGTATTAGAGCTAATTAACTTTGGTTTTAGTCTATATAAAAACAATATTTTGCAATTTGCTTCTTTAACTTAATATTGTTTTGAGATTTATTTCCTTTCTTTCTTTCTTTCTTTCTTTCTTTCTTTCTTTCTTTCTTTCTTTTTTTCTTTCTTTTTGTAGTACTAGGGGTTGAACCCAGGGCCTCGCACATGCTTTTGCAAGTGATCTATCACTGAGCTACCTCCTCAGCCCCTTTTTTACTTTTTATCTTGAAACAGGATCTTGCTAAATTATATATGCTATCTCTGGCTTTGAATTTGTAATCCTCCTGCCTCTGCCTCCCAATTTGCTAGGATTACAGGCATGAGTGACCACATCTAGCTGTTTTGAGATTTATGTTGATATATTTCTTGAGTATTTTAATTTTTTTTTTTTTTTTTTTTTTTTTTTTTTTTTTTTTTTTTTTTTTTTTTTTTTTTTTTTTTTTTTTTTTTTTTTTTTTTTTTTTT